>OY979721.1:7157464-7757464 GCA_963855995.1 Muricea muricata | reverse complement strand
CAGCCTCGACTCCGAGTTTCAGCGAAACATGTGGAAAGGGCCTGGAACTGAATGGCGGTGCACTCTTAATCTCAGGGGAAACGTTTAAGGACAAACCAACCATTGGAATAACGATATCTAGCTGGGTGAATATCGGAGATCAAAATGGAAACACAACATTGTTCAATACCGTTGGCGGAGCAAACTCTAAATACAAATACGAACAATACGATGTAAAAATTCAAAATGGGAAATTTGTGTGTTCGCATCGAAATGGGAATGGAAAATTGGTGTTTCGTGTCGCTAGTCGTCAAACCCTGAAGCCTCGCATTTGGAATCACGTGGCTTGCACGTACGACTCGCAGTTAAAGCGCAGTGCTGTGTTTGTAAACGGCAAGCAGGACGCCAGCGGAAAAGGTAATTCTACTACGAACTCTAAAATATATCAGAAATTTGATGATTTGCGTATACTTAAGATCCGTTAATCCAAACTACACATTAAACACAACATCATCATCACAAAAGGCTCCCAAGAATCAAATTTGATCATTTAAGTACACAATTTAAGTTAAAATACCATAGAAATGATTGTATTATCCTGTTACTATTGGTGCATGCTGTTGAAGTGACCTTATACAGTCGGTCTTGGTAAAACAGGTTTTGACAGACAAACAATGTGAAATAAAGCGACTTTGGTTTAAGTTGTAATTGTAAATTAACCTGCATTTTCCAAAAAAAGTATAGTCAAGAATTTTACACTTCGGAATATCCTAACGTTCCAGAGGTTATCACGCCCGTTTTACCGATGAAACTGAACCGTTTGAAAATATCAAAAATATTTAGTGCGGAAGCAAAAGTATAATGCTTTATTTTTGTATTATGGCACGATTTAAAATGGTGTACAAGTAACTATTAACTTTTCGTAGATAAATTTTAGGAACGTAAACAACGAAACTGTATAAACGTCATTGGAAATAAAAAACATTACATATTACGTAACGAAACAAACCGTTGTATGTTTCAAACGGTTCAATTTAATTGGCCATATGGGCGTAATAATATTTGAAACGTTACGTTTGAAACGTAAACAAACGCAAACGACAATATAAAGTATTGACACGTTGGGTTCTTCATATTTGATTAAGTTAGCTATAGAAAGAGTATAAGTTATTTGGGAAATGATTTTGCGTTTTGCTTGGCAAATTCAAAGAAACATTTTCTTATTTTTCAGGTGAAGGTGTTTTGTCGCAAGATTGGGAAGGGCGAGCGAGCATTGGGAATAGCGAAGCTACGGCTTCCTCTCGAGGAAAGATTGACGAGTTCTACATGGCTGATACAGCTCTGAATCAAAAAGAAGTGACTCGGTTAATGGATCAATGTATATTTGAAAAAGGTGGGGTTTTTGTGTATACGATACTTATGGGGCCCGAAAAGATGATATAAACGCAGCACAACGTAACTTATGACTTTCTCAAATCATTAATAATTCATGACAGAAAGGAAATCACCGTTGTCCTGATACCACGGTATTAAACGTCCATAAATTAACTCGAGATTGTTTATTACAAGCGTACAAAACACCTCAAAACGTGCCAAAGTGTAGATAAATATACAAATGTTAAATAATTAAACGTCATATCGAATGCATTGTTTTCTGTAGAATGCTATTTTCCCCTTGGGATGGAAAACATGAAAATTGACAACGCTCAAGTGACGTCAAGTTCCGTGTTCGGCTTACACAAACCGTACTACGGTCGTCTCAATCTCCTGTCCTTTCATGGGGATCCATCTCGTAGTGCCTGGTGTGCAAGCGCCGAGGACAAAGACCCGTTCCTTCAAGTGGCATTTGGGCAAGATACTACTCTGTCCGGTGTTGCAATTCAAGGTCTTTCGCTTTTTGACAATTTTGTGACGAGTTTTAGATTGTGCTTTAGTAATGATGGCGACAACTTTGAGTGCGTACAGGAGTCCGGGAACGAGAAGGTATCTAGACGTGTCTGTTTCTTTTTTCATTTTTAAAAAATCTTTATTAAGCCTGATTTCCACAAGGCGGAATTTTGCGCGCGCAGCGACATTTTCCGCCAAAATTGTGCAGCCACAAAAGTTGAAAGCAATTCAACTTTTTCAGTCGTGCCAAAAATGTCGTTCCGCGCGCAAGATTCCGCCCAGTGGAAAACAGCCTTAAAGCTTGATCACACGAAAAGGGTCACCACAACAGCATGTGTCAATTATTCTGGGTCTGTAATGCCAAGATATGTTGATTTTAGCGAGGGAGGAAAACCGGAGTACTCGGACAAAAATTCTCGAAGCACAGGAAATATCAACCGCGGGAACTCAACTCATTTGAAATACCACACGAGACTTGGTTTCGGTGGTGAGAGACACAACGCGCCGACCGCTTGCGCCACCCATATAATTTCTTTTTTGTACAATCAAGTTCTGATCTTGTGTTGCCTCCATTGAGTTATTATATTGTTCCGTGTAAATTCAAAAAATAGCCATAAAGTAACTATATTTGTGGTGTTACTCTGAGTTTAATTTATACCCACACCGGATAAGCGGAAAATATGCTAAACACAAACATTATCCGCGTAGCTCAATTGGCCGAGTGTTGGGCTATAGCATTCGGGCTTTGTGGTCAGAGCATTACATGAGCATCGCACACGCGTAGCTACGTTCGATTCCTCCCGAAGGACCTACAGTTCAAGAATTTTTCTCGACTGTTACCGGCTTGAATTTCGACATTTGTATGATTCATACGAGATTAAGGCACGTCCTTTCTTTTGAATGAACCATTTAAACAAATTTTATTAAACAAACTTTTGAATTCGGAAAATCAATTAACACAGCTGGAAAGAGCATCCTAAATTTCATACAATTATCAAGTTTGGTTGCAAAATATTGTAAAATGTGGAAAATATGGCCCCGTAAAGTTTGCGAATTTTCTATAATTTTGATGTATTACGCGCGGAAAAGCGTTACCACTATGTAGAAATGTGGTAACGCTTTTTTCCGCGTAATACAAAAGTATACAAAATTCGCAAACTTTACATTACTATATTTTCGATATTTTACAATATTTTACAACCAAACTTCACAATTTCACTAAATTTGGGAAGCTCTTTCTAATTGTGCTAAAATTGTTTTCAAATTTAAAAGTTTGTCTAATTGGGGAATGGTCCATTAAAGTACAGTGAGTGAGGCACGGCGCAAAATCTTAAAACTTAACTGTTAATCGTTATAATTGAAATGGCGATTTTCCTTATTGCATATACTGTACACTGCGACCCACGATATTAGTTTTATAAGATATTTATGCCGTACGTATTCAAAATGAGCATTACTATTCATTAAAACTTGCGAACATCAAAACAAAGTTGTGGGAAGATCTTTACGATGTTGATATTTGATGTTAGCCACATGACTGAAAATATATGGCGCTGTTCCATATTTCAGGCAGACCACGCTAACAGTTTTAAAAATATGATAACACGATAAGACGTCGTTTTTAACTTAATTGGAAGTGGAAACGACATTCTTTAACCAAAAACAGCATAGGAAACAACAAGAGAATGTTTTAGTTAGTGGAGGTACTTTTAGAATTATTATTGCTTACCAGGAATCCATCATTGCTAGTTTTGAAGATATATGGCAAAGCAAACTTTCTCAAAATGTTGATAAACGCTGATCATGATAATTTACGAACCGTTCTCCTTCAAACGCCTAATACCTCTCATTCTTATCCATTTTACAAGTCCAGAATCCCACTTTTCTTCCGTTCCACGTATTCTTTGAAAAATCCTTTACCTATGACACCAAGTTCGTTTATTTTCTAACTAAAACATTCTCTTGTTGTTACCTATGCTGTTTTTGGTTAAAGAATGTCGTTTCCACTTCCAATTATGTTAAAAACGACGTCTTATCGTGTTATCATATTTTTAAAACTAATACCGTGGTCCGCCTGAAATATGGAACAGCGCCATATATTTTCAGTGATGTGACTAACATCAACTATCAACATCGTAAAGATCTTCTCACAACTTTGTTTTGATATTCGTAAGTTTTAATGAATAGTAATGCTCATTTTGAACACGTACGGCATAAATATCTTATAAAACTAATATCGTGGGTCGCACTGTATATTTATCGATCATTGGACGAGGTTGAGCAGAATATCGTGATTTGTCGAGCAGATCAATTATTTGCCAATGACGAACGCAGAGACTAAATAATTGATCTGCGAGCAATTACTTTCCCAAATGGTTAATGACTGGAACTATATTATTTGCCAACACGGCTAATAGCTGGAACTCGGTGTGGAATAACAAAATGGCTCACGAGCCTTCTCCGTCTACATTTATACCGTCCTAAATCCATATGCAGGCCAATTTTTCCTGCCTCTAAATTTGGCTATTGCAAACCTAACATTACTCAACTTGGTTACCGTTACAGACGTTTCTAGGAAACGATGATAAAGATTCAGTTCGTATCCAGTGGTTGGACCAACCTGTCGACACACGGCACTTGAGATTCTACCCGCAGTCTTGGTACGGAAACCACATTTGTATGAGAGCTGAAGTATACGGCTGCCGAAGAGGTATGGTATGCACGCAAGAAATTGCATTCAGGTGTTAAAATTTCAATATTTCCCGGGACGGTGGATACTCTTGTTTAATGTTACCAAAAATTATGGACATGTCAAAGTACCTTGAAGTAGAGGAGCAGGGTCCTTTTTAAGAGATTGGTTTGAGAGGCATCAACCCTCCTCCCCGTTAAATATGCAAGCAATGCGACCGAAAATATATTAGCATATTTCATGCACCAAAGGCCGAAATTTTGGGAACTTTGGTTGAAATTAAAGGGCTATCACCCCTCTGTTCTACTATAACCATGGATTTAATTCAAAGCTTAATCCATTGATCCTCAACTGTCACTCATATTTCACAGGATTATTGGGCAATACCATCGATACGGAAGCGAAACAGCGAAGCGAGACACACAATGACATAAGACAGTTGGTCAGCTATGGAACTTGCAGTTCAGGTTGTGGCAAAGGTTCCAAGAGAAGGAAACGCCTTTGTACCAGAGGAATATTATGCCCAGCAAACACAGACCATTTGATTGACAGAGTACCATGTACACAGCCAGCATGCCCTGGTGAGTGAACATACTCTTAAACATACCAAATTTCAGATATATTTTGTGTTTGAAGGGATATGACAATATATTTTTTTATTTTGGCTCATCGATAACAAACTTTGAAGTGACTGTAATATTTAACAGTCATTCTACGAACTTGAGTCCTATATAAGCTATCACCTGTAGAATAACTGTTTTATTATACAGAAAACTGCTACCAAAAAAACCTTCCAGTGCAGTTATATTTTACTAAAATATAGTCAGTTCAGCAAAGTAAACACCGTATGAAACACTACTTATCGTTATTTAAAAAGAATGCTTTAACAAATTTTGCCAAAAGCTTCAAATTCTTAAAAAATAAAAATGTTTTGGGCGAACAAGCGCTTGTTGACCTCAAAATTGAGCACAATTTTTGTTATTATAGCAATTCAAAACAGTTGTAATCTTTTCCAGCCTTCGGGAGACTTATTCAGTATTAATTCGTGAAAAATCTTTATTTTATATTTGTTTAGGTGACATTTCAATCAACTAGTAACCTTCAAAAACTTTATCTAGGTTTATGTTCTGTACTTATGGCCAAGAAAGGCTGGCAAAATACTCAAAACAAGACTTTTTGCAATCGAAAAACTTTCAGTCGCCATCTTGGTTTCTCTACTAGAAGGATATGAGCTAATATCCTACAAGTAGAGGAACCATGCAATCAGATTACAGAATACTTAATATCCGTTGGCATTCTATATAATAAATTTCAAAATATTGTCAATAATTTGTAAACTAGAATTTACATAGTAAACTATTGCAAATATTTTACAAATGACTTACTACTTTTTTGAACTTAAATACAATGTCAGTGACATTGAAGTGTGATTTACAGTCTTGTACAGATAAAATACACACTATTTACATACTAAGAAAGGAACCTTTTTCCTGCGAGTTCCTCACTGTGCAAATTATTTTATCCTTGTACTGCACAAAAAACTTTGGTAGAGTATTTAAACATTCCGTAAACAGAATCAAGCACAAAAACAATCGAAAGAAATGTTTTAAAGTCTGTGCTTTGACTATTTTAGTTTGTTTCGAGCCCCTCGGAGTGGCAAATGGTCTAATTCCTGACACTGCGATAACAGCATCAAGCAGTCTCGATGACAACATGAGACCTTACAATGGGCGCGTGTTGAAGGCCAGTAGCTCTAAAACGGCATCACGTGGCTGTTGGTGTGCAAGAAAATCAGATACTGCTCAGTATCTTCAAGTTGATTTACGGCGTAACATGGCAGTAACAGGTACGGCGGAGCGTGTTTAATGTTCTCTTAATCATATTGTAGTCTTATTTTTCAGCCACATTTCGACTATTGCAATGTTATTTGGGATAATCTGGCTATAAGGGAAAGAACACTTAGCGAACCATTACTCGTTCAGATCATCAAAATTTTAAGATCATTGAGGTAAACTAATGTAAAAGATAGGCATGCCTAGAACTTTAAAAAAATTGATATAAACGTCTTAGCAACGCAACAAAGGAAGTGCCAGACAAATTTAGTGTCATGCACAACTGAAAAAGATACGGTAATATACTTTCGTTTTGGCTTATGGAAAATAATTGTATATAGTATCCGTTGTTAAATTTTTGGTAACATGCTTTGTTTCTGAACTGTTGAAGGATAATTTCCATTCCGCCATGTTGTTTTATAATTAGGCATATTTTAATGACATCACAACCCTACATGTAGACTGTAGAAAACTTACTTTGAGTTGATGAAATTCTAATGAAATTTTCTTGAACGATAAGCAATACATAGAAATATCAACGGACTTTAACATTAAACTTATATGCTAATTGTTTCCTGAAGAAAATGTGTGACATCATGTATTTTTAAATCTAAGATAGCGGATGGCTATAGTGTCATTTGCCCTTCAATAATTTAAAAACTAAGCATGTTATCAAACTTCACGTAAGCGCAGGGTCAAGCTTACCAACTTGTGAGCAACCGGCTCCAGGTGCATCCGGCCGAATATCTGACTGAAATTTATTTCCGAACTACAGCATTATCCGATTATTTTCTTCCACACCAGGCATCGGCATACAAGGTCAAGTTCTGGGAAACAACTGGGTAACCAGTTTCAGAATGACGTATAGTCTTGACGCAGTTACCTGGATACCGTACACAAGAAAAGATTTTCCGCAAGAGAAGGTAGGAAAAGTAGTACATGAATGCAATAGTGGATTCATACTAGTCTGACACTGCAGAAAACAACGAAAATTTTGTTTTGCCTCGAGCAGGATTTGAACTCGCATTTTGGGTTTTCTAGACCGCCTCTCTACCAATAGACCATTCCCCTATTCGACAAACTTTTGAAATCGAAAGATTTATCAGTACAATTGGGAAAACCATACTTAATTTAGAACAATTCTGAAGTTTGGTTGGAAAATGTGATAAAATGAGGACAATAAAGTCCCGTCAAGCTTGTCTACTTTTCTATTACCCGCAGAAAATGCTTACTAAATTGCAACGTAGTGGTAAGCCATTTCCACGCGTAATACAAAAGCATACAAAATTCGCAGATCTCACTGGACTATATTTTCCATATTTTATATTTTGCAACCCAACTTCACAATTTTACGAAATTTAGCTTGCTCTTTCAAGGTCTACTAATATATTTTCCCACTTCAGAAGTTTGTCTAATAGGGAAATGGTTTATTGAGCTAGCGAGCCAACTGGGATTGGTGATTGGTGGAAAATCTTATGAAATATTTTTGTGACGACTTTACGATTGTGCTTGAGGACGCACAGTGTTTCAAATCCTGCTCGAGACAACGAATTTCTCGTTAGTATCAGATTAATACATAAATCAAGTTTTTCATATCTTTGAGGATATTTCTGAAATCGGTGAGAGCTTGTAAGGCTTTAGGTTACGTACAATCAAAGCGGGTATAACATTTTTTGGTCAGGTGTCCCTGAAACTATTATAACCTGATCTTTAGAAGCTATTTCACTAAAACGCATTCACAATGTTTTGATATATCATATTCATTTTTCCACGCGATATTGACAGAACTACGAGTCTTTGAGCTACAAAGCAACTGAGCGAAAAATACGCGATAAAAGCAGCTAAAGGTTGTTTGCGTAAAAATACTTGCAATAGATACGTGATGGATAGGCGCCGATGTTCGCCAAAAAGCCTTGGACAATAACATAGACACAGTTTTACGTTACATCAAATGAAAAGGGATGGTGTTTTTGTAGTAAAGTGTTCATAAAACAGAAATAATCGAACTTTTTCTCAAATTTAATGCATAAATACAGTAAACAGACCTGTATTTTAGCGGAAAGCCATAATGTAGAGAGAGGCTGGATTTACCCTATTTTGTGCGTATCGTATGAAATTCTGATTAATTCCGCTGAAAGAAGAAACTGCCTTCTGTTCTCTTCAATAACTATTCATTTTTCGACCTATACAGGAAATCTTCCTTGGCGCGGACGACAAGGCTACCGAGGTAATTCGACTGTTGGATCGGCCGATTGTCGCGAGATATGTCCGCATTCACCCGTTATCCTGGAATGCTCTTCAAATATGCATGAGGGCTGAAATTTATGGCTGTTCCATCAATGGTAAGACATACTAGCCAGTCATGTATGAGTAAAATCACAGTTAATAAAATGCATGGTTAACTGGAGACTCAGCAAAAACACAGTACTGTTCATTATCTATTTTGGGGTAGGTTTATGCAAAAAATATGTGCCCTATAACGACAAGTGTGTATTGATTTTACAATAGTGATATCTAGTTCAGTCAATTGTTCCCGTTATGTATGAACAGCCGAGTCTAACATTCACCTTATTGGTTGTTTACGCAAGAACTCAATTAGCACTTGACGAGATAGGTAACCACTTTTGCATAAAGTGGGAGACGATCTCAGTAAAAATCGCCAGATAAATTGCATATAGTTTATGCTGGTTTCTTTCTACTTCAAAACCAGATGCCCTGACCGCTCATTCTGGTAACAAAGTAAAGACACCCGTCCCATGCTGTAAAAGGCCTTCATCGCTAAACCTCTTAAAGAAACTTCTCGCGAAGAAAGCAACCAACTCGACAAATGCTACACAGTTCATAGTGGAGCTGAACAACACGATGGCAATCCGCTATATCGGGAACAAAGCAACTAGCAAAATATCTTTGGCAAACATGACGTTCATTTCCGACGTCAACGCGACCATTTCCGGGATTAAACAGTTATGTTTGAAGTCTGGGATACCCAGCGTCTACTGTAAGCTTCAAGAAATCACTCAAACTCAATCGGAGAAGTTTGGAAATATTTCTGAAATGTCCGGTATATCAAACGGCTCGAATACCAAGTTGACAGGATTGACTGAAATTATTGTACCGAGAAATATATCGGAGATGAAACTTTCTCAGTCGGATTTGTCAGTTCAAAACCAAAGACATTCCAACAATAAAGGTATTTACCCAGTGAACCAGTAGCGAAGCCAGCCCAATAATTTGGTCATTCCATGCAAATTTAAATCATTACCATTTTTCATTTTTTTAGGAATTGATTCCTTATACGCTCTATATATAAACACAAAAAATTGCATCTGCATGATAAAATGTCGGGCTGGCTTCGCCACTACTAGTAAACAATCATTAAAGTGCATATGGCACGAGATTTTAGAACCATAGAATACATTGTGCCGTGATTATCGCAGTGTAATTTATTTTTACAAAAACATGATGCTAAGGCGACTACTTAAAGGTTTCAATATATAGCGATGAGGCAAAAACTGTCCTATGTATGGAAAGGAATTTGCACCAACTTGACTTCATAAGGTCACCACTGTTTTAACCCAGAGATAAATTTAATCAATGAACAGAAAATACATCTCATCAGTGACATCATTTGGTGCAATTTCGTTCCCAGGCATACGACAGTTTTTTGCCTTACGGTCACGTATTAAACGTTCAAATAGTTCCCTTAGCATCATAAATAGTTCCCTTAGCACTTTTCCCTCAATCTCTGTATTTCAAAACTTTCTCGAAACATTCCCGAATAACTTTCTTAACGGAATAACGATGATTGAATAACGCAGCACTAGTACAAGAGAATATCGCATAAGCTAGCCGCAATGTCACGCCTCCCCCTCAGCGTTTCTCATTCAATGTTAACTCGAGAGCCTATTAACTAATGATAGATAGCCAGAAAACTAAAGAAAATCAGAATAACATGATTTTCAACCGAGTACGTGACACCAAGATACACAAAAATCACTTAAGATTACATTAATATGGAAGAAATTAGATCAAGTTTCGAAATATCACATACTCGAACCGATCTGATCACGTAGCTCAGTTGACAGAGTAATGGATCAGCATTTCTGAGGTCGTAATTTCGATCCCACCGTGATCAGACATATCTTTCAGCTTGTCTGATGCGAATATCTCATCGCAATCCCACAGAAATTAGGTACCCCCTAACGCTTTTACAACGTCAACATTTCTGATCAATCTTTAATGATTGGAATTCGAGTTTATGGATGTCGGTGTATTTTCTAAAATTCCTGTGTATTTTTATAAACGCTAAATTATGAATCACATTAGTAATTATTTCTTGATTTGTCTTGTTAGCACTGAACGATTTCATCAAAATAAATCCAGAGACATCGGCAATTTCCATTGGTTCGGCGCCGTCAAGTCCTCGTCTGTCAGCAACTACATCGACCTCAACAGAAAACAAATCCCCTTCGCCTTCATCCGCAACCAAGTCTTCCCCACCAGCTAAGCAGCCCTCGTTGAACGCTATCTTCTCGAAAAATCCAACATCACCAACAGCAAAAGGTGCACCACCTCCGGCAATCCTGTATTTGCCATTACATTTAACAGCTTTCGAACCCACACCACGGCCTGCTACGCTTTCTTCACCTTCCATATCTTCACCACTTGCTTTCTCATCTTCAAATATCCCCTCCCCGACACCTCCTCCACCTTATTCACCCCCAATCGCACCTACTCAACCAAAACCTGATCTCTCACTTGTTCGTATCTTTTCTCCAGCCTCACCTTCACCACCTTCACAATCATTTCAAGATCTTCCAACACCTACTTCCCCACCCCCACCTTCACCACCCCCACCTCCTTCACCACCTCCACCCCAACCCCCACCTCCTCCAGCTCCACAACTTCCACCTCCTCCAACTCCACAACTCCCACCTCCGCCACCTCCACCTCCTCCACCACCACTACCACCTCCCCCACCACCTCCCCCACCACCTCCTCCACCTCCATCTCCTCCACCATCACTACCACCTTCCCCGCCACCTCCACCACCTCCACCACCTCCACCCTCTCCTCCACCTCCACCTCCGCCTTTTCCTCCACCTCTACATCTACCCCCTCCCTCACCTCCCTCACCGGCACCATTAATGTCCTATGACAGTTACCCGAATTATAATTCAACAACACCACCTCCTCTAACACCTGCCCCCACTTCCAGCGCCCCTTCTTTTACGGATACGAACCCGCAAGGTAATTAAAGAACATTACTATTTTAATGTTCAACACTTGCTGAAGTAAGATGCCATTTTTATAAGTCAATCAGTCAGTAGAAGTCATCATCATCAAGCCAGGGGGTTTTCACTACCTTAAACGATAAGATTCCGAAGTTTCGAGCGAAGGAACTTCGTCGTGATGTTAGTAGTACAGAGTTCACGATTAAACGCCCACACAAACCGGACGCGATTTGCCAACGCGACGCGATTTTTCGATTTTTAAAAGCAAATAAAATAATCAAGTTAAAGAATTCTAACTAGATATGTGCACCAAATAGCCTAAATTGCTGAAGTCCTTTCGAAGGTTGGAGAAAAATAAAATTCCCGTCGCGTTGTCAAATCGCGTCCGGTCTGTCTCGGCCTTTACAACGCGAATTTTTCGGCGACGCAATGCAAATTTTAACTTTAAAATTATTTATGAGTATTTTGATGTTATAATATTTTGATGCTACTTCAAGCAATCTTAAGCACAGCAAAGTGATGGAAGTTTGAAGCACAGCGATGGTTGCCGAATTGTGGAATTTAAATAAACAGCTCTGGAGTCATTATTAGCTTTGAGAATACCTCTGGAACCATGAATTACTCACAGTTCGAACAAATCTGCTTCATTTGAAACCACGTCTTTGAGTCGTCGTGTCGTGGATAGTAACCTCCAGAGTAACATGCCGTCGAAGGGGCTTCGGCTGACACATCCAATTCCGTTTTACCGTTTCAGGTAGTGAGAGAACCCCATGTCTTCCATGTATCTTTCAGTCATTAAATGACGACGTACAATTTGGAAAAGCAAGTGGTTTCAGGGTTTATCAAATCTGACCTAATATACTCTTCGCTTGTAGATGCAGTAACGAGTACCAGCCAAGACGCAACTCAAGTAACATCTTCCCCCATTCCAAAACCTCACGACATCGCCTACGATGACCTGCTCAATCAAGTATGGCAAGACCCAATGCCTACTCTGGGTGCAAGTGTGGAACAAGTCACAAATCCTGCACAACCAACCACTTCTCAACCCACGTACGGGCATTCATACCCCACTCAAACAACAGACAATAGTGCCCTAACGTCCCTCCAAGCCGATTCAGCCCAGACGACTTCTCCAACTAGTATGGCGAATTCGTATGGAACCACGCCTAGCGCCTACAATGCCCTGAGCTACGATTGGTCTCATTTCGGTCCGTGCACCACGACTTGTGGTCAAGGATATAAAAGGAGAGTTCGAAGATGCGATGTTCCGCAACGATGTCCAGATAAAATCGATGAAGATGTTCAACTGTGTTACAACGCGCCTTGCGAAGGTACGAAGATGAGTTTAAAAATTGTTTGCGTAAAGGTGCTGTTAAACTAAGCAACTTGTCTCGCAAATTTGTTGCGACACAAGTCGCAAGCGAAATTGCAAGGTGTAATATGCCTCGCTATTATAAAGTTACGCAACATTTTTGTTGCAAGAAGCATTGCACGAAGTAGTTCTACTTTTCGCAACGATTGCCGCAACGCTGCAACGCATTTTCTAGCCATTGCAAAGTGTAACATGCCTCTTGCAAATTGTGACTCCCAGCTACTAAAATAACGTTGCACAGAGTAACATCTCTGATCAGGCACCTCTAATTCTTAAAAAATAAAGTCTTGTGAGATAAGTTGCATAGTGTAACAGCATGTTAATTTGATAGGTACAGAAAATCTTTTTTCTTTTTTTGCCGGACAATCTTAAATTTTAAGATATTCGATCCAAAGACTATATTGCTATACGCCATGTTGTGTTGTGCGCCTGCGAGAAAAAAATTGACAAAAAGTAGAATTTCGTAAAAAAGTAAATGAATTATCGGCTTAAACAACCTCCGAAGGGCCGTTTAGACGTCTGCCGAGGCGCCGTTTAGTCATCAAGCCGGACTAAAAGCTCTTAGTTCTCTAATTTGGACAAAAAACCCCAGCAAAATTACCTTTCTAAAAAATTCTATTAAAATATACAAAATAATTTTACCTCGTTTGTGACGCACATCCGATGCCTTATTCACATTCACGATGGCAGAAGAACGACATCTGTGACTTCGCTTATACAAAAAATGACATTAAAAACCTATATAAAAGAATTGAAATATATTGAATCAGCTAATTTTAATACAAGATCTCGAAGTATACCTTTACATATTGCTATTTGCCTTTAAGGAGTGTAGCATTTCATCAATAAAATGATTGAAAAGCGAGCATGTCTGTGTACTTTTAGTTGCAACGAAATCGTTTTACGATGTAACGTTTTAACGCTCTCTGTAAAGTAATTTCGTTACTTTCGATAACTGGATTTCTGGAATGACCCAGTCATTATAACTTTTACATGATCAATTATATACATAGAAAATAAGCAGGTATCAAAATACCAAGGAGGCCTCAGGGTCGCCACAGACGAGACGATTAGTAGTCGACCCTTGGGAAAAAGCGAAGCTGCTCAGTTGTTGACAACAAATTGTTATCGACAACGTTACGTTATCTTGTCCCTGGATATATATAACATTCTGTTGTTTCGAAGCCTATTTTCGGTGGCAAGGAGCTTCGCGCGGTCAAGAGCTTTTTGCACTCCTGGTAGACTTTAAAGCGCGCGCTCAAGCAACAAGTGAAGACATGATTCGTGACCGGGTACGCATTCTGTATCTATTATTTCTATATGGAGCCGACAGCTGGGCTTATCATTTCTATATGGAGCCGACAGCTGGATTTTCAATGGAGAGCGTGCAGTGCGAGCTCCATAAAGATCAGCTTTTGAATATATTAACGTACTTGTAAAATGAACTCATTTCTTTGATTTATTGCCCATGGAGACAATCAAACGCTTCATTATAGCGTGCTTTTAGAATCTCAATTAGTATTGTTAACTTTCATAAACATCCCTGTTTCTGACCTTTAATGCGGTTTAAAGGTGTGCACATGGGACCTATATACCGCATCGTGATTTGTTTATAACCTTATTAATTACTTCTGAATATTACTTACAATATATTTCAAAGTTTTCAATAAGGAGCATTGTCCTTTCTGTAGACAAACCTGAAACAATCTGATGGTATTTCCGCATGCAATATCAACCATCAATAACTTCTAACCCCAATTGTAACTTTCTCAGATTTTGCTAATCCCTGGTCGTCATACAGCAAATGCAGCACATCCTGTGGCGGAGGTCAGCGGACGCGCTCGAGAAATTGTGTTGGCCGTGTCGCGTGTCCTGCCTCAGGAAATGAGGTTCAGAATGTACCGTGTCTCGTTTCTAATTGTCCAGGTTGGTGCAGTGTTTTTTCCACATAGATGTCACATACTGTATATGTATGCATGTTTAGCGCCGTTGAATTGAAGGGAATAAACATTATCGGATAAGGTTGTGCCGAAGTTTATGATACGTAGGCTATGTGGTGAAGATTTTCAACTCGCTTGAACGTGTAACTCACTTTATTAACTGCATGTTGGTCTTCCTGTACTCTTGCAATGTTATTGAATTGTGTTTTATTTAAATATCATTGTTCATGAATATAAACGGCAAAGTGCGAGTCTCTACTCAGAGACGTTTGAAATCTTGTCCTAAGATAAATTATATCGCCCCACTGGTGCTCGCAGCGTGGAGCGGACACAGATTAGTGGACAACAGATACAATCGTGTCCGGTCGGATCCGACACGTGGAAACACCAAAAAGGATTATTCAGTTAGATACATAGAAACGTAACCTTCATAGTGTGTCAACTGTGTGTTGATTGTGCTGATTGTTTGTTGATTGTGTGTTAATTTAGTGTTAATTTTCTTCAGTATTGCATTACGACTTCAACAATTCGACGCAAGAGGTGATACGAGATATATCGGGCTACGGTAACAACGCTTATCTAGAAAACGGCGCACAAATCCAGCACGCGAGCGATGTTTGCGGGTCTAAGGCAGTCCTCAGCCCGCGAGGAGATATACTAATGGAGGATTTCAGGCTGGAAAACAAACCAAAGAATGCCATTACTATTGCGGCACGGATACGACTGCAGGACACCAGAGGGTGGCATTCAATATTCAGCACGGCGAAGACCACAGACAGCGGAGAAATAAGAGGTGATTCTTTAAAGTTGATTTTTAATCGCTAGGTACACAGCAAAAGCGCACACCCAGTCCAGGGCTTTTGAAAATAGCATAGCTTAATATTGTGCTGCCTACATTGTCTTCCTTGACTATCATTTAAAATAGGGAACCAGGGGCACGCAATTCAAATACAACGCCGTAACGTCCTTCTTAACTTTTGAGGTATTCCTATGGGTTTCAAGAGTAAACATGAACAAGAAAATATAGTGCTATCGTTTTTTGCTGTATTCAGGGCCGAAACTTGGGTTCTACTTTTGGGGGGGTATGTAGCTACAATGTCCGACAAATAGGGCGTGGCCTTTGTATTGCCCGACGAAAAGTACAGTATTACACTTGGTTATTTCGAACCTCAAATAGTTTCGAAATGCAATTCATAAGAAACACAAAATCTAAATCAGGTAATAGTCTAAATTTCATGTTAAATATACAAATTACAAAATACAAAATGAATGCGAAATTAGATTTTCCGCTTACTATAATATTTAATTTCACGGTGTTTGCAAAAAAAAACAATCCCACTTTTGCGTGACATATACTGACATGCCGCGATAGTTACGTATTGTAACAGAAAAATAATTCGATAAAAATCAGGCTTACACCGGGTTAAACGCAGCAACAACTGTCAAATTATGTGCGCTAAAATCGGATGAAAAACAACCATTCAATAGATAAATAGCAGTTTTAGCACATCTCATGCCAAGGTATCACAACGTTATTATTTTAAGACACCCTATTGTTTTGTTTTTATCTAGGCCTGTCCGTTCGACCATTTGAATTCTAATTAATTTTCATTTTGAGTTTTCTGTTCTTTTGAGAGGCCCACTTCTTTACAGCTTCGACAATGGCCGCCAGGCCCGCCATACAATGGTCGTTAGATGTTACTTCATATAAAAACTATAAAATGGCTACAAGTTTCGATATCAGCAGTTGAACAATTTCGATACTCATATGTAAGACAGGGAAAAACGATGTATTTTTTGAGATTATGGAAAAATATGCATTATTCTTCAACTACAAATGCTATTCTTCTTCTAACTTTAAATCTTTGTGTTTATTTCATTTATTTTATTGCAGTCAATACGTTAGGTGGCAATTTTTTTCTTATTTGCAGAAATTGGCCCGACGATTTGCCGTCGTTTGCCCGACGAGGCGAGCTTTCTCGAGATTGGAGGGGTGTATCACCCCTCCATACCCCCCCGGGAGTTTCGGCCCTGGCTGTATTCTATAGCAAATGTACACTCTAGTAGATTTATGAATTTATATATTGTTTTTCATATCTATTCTTGACAACTATATCGATTTTACTCGAAAGAAATAGACAATAAAAAGCAAGTACATAAGTACATATATATAAGTGAAATATTGGATCAGACATTGTTCAAAGCCGGACATGGTACCACTTTTTAGTCCATGAACATATTTCCGGAGGTGGAAGTTTAACTTTTTTGTAATATTAACCTAACATGAACGGTCCTGTTGTATTAAAAATGCAATCGTCGCCTTATATTCAATACAAAAGGCCGCTCGTATTGTAAACGTTACATGTAAGTAAAAACTCCCAACTCTAGAGATGTATTTCCCATTAAAAAAACTGATAGCAACTCCATGCACCCAGGAATAATCCGATCCTGTGTTAAGATTTATGAATAACTGTTCAGCAAAACCATTCCTGGAATATAGCTTTACTATTTCCCACAGGTGGTTTTCATTTCGAGGTGGATGACGGGAAATTGCGATGGTTTCATCGCAATCACGAGGACCGCACCGTGTTTCACGTGACAACTTCGGAAACGGTCGTACATCCGAACACTTGGCATCACGTGATGGGCACGTATGATGCCACAGCAGGCGAAGCCAAGGTAAGGTGAACGACAATCTAAGGTTTTTTCATGGTTTTCCTTGGGTCCGTATTTCGTAGGGAAGAATGGGTTACATTTCCATGACACGCAAAAACACGGTCAGGAAATAGTTTACTGGTCGTTTTTAAAAGAACGACAAATTTGATTGGTAGTTCTTATTTCATGAATATTATGCGTGCATTTTGCTGTCAAGAAGAAAAACACTTTATTCAAGGCCTTTAATACTATTTGTTACCATTACCCCTTACGAAATTTAATTTCCCTAGAACACTATCACGTACAAAAGAAAAATGCAAAATTTTCAAGTGTAAGAAACGATTATTCTATGCATTCTAGGTCTATGTGGATGGCGCAGAGAATGCTCATGGACGTGGTTTCGGCAACCTCGACACAGACTGGGGATACAAAGCATGTATAGGCAGCTTTGATTTTGATGGAAGATATTTCAACGGCGAAGTTGATGATTTTCAGATGTTTGATTACGCTATCAAAGACCAATTTCAAATTGAAAATTTAATCAAATCTAAATGCGAGAAACAGCCAGTGAAAAGGTAGTTTAAAATTAAAAATATGATATCAGGTCATAGAACAATGACGCTTCCTTGAAAGGGTTATTCATTTGAACCAAAAGGTGAAGCCATTTTCTGGTAATTAGAAGAATGGTGCAAAAAATAATTCTTAATTTATGCTTAAAAACTGCATGGACACGTTGAATAATCTAAAATATGTATTTTTGTATCTAGGTTTATCATAGGCTTGTCCTGTCCAATACTTGTGTAAATTTTTAAAGTCTCAATAAATTGATATAAACTATTCTATAATAGCTATTCGTGTAAGCCATCTAATATATCAGAGTAATTTTATCTGAAGTTATTTTACAAAACTATGGCAGTACAGCATGCTTAAACGTTACTAAAGATTTAGCTAGCGCTGTCCCTGTGTGTTTCTGACAGAGGCGACTGGGTTCGCTGCTTTAAACAAACAGGATTATATTACAAACAGAATCCCAAAGGGACAACATAAACCCACGTGAGTGGAAGAAAAGTCCTTTTGAGAACAACATGCATGTGGAACAGCACGTGTTTTCATAGTATTGTGAAGTAATCATTGTTGCCTAAGGTGGACATTGTTGCAGTAACGAAGCAACTTATTATTAACACCTATGCGTGAGGAAAGTTTTGGCCCCGTCCACACGTATGCAGATATTTTTGAAAACGGAGATTTTCTTCTCGTCTATAGCAGTGGTCTATAGCGACGCGGGTTTTGTCTATGTTTTCAAGATGATGGACCAGAAGCTATTTTACTTGGGCTAACTTCAGTCAAATAATATGCATTCATTATGTTTCAACTGCATTTTGCTATATGTTATTATATTTGAAAAACCAATGAATATTATAAAGATGCTTTCCGTCTCAACGTCGCAAAAAATCGTTTCAAAACGTTTAAAGAAAAAAGCCAGCTAGTCTACGGAGATTCTGGGTAATGCCAGGACGAACAAGTACTTGGTGGGACAACTGTGCCAGCCAGACTGTGGTGCAAGAAGAATGGGAGAACTTTATATAGGATGAGTCGAGAATCCCTGAATTCGTTGGCTAAAGAATTGCCGCCGCACATGGATCTCATATTACTAAGCAATGCGCATGCTCTAAGGCGGGCGCTATCATATTTCCTTCGTTTTTGCGTTTACTTGTGGACGGACCGAAACGATTCGAATACGCTACATGTGGACGCAATTTTTTTAAAAAACGCCGTTTTTACAAATATCCCCATACGTGTGGACTTTCTGAGTTACAAAGATACCTTGCGCGTCAAGGAATAGTCAACAATTTAACGAAAATAATGACAATATTGAAAGAGCAGCAATAGAAAAAACAAAAATGACAAAAAATGGCGGAAAAAATAATTATGATTTTGTAGCCTTCCCTCGATGTTTGATATTCAGAATACCCAAGGGTTGGTGCATATATACCTAATCTTGAGTGGAAATCATACACAGGTCAAAACGAAAATCGAAATTGAAATTATACAACAGGCCGTAAACGGGTTCAAGCAAATTTTATGATTTTGTGGCCTTCCCTCGATGTTTGATATTCAGAATACCCAAGGCTTGGTGCATGTATACCTAATCTCGAGTGGAAATCATACACAGGTCAAAACGAAAATCGGAGTTGAAATCACGCAAAAAGCCGTAAACAGTTCAGACAAATTCATCCATTGTGTGTCCTTCGACAACAATTGAACCTACATGCGCCAGCCAACATCTGAGTGTTTTCACGTTGAAATATTCAAAAACGTAGCGGATAGTCATGGTTAAACAACTTTGAATGGAAGAATCGTCGGATGAGGTTTCTTGGACCTGGGAGTATTTCCTGCGAAAGTTCGCAAAATATATCGATGACAGCATTTATTCTTTTACAATCCGCGAAAGTGGTACCCTGCATCAGGGGGTTTCTTGTCTCGCTGGAAAAAACCTCTGGACCCAAGGTGCGAAAGCGGGTTAGTAAAATGATAGTAACACGAAATTACACTTCCTCTCGAAGTATTACTGAAAATCACACTTGTGTTTGGCAAAACATTTTGCCAAATATGCGTTCAATTTTTCATCGATACTTTCCAGAACGTGCCATTTCTTATACTTGTTGCACACGAATTCTTCAAGTAAGTTGTATAACGGAACCAATGTGACGATAAATTAGCCTTTGTTATTAATATTTCACATTTACACTAAATTACAACGATATAGTAGGCATCGACAGGTCAAAGAAAACACTTTCTCTCATACAGCTAAAGAAGAAAGCATATTTTTAAAGCAAAGATAATTTGTACAACTTTCTTTATAGTCGACTAACTTCTCTCATCGATCATTCGTTATTAAAATAATGTACAAATTTTTCATATCATATAATATCGAATTTGAAATTTTCAAAACGTTCACCGTTATGCTACGAAAACACCGCACAAGTGCGGCATATTAGTCCACAGGCCATAGATCTACTCGGAACTTAGCGTCCCATCATAGGTGGGGGTGGACAGGGTGAGTTGCATCCTTGGGGAGGTGGTCCAAGCTGGCATGGCGGCTGTTGCCCACCTCCGCATGGTGAAGGGGGTAGCTGGGGACAACATGGATTACCACCACCCATGGCACCCATGCCTCCCATGGGCATTCCCATGCCTCCCATCGGCATTCCCATACCACCCATACCCATTGGCATAGGGAATCCCATTCCGGGGGGTGGTGGACGGATGAGGAAGGTCTCGCAGTAACCTCCAGGACAATCTTCGCGATTGATCATCTCGACGCCATTACCAAGATCTTTCGGGTATTCTGGTTTACCTGCCGAGGATGGCGCGGCCGCAGCCGCAGCCGCACCGCTGGTGCCATTTCCGGATGACGCTGGCGGAGGGGCCGGTTTTGGAGTAGCCGGGGCTGCGGGAGCAGCAAGACTTGCTAAAAAAGGAAATATTCCACGTCATTGCCATTCTTAAATTATGGTGTCAAACATTCCTGCTGGTCGAGCAGGAATACAACAAGAACTATGTCCTATCTTATTTTTAAAGCTAGAATATTTTTATTGATATTGCGAATTGAGCAGAAATCTCTATCAATCGAATTGCAAATAAGTAGACGCCTTTTTCTACTTAACTACACGACTATTTCCCAGTTGGACAAAACTTGCGAAGTCTCGAAAAATCTTAATCTAAAATGTTGTTAAACAAGGTTGGATTTACTGTCGCTATTCAAAATTTATCAAATTAAATGATTATATACATTATGTACTTAAGAACATTCTTCCAAATGATCCTCGATGTATAATATCTAAAAATTAATGTGTAATACAGCGGACGTATCGACGCGACTTATTTCATAATTCAATAAAAGAATAGATTTAGTTGATCGAATGATCATCAACATCTTTTAATTTGGAAGGTAAAGAATTGAATAAATTCGGCTCAACATAGTAAATCATGGATTTAGTCCACACTAAATAAACATTTACTTGGAGACACACAATCTTGTTAGGGCTGTACGATAGTCGCAAACACCGAGCGACTAAAGCGAGGTTGTCACCAACCACTAGACTATAAACTATAGAAATTGGATTTCTAAGTAACGAGCACTAACAATAATAAATTTTGCTTTAAAAGGCCAATCACAAAGCCAAATTATCTTAGGTTGGTACTTTGCTCTAAAGCCAGGAGTCCAAACAGGGACTTTTGAAGCAAAAGAGAAGTACTACAAACCTGCCACTAAACCAAATACAACAAGGACTATTACTTGAGCGTTCATCTTTCGTTGTCAAAACACTGAAAAAGAAAAATATCTCAATATTGATCAAACATTACAGTCACACAAACTTCCCGCTCGGTGCCAGCCATGGTGGCGACTCGAGGAATTGACCTACTATTTGTCTCGCACTCGCTCCCTTCCCCCCTCCCCCCCACCTGGCCGATACTCGCTACGCCCTTGATACTAGTTCTACGTTTACTGCAACTAGTTTGCCAATATTTTGCCGATGGCAGATATCCGGTCCAAGGTCAAGAGTATAAATTAAATTAAATTGAATTTAATTATTCCTTGTGCTTGACTCTTGCCTTTGAACGAATATAGACACCCTGTTGAAGATATCTCAGGACAAAATTCGGGCGATTTTACAGGCTTATCGTCAAGAATGCTTACGAGACAAGTCAATTCCATCCCAACGCAATACTTAGCTATAGCACCACTTAAACTTATCCACAATACCATAAAGTTTATTTACTTTAAACAACGTATCTTAAGTTACAACAATTTTAAATTTTTAAAAGTAATTAATAAAAGGGCCAAACCTTGCCAAATATCATACAGCACAAAAATTTAACCTAATCTATATTTAAAAGACTGTAAAACCAGTCAAAAAGCATGTTATGAGAATCAAATGTCCGATAACCACTGCTCGACACCACTGTGAACATGTCTTAGAGACTCGTTTAAGGCTTAAGAAATTCCAGCTGCTTCGACGTTTAAACTAAAATCGTCCACAACTTCAGATTGTTTTCTATGAAAGGCTGACATAGTCCCCCTAACACTCACACCTAACACTCACATGTATTGCTCTTAGAATTTCAAATTTAAATCTCAAGATTTTATTTAAATTAATTCTTATTCTGACTATGCTGTGTTCAGTAGCTCTACTATGCACATCAAAGTACCAGAGAAGTCACTTCATATACAACGTTACGACGGCTACGTGAAAATATGATAACCCAAAATAGCGTAAGTTCACGATAAATTGTATTCGTGAGGTAGTATACGCAAACCTACCATACAGATATAAATTCTATGTACCTCTATAGTTCCTTGGCAGTAACAAATAATTTGTATTAAGCCGCATAGAAATTATACATCGTATATTAATGATATTTTGACAACTCGTGTGTGACTGGTACCTTATCTCCGAGAGCGCATTACTCTGTTTTAAAATGAAATCTTTTTAACTATTTCTAAAACGTCGCTACAAATTCTTATCCCACGGTAGGATATAGTTAAAAGGAAGCCCATAGGGTTCTTTCAATAAAAAACCCCACGACAATTTATCCCTTCAGGAAGCGAGGAAATCTGAACCCAGAAATTTGATTTTCTCACTCCATACGTTCAGTGAATAAAAAAGAGTAAGTACTACCGACTACAAAAGATGATAAGTGTTTAAGAAGTAAAAATTGGTTGAATATTTACCTTTTCCAATCACGTCGATGGCTCTGTGTCTTGCGAAGAAATAAGACGATGAACTAATGTATTATTGATCATCTGACGCCAGGCGTATTTAATAATAACAACCAGTATTATAACGGGTGCTCCTGTCATGGTTCACTAATCACGCGGATAACATACCTAGAGGCCGCCTTTATCGCACATACGTCATGTAAGGCGACCGTCATTAATTCCGTTCGACGAAGGAGAACGCTTCCAAGTCGTGACGTCACGGCTGAATGCTGTGGCCTTTTGAGATTTTTGAATGCGGTATTTGCCTCGTTCTCGCGTTTTGCAAAACGAATCGCGCCTGCGACGACCGTACTGCGAAAGAAGTCATGTTACCCATTATGAAATGTCCAAATTGTTACATCATTGTTTGTTTAAACTTTTGGTCAAGTATTTGCATAAACTCTACAGAATATTTTAACGTTAAGTCAAGTTCAGCACATCTATAATTTGGGCTAGTGTACGTGCTGGAAATTTCGCACAGCTGTGAAGTATATGCTTTCCCATTTATAGCGCCCCAGTTAAAAACAATTCTCTTAACATTTAAACACTCACTTCGAACGCAATTCACTAATCTCCGATTATTTCTAGTGGTAGCATTGTATTCCCATGACCCTTTTTTGCGCTTAGCACTTCACTGGAATCACCGACTTTTTCATATGTCATATAAATCATGGTTTATAGTGGCTATTGCCAAGATTTGAGAACAATGCGAAGTAGTAAGTAGTGTTTTATCTAGCCGCGTACCTTGGCCTTGCTTTTTCAAAAGCGCGAGCTGCTGTAATAGTGGAGAAACCTCTAGTTTTTGATTGGATAATGCACAAACCTTCCTCGACAGTGGACTCAGTTTGCAGTGAACGTTTGATAAACAATTGCAATCTTTGCGTTTTATTAGCTGATACACATTTTTGAGCGCGGTGTCCGCTGGAAACAGGAGCCTGCATGAGGGTAAAAATTTGTTCTTTACAAGCAGCGTGGGCTGTTTGTTAATACCTGCTCTTAGGAGAGCGTTGTTCACTTTAATACTACCAACTACAAACCAAACTAGACAGGTCACTTTTACAGCCATACCCATACAGTTTTACTTACACTACATATCGCAATTTGCAGATTCAGGGTCTCAGCTACTTGAAGGCCGTAAAATTTAAGGCCCCATATGTCGTGTTCCCTTGTTGCCCAATTATCATATTCCAGTGTTTCCATTGTAAAATTTACAGCGTTTCCTTGTACCCCATTAACCTCCGGGACACCCTCAAAATACATCAAACAAGGCTTGTCTTTTTCTACAAAACCATTCTAGTTTATTATTATTTGTGCACAAGTGCACAACTAGATATAAATGTTGCGTAGCATGCAATTTATCAAAAATAGCACACCATGAACTCATCAAGTTTCTCCCAACATGCAATTTTAGTTGTAACACAAATTTTTCTAAGAGCCTAAAATCAAATCACTCGTACACATCTTAGAACAATCAGTACATATTAGTACAATGGACGACAGGTATGATACTCCCCCCCCGGTAACCTTACGTAAGTATTTTACTTTGCAACAAAGTGATTGGAAAGAAAGAAATATTAGTCTGCATATATGGCGGAATGAATTTCAAATGAATGTCATTCGGATTTAACCATTTTCCTAGGGTTTTATTTGTTCTGTTGCTTATCCTAGTGATTACTCTAGCGAAAATTAACGTTCTTTCCTATATGGGAGGCCCTACATATTTTGTAAAAGCAATGGAACGAAATGAATCAAAATGTTGATTCACATCTCCATTGCAACAAAGAAAGCGTTCATCGCAATAGTTTATCCTAATCCGCTGAATCCACAATTACAAAAAGATGGCGGATTTTCCCAGGAATGTATTGCGGTCGAGAACGTTTAAAGAAAGCGAACGGATGTCTTTTGAACGATACACGCAAGACAGTAGGTCGACTTGTTCACTGTGCGAAAATTTCTCTATCAGGTGATCTTGTGTCAACTTTATTCCGTAATTTCCACTTGACGTTGGCAATACATTTTGGGAAGTTGACATCCGTCATGTTTTCCGTAACATTGGATTCGGCCAATCAACGCGTAAATGAAACTATAGACCACAATGCATCACGATGACGCAGCAAATGATAAAGGGGTTAATTCGTATAACAGAGCATGGACACATGTGGGGCCGATCAAATGGAGAGTTTTCAGCCCGGGCTGAGTTTCAGTCCGGTTTGCTGAGCTTAAATTTCAGCCCGGCTAAAGATTAAAATGGTAGTAAAATGCGGCGAGCGAACACACAAGATAACTAACTTTAGATTTCTGCTATTTTGGTGTTTTTGCAAAACATAGGATGTCAAGAACGCGTTCTAATTAGGGAGTTATCATTATTTGTAGGGCGGAGGGCCACGAAATGGGGGGGGGGGGAAGGAGTAAAATTATCTCAGGCTTTCAACTACATGACAGAAAAATGGCTAAGGTCATTATAGGTAAGGTCTATTGCTCCCCGCTTTAATTTCGACATGTGCATGATTTCCACTCGAGATTAAAACACATTTAGCTGGCTTTAGAATCTATTTAGTTTCATGTTTCGATTTGATTTCTTACGGCGAATTGGACTTGTAATGAAATCATTTTAGTGTATGGTTTGCTGAACAAAAATCTAAACTGAAGCAAATTGAATTAAACGAAATTGAATTAAATTTAACAGGGCTCAATTAAACTAAAGTAAATTAAACCTTACCCCTTAATTAGACTTAACTGTGCTGAAGCAAAAACAATGAAAGGAATTTCCTTGATTGTCTATGGCTGAGCTGAACTTAAACTAAACTTGAACTCAAGTATGAAAAACTAAATTGAACTTGAACAAAACTTGTAACCTCAAATGAAATTTAAAATAAACTGAAGAAAAGTTAATTAAACAAAACTAAAAATATATGCTTGAATACTTGAACTAAACTAGAGAGAGAAACTAAACCAAACTAAAGCTTAAAACTTAAATTTAAACTTAAGATTGAACTATATGCATTCAAACGAAACTGAAGTGGATCAAACTATAAGCCGATAAAGTCTAAAAGCAAAACCTATGACCAAACGAATTAAATTGAAGCTTGTTAATTTATAACTATATTACCACTACAAACACAACAAATGCGATGGAGCCAAAAGAAAAACCCAAACAAACTCACCCATGCTGAACTCATTGAACTCAAACTAACGACAACGCTTGCTTGAACTAAACAAAATTTCAACGAAACTATACTTAATCTGCCTTAACCTAAACACAACTTTCCAAAGCCGCACTGCACGGACAACTGGAAAAACATCATATTTAAGACAGAATATTATTTCGATAAGTTTAATTTCATTCTGTTCTAGTTTATCTTTGCTTACAAAGCGTTTCGATGCGTGGATATTCATGTTAGAAAACTGGAAAGCGTTCACACACCACCTGCCAGCTAACAGTTTGGCGTAATCGCCAAAATATTTCCTCGGTCTATTCGAACGCAAGATTTAAGAAAAAATGTCTTCGCAATTTAATGTATATTAATATAATTTTAAAAACAGATAAAAAAAAGCAAGGCCTTGGATGGGACGAGGGAATATATAGGAGAGTATTGGACGGACGCTGGTTTTTTGTAAGTAAATCTATCTTTTGTCTTGAGTAGATATTTATCAAATTACCAGTAAATACTAGCTGTTCAACGATATAAAGTAATTATAGCGGCAAATGTCTGTCTTTCTCGAGATGATAAAAAATTGCGACATCATTTTAGACGTAGATATACTGTATATAAAAGTCATTCGATCTTCTATCGTGAAATAGCTAATTACTAATACAGCTCAGGCATACTAGAGAAAAAATTTAAAAAATCAGAATTATTTTGAGAATTCAAAAGATAGGACATACCATTTCGTATTACAAGTTTTTACGTATTATATATATCGACTCAAACATGAAACAATTGAAAATATATAAGATATGCACTGTTTAAGTTGGGCATCAATGTAGTAGGAAAACAAAACACTTGTTTTAATACAAGAAAGAAAAAAATAACATAGGTTCGCCTAAATCTTTCGAAAAAAATAACATAGCTTCGAATTTTAAAAATGTTTGATATTTCCTAACATGATTTTTTGTAATCTTTGACGTTTTGAAAACATGCATGCATTATGCGCCGGCATTACGTAGGTGTAGGTTTAATCCTATACTGGAGGAACAATAGTTGATATTTCTCAACTGTTCCTGCGGATAGAATTTCGACATGTGTATGATTCCCTCTCAAGATTAAGGCACGTTCATCCTTTACAGATTTGCATGCCCGGCACTTTCTTTTCCATCAAGCTAACAATCCGAGGCCAGTTGCATAAAAAAGTGATTATAAAGTTAACTATGTTAGTGAAAACGTTGATCAGTCAGCACCACGTGACTTGGGCTAAATCACTATTTAACTACAAAGCAGTGACTAGATAGTTATAAGCTATCTTCAAATTTAAGAAACACTTGCACACGTCACGGTCCAATTTGGGCGGATATGTTAACACACTCAAATAATCTCAACTTATTTTACTAAATATATTCTCTTTGAAACTGGCTTACTGGATTGTTTTTAACTGTTTTTAACTTTAGCTATTAGTTTTGTGATAAGTTTGCGTCGATGGATTTCCTGGTATTACTATTAAATGCGCTATCTCTCGTTTTAGGTTTTGTGATATTTGAAAATGAATTTCTACCAGCTTTGTCTAATTTTTTCATTACTTTATTTGGCCAAAGGTGAGTACTTCAAGAGAAATTGTCGAGTCAGTCAGCAGGTGCTAGTAGTGTTAGGAGTTAGGGTTAGGGTCATTTTGCATCGGTGAAAATACAATTCCAGTAAGTTACGGAATTGTCACACGTTGTCACCAGTAATCTGATTGGGTTACAACGTGCGGAATGGGCTGGCAAGCCCGCATCCAAAGACACGGCAAGTCCGTCCCTGGTCACCGTTTCACAACTGAAATAATCTTATACCCGCATTTTTCCTTTTAAGGTGGTCCAGTAAAGCGAAATATCCCGCTCGCTCAAGGCTTGCCAAGGACGCAGCAAAACACGCAAATAGGCACAGAACAAGGAGTTGCGTCGTTTGCCCAAAGCAGCGAAAACACAAACAATAACATTCCAAGTAACGGCGTCGCGTCAAACGCTCCAATTATTAACGGTGAAACAAGCGTGCCTAGTGGCACCATCACTAATGCAGCAGCAGCTGAGATGAGCAACGCAGGCGCCGCTACTACGGAGACCGCAGACCCAGGAAATGCGGGAGCTGTTAACGCAGAAACCGCAGGACAGGATGCCGAGGGCGCGGCTACTGCAGAAACAGCAAAGGCAGCACCTGAGGACGGGACTCCGACAGTGGACGCTAAGTTGGACGAAGACCACCAAGTGAAGCCAGTGGCAGAAAAGGGTGAACTACAACAGACCATGATCCGGCCTGGAGGTGAGGTTGAAAAGGTGTACACTGGGACGCCTGAGGAGGTCGCAGCTAATGAACATAAGGGCATCAAGCAGCCATTGCATACTATAGTGAAGCCCAATGGAGAAATCGAGAAGGTCTACGTGGGAACACCGAACGAAAATAAAAAGATTCTTAATAAAGAAGAGAAGAAAGCCATGAAAGGAGGTAAGATGTATAAACCTATTACAGAGATAGTTTTGTGAGGCATCAACCCTCTGTTAAATATATAAGCATTGCATATGCATGTTTATATATTTTCGGTCGGGGGGTGATGAATCTCTCATTGCCTTTTTTAAGAATTAGCTTGAAATAAGCTAATTCTTAAAAAAGGCAATGAGAGATTCATGCATCAAAATTTTCATTTGTTTTTACCCCTTCACGGCAGGGAATACTAACTGCTATACAAACTACAGTATTTCTCTAGACGCATTTCAGATTACTTTGCGAGTTTTCTAAACGGCGTGTGTGTTTATAGCCGCTTGTATACATAAATACTTGACTGAGAAAGAATTAACGTTTCGAATTTTTTACCCAGAAATAGGTTAAAAAATTTAGCGTAAGTTAAAAAGTGGTGATATTGGGAAATATGATCGGCCAAATTTTTTCATATAAGTTTAATATATTCTTTTTCGAAATTTAATTTTTTGCAATTTGAAAATATTGACATTCCGAAATCGGGTTCTTCCTGCAATGACAATTTACGCTTATTGTTTACAAAATGTCAATTTACGAGTCTACTCCATATTAAGATGGTCAATTAATTACTGGCGACCACGACTAAGATGAAAACTGCCCATTTCATTCTAAAACTCTTGCTTTTAAAATATCAATTTACGAGACTAGTCCATATTAAGACGGTCAATTAATTACTGGTGGCTAAGATTGACATGTAAACTGCTTATTTTATTCTTAAATTCTTGCTTTCAATTTAGATTTAAAATGAGATTTCAATTCCTTGTCCACTGATTTAATTTTAGTTCCCCTTAATTTAACCCTGCGGACCCAAAATATTATTTAACAGTGCAAAAAAATATTCTTAGTTAAATACAGTCATATTTGAAAATATGGTTGCAAAAAAAGCAGTCTTGGGTCATACTTATCCAAAATTTTAAGGTTCACCTGTAAAATTGATCTTTGTCTTTGTGAACACGTCGACCAAATTAACCAAAGCGCTCATTTAACTCCCTGACGAACGACCTTCACTTGCAATCTTGAAATTCTGTTGCTTTGTTTAGGCAGTGGATAATCCTAGGGCTTTGTGTGCACTGTCTAATGTAGTGGCCCGTATGCCACCTCACGGGGTTCCCAGGGTTAAATGTTGCTTGACTAGAGTACTTGCAAATTTAATTAAAAGCGGACTGAGTTTCAATCCGGAATGAAACATTTTTTTGTCTTTAGCCACGGCAACTCTTGCTCACGACACATTCAATATCAGTATTCCTTTGAAGCCAAGAGCGCCTGCAGTCATCAAGTACATCGGAAACGAAACCGAAGGCGCGTACGTCAAATCGCCAGGTATGTATGTTACTGGGAGCATTGATTATAGAAAAATAATAATTCACTACAATTGCCATATCACAGAATCATATATTCAACCATTTCCCAGGCATTACCCGCATAAACAAACAAAAATTGGCAATCATCCCCAGAGTATTGCAGCGGCGTTGCAAAGGAGTGGGTTCGATACCTGCCGGATGCTCCATAGTTAAATTTACTTTCCCTGGCTTGAAGTCGGCGCGTAGGTCAGGCCTCTGAAACAGCAATTTCCGGCATTCTGGAGGAATTTGAGCAGAAAAAATGAAAAATTAAATCCATAGTTTTCTGCAAGTGTCCTTATAGTGTCCTCAATTAGTTTTACAAGCTAAACACATTGACACTTTAATAAAGTTATTATTATTGCTTTATTGTTATTAAATTTTGCGCAAGGCAAGAAAATCAAAGTCTACCGCCACAGCCAAAGTCGTCGTTAGTAAAAAATAGTTTGGTTGTGAAATATTGTAAACTGTGGAGGGCATGTCTGGCCGCCTTGCAAAGTGGCCAGGTTTTGTATATTTTGAATTACATATCATTAAAAATAACCATCTTCGGGTTATAGTTTCGTGTCAGGCATTAATAACAAGGAGCGATGAAATTCGTCGTTTTTTTATAAGAACGACCGATCAATTCTCTTGTGACTTTTTACTGCGTGACATAGTATAACCCATTTTCAACTGAAAATTAGTTATTTTCGTTCGTAATACAAACACGTAAAAAATTTGCTGAATTTTTAAAGCGATATCTTCCACAGTTTACAACATGCCACAACCAAAAATTGCATTTTTATTAATTTTACGACGAAAAATCTTAGCTACCGCAATATATCATAATTTTCGAGCTTTGCTCAAAATCTGCTCCGATAATTTGCACCGTCTATTGTCACTGAGTATTCATCAGATCTCAGTGTTTCAAAATGTTCGCTTCCCAAATTCATGTAGCGTCCGAGAACTTCAAGTCAAGCTGCATATCTGAGCACAACAAAAAGCGACTGATCCATAACGCTCATGCCTTGGTCTGGAGTGACAAACTAGCTGAGAGCGCTCAAACCTGGGCTGATCATCTCGCCGAGATCGATGACGACCTACCCGATACGAACAACAGAAAGTTCGGAGAGAATATTTTCTGGACCAGGCCACAGCTGCCAGAAGATGAGTTGTGCAAGGCCGCCGTAGACGAATGGTAAGGGTACCGCAAAGAAAATAACCGACGTATGTATTTAAAATTCCGGAAATCAGTTGAGCGTGTTTTCCGCAAGTAAAATCATAGTCAGGAAAGCGGAAACAGTGTATGACGTAACAGTAAAACAATGCAGCGTGCTGTGCTCATGTTTCGCATCTGAATGGATTCCATTTCAAACGGAAAACATCTATATCAACAACTTCTAAACTGAAAATATCTTCAGAAATAAACTGAAGTAGATGGGTATAAAATGCGTCTTTTGCCGCAAAGTCAGTTGCTCCTCACGTCTTTATATCTTACCAAGCACTCCTGCACAACAAACTTTTGACCCAATACATGGACAAAATTTTGTGTGATAACTTAGACAACAAATTTTTGACACCGATTATATTTGTTAAGTAATTTTACCCTTAGATAGGTTACACTCCCTTCTGCGCATCTGTTTTCCTCATAACAAAGGAGACCCGCAGATGTAAACATTTACGTCCAAATTTCGCATCTTTCGAACTCAATCGAAACACAGGTTTTCACAACAAAACAAACCAGAACAGTGTTAGATATTCAGTTGCTAAATCATTTTTTGCAAATATGGCAGTTCAAAATAGCGTTTGTTTACAAAAAGTACTGCAACCCTCTTGAATTTTTAGGTACAACGAGGTAAAACTCTACGATTTTTCTGCCTCTCACAAGCGCAACTATGACTCAGACCCCGTGAATGAGTTCACGCAGCTTGTGTACGACGGCGAGACACGAGAGGTTGGCGTGGCTTTCTCGCTGAGCCGCAGCAACAAACAATATGTCGTCGCGAGATATTACAAGAAAAGAAACACACTTTACTTAGATTCCGAAGTTCATCCAGCTCGTTCTGGTAAGATTCTGTGCTACCATGTACAAAAGACTAAGAGAAGCAATATTGGCACATACAATTACACAGCCAAAAATGATGAAAACACCATTAAACAATGTTTTGCTGCCTTAGTTGTTCAAAGTTGTCTACAAGATTGTTCAGCATTGTTACACCTGATTGCGGAATAATTCTGATTCAAAAATGCTGAACCGAACGTTGCTGAGAACATTGAACAATGTGGGCAGCAAAACATTGAACAATGCTGGACTCTTATAGGTCAGGACAGGTTGTTCATTTTCTGCTGTGGAGTGCGTTGTCTCTCAAAATGAAAAAAGTTATGTTAAACCAAGTCTATATACGGTTTTGTTTTCCATGCATGTGGGTGGTACATCTCTCGTGTGCTTGGAGATTTTTTTCTTGCTACTTCGGTCTTCCTAAAATACTAACAACTAAAGTACTATGAGTAAAAAATGTAATGTGTGCAATTGTGCAGGAGAAACATGTTAAATGGGGTAAGCCAAGCCATTTCCCTTTCCAAGAAGTGTGGACGCACTAAGTGAACGATCACTAATTTATCATTCACTAATTGAATTTAAAAGTTCTTTCAAGGCATTTTCCCACTGTTTAAAGTTGGCTTTTGTCAGTTAACAGCTATTGACTCTTCATAAAATAATATAGTAACCCAGTAATAGTATTTAATGAAATCGTAGGCATTGGTCGGATCCCCTCCTGAAAATTCTGCTAAAATGGTTGACAAACAATTTTGCTTCAACATTTTGCAGTATATAAACATTCAAAAAATACTTTCTTGTAGATAGATCAAAAGTCCGTTTTGACAGACCAGTGTTCCAAAGTAAGTATATATGTTACTGTAACGTTGTCGTGTGTATAAATTATTGAGAAGACTCGATGGGTGAAATATATATTCAAACTTTCCCCTCTGAAATGCTTTATGTATGGCTTCAATTCATGCGCATGCTTGACCATATAAAAAAACATGTCTAATTTTTTTTATCGCTTCGTCCTACTTCCTAGTGACCAAGCAATTATCAAAACCTGTGAAAGTTATAGGTTAACAGGACTTTAAAGGCGCTTCATCGGGAAGGTAGTAGTTAGGCGACCACCTTTCCAAGCAAAAGCTTTTATGTGATATTTTAGCTAAAGTGAAATATTCAAATATTTCACTAGCTAAAATCAAAACCATATGGCAGAATTCTTACTTGACTCAGCAGGGGTGGAAAATGTATCGGACCATGGGACCATTTGGCCGACAAAATTATGAGGTTCCCAGAAAATAATTTTCAAGCTCCCATTGTAAAATATGGGTTTCAGCCTGACAATATTTTACAATGTACTGCAACTAGTTTCTGCATCAGTTGAATAGTTGAAAGCAGAAAGTTCCTGGCAGAAAGTTGCAATGGTTCAATGTAAGCAGAAAATTTACACGATGAAACATGTAGGACAGAGAAGCAGAAAACTTTTAGGAAGCCTATGCACAAGTTGATAAAGAAAGTGACACATATGTCAAATTTATCTTTATTGGGGGAGGAAAAACACAGTCTCAACATGAGTAAAATACCCATAAAACAAAATCATCTGGACACATCTCACATATATTTTGCATGCATGAGACAAGATGAGAGACTGAGAGTTAAATATTACATAATAAATTTCTGATGAACGCAATTTACTGAATGGCTGCTGAAAGTGATCACTGTTTCCTGTGTACATAATCTCAGTGTGCAGAAAATATTTTATCCCGAATCCATGGTCCCAGAAAGAAAAATATTCTTTCCACCCATGCTTGGCTGTAACTTAATTTTAAAAGAAACTGGCATACTTAATTTGTTTTAGCGACTGACCTGTTGTTTCCAGTGTCCTAAACTTGTTTGCTTTGATTTTCTCTCCAGCATACAATATGATAGTGCGCATTCCGCGCACGTCCTGGGTTCCACAGTACCAGCAATCTAGTTCACCAGCGTTCCAACGACTGGAAAGCAAAATGAAAAATGCGGTAAGCCTTTGCCTCGGATAAGAGTTATTCATTATTCATGTAGCTATTGAAATGTAACGCTGTTACTTTGTTCTGCGCGTTACTTCTGGTACTTTGCCGTACGCTAACACGATCGTAGAACGGAGTTCTAACGCCAAGTCACAGATTAGGTATCTATATATTAGAAGATATCACACATATTAGATGTCTCACTCGCAGTCTATTCCTTTGATTTGACTGATCATTCGAGTGCGGTTGCGCGTCTGATATAGCTATATGTAATATGTGCGTAATAATGTCACGCAAAACAATGACAGAATAGTTCTTTTAGAGTTGAATTAACCGCTCTATAGATTTTACACTGTAGTTTATTAAACTTAAAAGCTTGCAGCCACAAATTACATGAGATGAATTACGTTAAGTTTTACAGATAATGAACTATTCTGACTATTTTTGCACAATAACATATTTATAACAATGAATTTGTTTTTTGTGCCGCTAACATGTCAGTGCACACATTGCAAAAGGGATATTGAACTTGCTGCGGTGGAGTGCGTCCTTTTATGTTTCAGCTGGGGTTTTCCTGCGCCATGAGTTTTTTGTTTCACGTGCAACTGCGTAAATCATTTTCAAAATCAAACGCAAAAAATGCAGATTGTACAATTTACGTGCTATCTTACGGCTAATTTCCATTTAGTGCAATTTGGGTAGGGTGCAGATTTTTTGACTGCTTTCTTTCGAAATGTGTCTTATCCAGTAGGACCAATGCCATTAGGACAAACATCTCAAAACGAAGTCAAATTACAGTTGCATTCTGTATTGTTCCGCTTTCCAGGATTGGGCGAAAGGGCAGAGGATTTTCATGTTTTGAAATAAGCCACGGTTCATGACTTATGAAAACTGTTCAGCTTTATACAGCTTTATATGAATATTCAGCATTCCTTGAGATATCTACCATTATTAGGTACGAGAATAATACACATCACACTGTATAATGACTTTTGAAAAAAGATTCATTTATTTAGAAGTAGTCAAACTATTGCACATAAATGGGGAGACCAAATGATTATTCATAGACTACGCACATACAAGTAAAGTGTCAGTTATTTTCCATAATTGTTACATGTGATACAAAATAAGCAATATCATTTGCATACCCATCTGGACAAAGAACATTGTTATAAACGTTCTACAATGGAAGTTATATTCTGAATTTATCTTTCCAACGCAATCAAAGAACATTTTACTCTGGTTTAAACTTCAGTTAATCGATAGAAATATAGATGTATAGAATGCGTGCAGCGTGCTCGCTCACGAATCATGTCGCCACTCATTGCTGCCCATCGAAACTGCAATAATGGATCCGCTCCTCGTGCAACGAGCTCTTCACCTCGCCAAATTCCTTGCCACAGGAGATTGGAACGAGCCAAAATATAATCCACCATGTGGTAGAGACAAAATCTTTACTAAGAAAAGAGAGTACGCATTCTGTGTCCACTATTTCTACGAGACTACGGTTTGACCTGGTGACTTATTTGAATGCATGAAAATTATTCCACCTTGTACTCGCTCTGCTTAATTTTTACTTGATACACAAAAAATCAAAACATTTCTTATTCTTGTAAAATTAAATGACTACATGGAAAGATGGTGTTTTTAATCGCACGTTACTTCGTTTGTTTAGTTCAAGGCTACTTTCCAGGAAAGTCCAACTGTAACAAGTCTAGTGGACTTCAAGCTAAACACATTCAAGTGAGTAAATGTATTATTTATCACACCTTTCATTCATTTAAAAATTGTGATCCATTATAGAGACCTCAAAATTTGAACGGGATGGAACAACATGTATTCTAAGAGCATGAAAAGAAAAAAAAAACGGCAAATGTTGATAACCAACAAAAAAATTATTCTCTAAGGCTAGGTCAGCCATACAAGTTGTGCAAGCTGTTTCGTGCGACTGCGGCTTTGTTTTCTAAGTATATTTTCGCTTCCACTAATAATTGCGAACAAACGATTGCCGACGATTCGTGGTAAATTTGAACTAGGCTTTATCACTTTATGGCTGGCTGCGATGTACAAGGTTCATGCATGTAAGAACGTCCCAAGGACTTTTAAGCCACACATCAAAAAATTCAGGGACTAAAATGAGTTGTTAAAAAATGTTGCATATAACGGCAACTTAAGTGAGTCTATAAAACAGAACATGTGAACCACAGCAGTTAAATTTGCCAGAGTCAAAATAATGCCCAGAAAGTAAAACAAGTAGAATTCCACGGCTTTCAAGCACTACTTTATTAAATTCAAGGACTTTCAAGGCTTGGAATTTTTGTTTTCAAATCCAAGGACATTTGAGGGCATTTACGTTTTGTACGGACCCTGTGTAAAGAAAACAAAGCTTGATACTTTCGTTCTCACTGGTTGCTCTACTCGAATTCATTGTGTACAACTAATGCTCCTCCATACTATGAAAAAGCCTCCACAAGGCAAACAAATTTATATGCCTTCACAAGGCAAACAAGTTTAAACCTCCAGGGAGACCGAAGCAATTAATAGCAAAACTGTATGAAACTTTGGAAGAGTCGAAAAAGTTTCGCGTACCAAGGCCAACATATTGAGTTCCCTTTGTTGCAGTTTTTGGTTGCCAAATTCTCTTATACAGTATAATGAAGTGAGATTCTTACACCAGATTTCTATGCTGATTATTAATGCTATTTTCAAGCAAATTTTCTTTAAAAGCCATGCATCATTTTGGGATGGTGGGTATTTAAAAAACCTTCGCAGAAATCAACTTGTTATTGACCAGTGGTGAAAAACAAACTAATGTCAACCGCTCAGATGCGTTGCTAGACAGTCGAGTCTCTTCATCATCACGTGATACGCCTTTGGCCAATAAGAAGCAAGAATAATTTAGCTTTGACAGGACAGACGATATTGCATGGAGGTTTCAAGATACGAATATTATTTTCGAGCGGTAAAAACAACATTACGAACGCGGCGAATGAGCAAATTTTTGTTTCAAACATGAGAAATAATATTTATTTATTCAAGCCAGTACTGTCTAATGTTCTTTTCATTATGTGGGCAAGCTGCCAATTGTTGACAAAAAACAAACAAACAACTAAAAAGCGGAAACAAAAATCGTGACGATCACGCGAGAAAACACACGTTTTACATTTTTTTATATCTTTAAGTGAAGATATGAAAAATATGTAATTTTTAGTTTAAAATACTCCCAGCCATGTAAATACATAATAAAAACATAAAAAATAACAATTTCTAATATATTTCTACCTACAGAAGCACATTAAAACTGACATCTGCCTTTTTTGTAGGCTAGATGACAGAAAGCCAGGAAGGTAAGACATTATTAAACAACCAAGATCTATTTGTAAATAGTTCAATTTCAAATCTTTCAAAATATATTGTTTCGAAACACATACCTCATAACTAGATGGAAATGAGGCAGAAGGGATCCAATGTAACATCTCTATTGCAACCTCATTCCCTACTAATTATTACGTAAAAGTCTAAAAGATCCACTGGAGAGTAAAATTTGGCATTAAAAAATAGAGATGTAGGACACCTTTCACAGCAAATTTTATATATCGCCGATATGTAGCCATGTTCTTAAACCCTTTTGTACCTTACATTTCAGCAGAATATATATAATGTGGCAATGGGTTTAGAAACTTTTTACTCGATACCCAATGTTTTGTTTTTGCAAAGATCATTTGCTATTAAAAATTGGCAACTGTAAATTCCAGTGGTGAATTTCTGTTTTAATACCCTCCCCTCCCCCTTCCTGGGAAATGTATTGCAATCGAGTTATTATTTGGAGATATTATATTGTCACATCTCAAATCACAAAAGCACAAAAAGCACAACCAGACTGATACAAAACCAGACTGATAAAAATGGCAAAAGGGACTCAGTGACAATAGTGTCGAAGTTATCACTCCAGTCAAATATATAGTTCACCAGCTAATTTGATCTTGGGAAAGCAAAACTATATATTGCAAGCTATACAGGGTCCTGAAGGGGTGGGAGTCCTATTCTCATTTTGCAACCCAAGTTTTCACTAAATCTCATTGTCGAATTGTGCACGTATCCTATAGTCCTAGTAGCTGTCTTGCTCACATGTTAATGCCATTCCCACCTTCTATGGGGTTTTTTGCAAAACAATCCTAACCCTAGTGCATGGTAATCCATTTTTCCAGCAAAACATGGGCAAAAACTCCTAGCTCCCATTTTACCCCTTCAAGACCACCACTTCAGTATAAGCATACATATGATATTGTTTATTTTTATTACGAACATAATAAAATAACTAAAACGTTACATGATGCACTATACACGTCATGGATAAATCCCCCCCCCCCACCCCTTCCTGCACAAAATAATAAGACATAAATAGGGGGGGGGCGAGGGCTGACCCTCTCCTCCCCTTTCACTTAGGATACTTTGGAGATGATTCAGATGAAAAACAGACAAAAAAATTAAAGTCTGAATTTTGAATACCTTTTATGTTTTTCGCCTACACAGTAGCGCCATTCTTGCTGACCTTGATGTAAAATTTTACCCGTACGTAAAAGACCCAATCCAGCGCTTGAGAAGCAGCATCTTCCATGGACAGTTGAACGGAATGGAACTCGATGACAAGTTCTTGAAAGTATTTAATAAAACGGGTACGTTTTTATTTCCCTTTGCACATACGAATGTTAGTTGTGCGCCCTTTTATCGCCATTTTTTATATCTTCTGTCGATTTCATGTGATCAAAACTCGACGAATAAGACGAAAATATTTGTCTCGATACATATGTGATAACAATTTGAAGAAAATGACAAGGATTCGTAAAGGATGACTTAAAAACAGGATGGATGGACAAACAGTTTTTAGATTCGGATCATTCTTCTCATTTACACATTTACAGAGCACGCCCGAGAACGCGAGCAGGGATTTGAGCCCGCAGTGCAATACGGGATTGGTTGGTTACATACCGGAATAAATCGACCAAATTTTTAACAACGCCCTTTGTTTTTCTTTTTGTCAGTTGGCATCTTGTTCTCTTTACTGTCCTGGCCATGCTTTGGCTTATTTAAGTTCCCTGTAAGTTTGCATTGCCAACTCAATCGGAAATCATCACAAGCTTGATTTAAGTCCGAGCAACGCCCAGGAGCGGTAAATATACCGATGGTCCGGGCAAGGGGCTTGCTTTTATGTAGCTACGACGCAGCAAGCTCGACGACGTGTCGTCAATTTTAAAAGCATAGAAATGAACTATGAACCTCGTGAACTACTTGACTGGACTAATTTAAAGTGATTTTCAAGTTTTGGTTAAGCAACACCTGTGCGATGCAGTGCTTGTTATAGCTATAGGAGAGATAACAAAAATATAGACGATAGTAATATTTCTGGAAAATAAAAAAGTAGTGATGCTTAGTTTAAAGTCGTGCATGTGAAACTGCAAATTGCTCATGATTTTTTGGAAGGAAATCTTCATTTTGAAGGCGCGTCGTCGAGCTGTTTTGTCGCAAATTGTAAACTCGCCGAAGTCTATTTCACGACATGCGGGTCATTAGATATATGAACGTTCAAGGGAAAGGTCTATAATTTACAATGATATGCAATCATGCTGGACACTTTTAAAAATCACGGGCCGCGACTTCAAAAACGCGCCTTCAAAACAAAGGTTGATCGGTTGAACATTTGTAAATAAATTAAAATATAATTTTGTGGAAACACCACGTAATTTTATTATCGCAGAGCTTTCGAGCTCGGATCTTCATCAGTGCTAATGACAATTGGTACTGATGAAGATCCCAGCTTACGGCTCGAAAGCTCTGCGATAGTAAAATTTCGTGGTGTTTCTACAAAATTATATTTTAATTTGATATTCACCATGCAAACATCCCACGAACTTATTTCTAAGTAACTTCAGAATAACATTGATAACGACGCTACAATCGCTACATTGATCGAAGCATCACTATACACAGCTGTTATTCTGCGCTGTTGTTTACAGTTTACGTGAACAATGCTTAACGACTGCGTAGTATGTACGATGCGGGCAGCACAGAGCCAGTTATGACAGCAATGCAACGTACAGATTGCAACGTAATCCTTATTATCATAATCCTTGGCGTCCATTCTTCAGCTGAAATCGAAACCGCCTTGTCGAGCTTGCGCGTCGTCTTTTCCAAATCCTATAATCCAAACATAACCGATGAGTGGAGTGTACAACCGTAGAAAAAGTGCAATTATTGCAAACATGTTATTGCAAATCTTTTGAAAAGTTGTCAATGGTAATATACGCCGTGAAGTCTGATTTCTTCTACGCCCGCCAGGCGTGATTCTCAATAAGATTGTTCTGTAAAGTGAGAATAATAGCTCAGACTCAAGCTCCTGAATTATATGCCGATTGTTCAAATAAGAGCAAAAATCCTTCGGAAGCCTTTCAGAGGTGGATACATATTGGAGGTTTATACATATTGAAGAAATAAGATCTAGTGCATTTAAAAGAACGTGATTTAGATCTGTAAACAAACTGCTATGCCCCGCTGTGAAGCGTGATCGACACCCTCCCCCCCCCTATCACCCTCCTTTTTTTCTAGTGGGTTAGAAAAATTTGGAACAAGCTGGAACAATTTACAACAAGCTTGATGTCATTATCAACCTTCCTGTCACAAGGTTGCTACAGTCATGATACAACAAGATTATAACAAGGTTGACAAACGCAAGTCCGTAACAATATTGTTATATCATGACTGCATCAGACTTGTCTGGAACAACCTTGTAAGGGGTCTGATAATATCGACAGTTCCCAACTTGAAGTGCGAACACAATTTGATGGCAGCTTGTTTTCAGTTATAACATGCCATGTTTTCCGATCATATTTTCATGTCACGTAAGTTAGTCAGAGAATTCGATTGTGGGATAGTTTTTTTTCGCCGTGCACCATTTACTAGACTTGCTACAACTCGCTCGATTATTGTACGCAGAAAAAAAGGACGCTTAAGAAATCGGTGAGCGAGAGACTCAAATTACATTAAATAATATTTTAACTTAATATTGCCTCGTGTGGTCGCCAAACGTTTAAAGCATTTTATCTAATTTTGATGTAGCATTTTACAATTGTAATATTTTAAAACAATGTGTCACTTGCGAGGCTTGAAATCTTATTAAGTTTAATGGATGCACATTCTGTAGACACATTAACGTAACCAATTGCAAACATTCGCGGTTGCAACAAAAAATACAACCTTGTGTACGTTTGTAACTGATTTACATACAACTTATCCTCACGAATTCATTATATTTGAGAAGATGCTTAGAATACTCGCGTAAGCATTCGTGTTGTATTTAAGTATAAGTCTTATATGTGATATTTTTACGAAATAGCGTTTAGCATACAAAAACAACTCAAAAACGACGTCACAGGAGTATTTTCCTCCGGTAAATTGGGCGTGACACAAGTCACACGTTCGTCGATTTCTCAAGCGCGCCTCATGCTGTGTACATGCGAACGACTTGTGGCAAGTGCACATTCTTTCGTGACATGAAAGAAAAGCTTTGAGATTTTCATCCTCAACTTCATTACCAGGTGTGTATGTCCCTCCGCGCTGGTGGAAAGATAAAATGGAGAAAACCGACCTGCAAGCAGACCTGCTACGCCCGAACGCCGGAGCCACAGATCCAATTACAGGAGCACCAATCAACGTGACTTACCCACAGCCAATCTCCGAAGACATCGTGCTGTTGGATCGCAAGCCTTGTCAAGGAGGAATTTGTGAGACATATCTCATCAAAGACCGCAGCAAAGAACCTCCAACGAACGCATCTACTCCGTTGCAAACCGTTCCCGTCAACGCTACCCCAGCGATTTTCCCTCAACCCACAGGCTTCGCTCAACCATGCTGTAACCAGTTACCACTCCCACAGCCCTGTTTGGCTGTTTCTTGTCCGCCGCCCTCCCCAATGCCCGCGTGCAATCCCAACTGCCAACCGCGCTCTAAAGTCTCGTGGCCCAGGGCCCTGTATAGAAGGGGTGGTGTTCCTTTTGAAAACCACAATGATTAACCATGAATACACCCAAACACAACAACACATACTTGTTTTGGGTGTATTCTTTCCTGAAATGCAATTCATGTTGCGTGAATAAAGTTTAGATGCAAATTCACCAAGTGACCTCACGTACATTGAACTGTTTTTCACATGGTGATTCGACAATGGGATCTATTGGATATGTCTTGAAATTTTCATCGAAATACCTCTGCCTATATGCGAAGTTTTCTATAGACAATACTGTATCGACGATAAAATCAAAATGTTATTGTAACTTAGCGGAACAATAGAAAAATTAGTTTGTTATAGTCTCCATGTTTTTGTGAACTTTTTGATTTGGGAAAACATCGAACGCCCCAGGTCGAATTTCAGCTGAAGAACGGACTGAGCGCTAAGGATTCGAATAGTGCAGCAACTGCTTGAAGCTGTCGAAGGGCTGCACCCCATATGCTCGTCTTTTGCATGTTTGTGCCCGCGCGAATCGAAAAAGTTTTAAACTCATCGAAGAATACTCCATTTAGGCTAAATAATTAAATGTTCTTTAACGGCAAAAAAAAACGCGCACGTGAAAAACAGATCCAACTTTTTAAACTCCGATCCATCCACACTGGAAAGCATTGAATGTCGAGACAACAACTCTACTGGACGTCGTCAGCAGGCTTTCATACCAGTTGATTCTCGAGAGCTGACAATTTCGGGTTGTTTCCGTGTCTGGGAATTGTTTCGTCTTTAAAATATTTTTCCTAGAAATGTTTTTCCCTGGCATAGATTTCTTTGATTTAAAGAAAAATGTACGCATAAATAAGAGAACTAAGGTGGATAAAAATCGATTAAACTTTTACCTCATTTCAAAATCTTTCCTTACTTCGAGAGATCAGTTCGCAAGACTTTTCAACACTAGTTTCTGAAATATTGAAGGACAAGAACATTACGCACTCGCCAAGGATATTAAAAACATCTATGCTGTCACAAACAGAGAAAATTTTCTTTTCCGAGAAGAGATACAACAGCACGAATTTGTCTGTACATACTTCCTACGTACATTCCAAAGCGTTCAGGAAAATTTTCTACGCAATTTTCCTAATTGACAGTTACCTATACACAGCTCACCCTAAACAGTAAGGTAAATAGAGCAGACTTAACTAAACACCGCACAAAAAAAAAGTCCCCCCCCCCCCCTACATACATCAGAATACATTCTAAGCAAATGAATCGCTGTTAATCAAACCTAGAACTAATTGGACCTATTCTGGGCATGATTTAAACGGCTTTACACGATTGCACTACGATTTTGTGTTTACCAATGAATGGTGAATGAGACGGATCACATTAGCATATTCAGCATGTTAATTTTGAAATCGGGTATTTTTGTATTCAATGGGGTTTAACTCATTATTGCAAGCATGTATGACCCAATTCTTCACACACCATTAAGCAACCTACAATAGGTCCAAGTAGTTCTAGGTTTGATTAACAGCGATTCATTTGTTTAGAATTTATTCTGATGTATTTGGGCTGGAACTTTCTTTTTGTGTGGTGTTTGTAAAACAAGATGGCGGACGGCTAGCGCTATTTCATATTCGTCCTTCAAAATTTCAGAAACTAAGCATGTTACCAAAAATTTAACAACGGATCGGATATCACAGTTCATTTCACAAGTTCTTACCGATAAGAAATGCACGAAATTTTTGAAATTTTTAGAAGAGAAGGAATTTTTTGTGTCCATTTCCTTTTTGCCAGGAATATACGAGCCACCTGCCTCGTGGAGAGATAAAATGGAGAAGACTGACCTGCAAGCGGACGCACGTAGCGCGGGCGCAGGAGCCACTGACCCCGTCACAGGCGCATCAGTGAACGTGACGTACCCACAACCAATATCGGAAGATATCGACTTACTGGACCGGAAGCCTTGCCAGGGAGGAATCTGCGAGACGTACCTCATAAAAGAACATAATAATAACTGTAGCGCCCCGTTGAAAACAGTTCCAGTGAATGCAACGCCCGTCGTCGTCGCCCCAATGGCCCCACCTCCCAACAACTTCTTCCGACCTTGTTGCAATCAGCTACCGCCGCCTCAACCCTGCCTAGCCGTAGCTTGCCCTCCACCCGCCCCCATGCCCGCATGCAACCCAAACTGCAAGCCACGGCCAAGCGGCATGTGGCCCTCGGCTTTATATAGACGTGGAGGCGTCATTTTCGAAGACCACAACGAAAAAACATGAAAGACCTCGATTTAGTTGGACTGGGAAGGAAAACAGTCCTCTGATAATCCTTGTTACAATAGCATTTTTATCATGTGAATATTTTCTGTATATTATTGTCCAAAGCGACCAAAATTATGGTCGAGTAATGTTTACTTGCATGTTTTAAGCGTGCCGAGTAGCTGATATTTCAGACTAATGTTTTTAAATTCATCAATGTTTCAAGTACAAAGCTAAGTAATTCGAATCACACGGCCACATCATTTCAAAACTAAGCACGAGGCTTATAAATAGAATCGTCCAACGTCCAGCCTTAAATAGCCTCGTTCCCAGGGCCTTTTAGAGGGAGGAAAAAGACCCTGGCACCGACTGGCTTTTAAAACACAAACCATGGTTTTTAAATAAATTAGCGCGATGACTTTTTTCTCCGCACAAATATACGATACATGGTTTTTATACGGTAGACCAATGAAATAGCAAAAGATAGCAGCAGCTTTTCCCTCTCTCCATTTTAGAAAAGGCTCTGGGAACGAGGTTGAACAACTTGCTGAAAAACTTTATTTGAACTTTACGTTAGTCTAGGGTTAAGCTCGCTGGCTTTTAAACAACCGCCCCGTGCTTTGCTAGACACTGCATAGGCTATGCTCCTATCCGACGTAAGTCTATTGTTGTGTCATAAATTATTCCGTCAGCACAAAATGACTTAAAAAATTGTGAAAATATTTTCAACGAATACACATTAATTAATTTTAAAATACCATTGCCAATGTTTTGGAACCAATTATAATTTGAGAATATATACTTGCTACATACCTTGTGAATACGGTGTTTCATTTTTATTTCCACTTGTTTTTTCTTGAGGTCTTCCGTTTTCCTGAAATCTCGAGTGCTGAAAATAACACTCAATTTTGTGAGGCTGGAAATTCCATGGGAAGACAATAACCCTACTAAAATTAATGGAGTGGCGGGGGGAAGGGGAGAAAAGTAACCCCGCAGACCATTATTTACACCCTTATCCATCTCATCAACAAAGCGTTGGAGCGCAAATGATCACTTACATTGCAGTTTTAAAGTTCTTTCAACTAGTCAAGGTACAAAAGTTCGACATGTTTACTTACCACATTTAATTTTACTTTTATTTTGCAGCTTTAGTAGGGTCCAATACGTGTGTTTCTGTATGTTGAACGCGTTGCGAGCCCCAGCCAACACGTTTTCCCCTAAATTTTCTATGAAACTATATTATTATCAAAACAGGCGAAATTTCACACTTATTGCTAAGAAAAATCACTCATGTCATCCAAAAGGTAATAAAAACCTACATATAACACATTATTATGGTTACTTTCATTTTTCACATTTTTTGTTGAGTTTTGAACGTTTGAAAACTTATTTTCGAAAAAGTGCCGAGGAAATTAGCGCCATTTTACGATAGAAGCACCAATTGATAGTTTGCAATCGACGCCATCTTGGTTGACGTTTGAAGCACATGGCAACCACAAAGTATCTATTCATTATTTCTGATCCTATCGAGCCATACATCTTTAAAGTATCATTCATGATACGCTAAAACTAACGATGAAATAGTAAATTGACACAAGTACTTCGCTGTAAACAGCTGAAGTAATCTGCAGAGTCAACCAAGATGGCGCCCAGTGACACGAAATGACGTCATGTGCAAACCAAGAATACTCAAAAACCGCTTGAAAAACCAGGGTAACCGCAACAATGTCTTATATGTTGTTTTTTATCAGCTTTCTGATAATACAAGTTATTTTTCAAATTAACGTACTCGAAAGTTCGCTTTTTTTATAATGTAAAAGTGTTATGTTAAAACTAAAGAAAAACGTGTTGACCGAAGATCAGAAGATAAATTGGGCCAAACAACATTCAAATTCACCGTAGCAAAAACGACGGTGAATGTCGAGTTTACTGTTATCGAGATGATTTTTATTATCAAGATGATTGCATTACGGTCTGAAACATTTGAAAGGGCAAATTAGCGTCTATTGAAGAAGAGACAGAAGACAATAGTTTGTTTTTACACTTGTGCTGAAATTTTAATGTGTTAGCTTTACTCCTTTTCCATCTTTTTCCTGCTTTCATTACTTGATATTCGCAATGAATTCTGGTAAAATCGACGTGCCGCCATCTTTTTCGCTACAGTGAATTGTTATGTCAGTCACCCAACGGATAATTTAAGAGCAAAATGAATTTGCCCCTCGAGAAGGTAGGTAAAATTCCCTCTGCCTCCCTGACTATATACAGTAATGCAATCAAAATTTTAATTCGTTTCACAGGCACTTTAGAACAAGACTTTAAAAAATTCTAATGTGGAATATATTAGGTCTGATCGATTATTTGACCAAAACATTTAGATTACCCCCTGTCGATTCCTATGTGGTGATATAGTTGGTTATGATTAGAGTTTGGCCCTCGATCTTCAGATAGTAATCCGATTATTAATCAATTTTACTCGAACTAAGACATTGAAATAATAAGAATCGTGACCAAGCTCTGGTTAGACCGTTGCGACAATGTTGTGCGACAATGTTGTGCAACTTTTTTGTCCACGTGTTGCGACCGTTTGACCGGCGTAGTTATTGCCGTTCGACTACCTTGTTGCATGTTGTATGGTGTTGCATTATGATGCAAATTATTTGACTTTGTGTTTTGACCGTTTGGCAGCGAATATTTCATGTTGCACCAACAATGTTGTGTTTGCCGTATATATTAATCAACAAAGTTGCAGCATGTTGCACTTGCAAAGTCGAGTTGTAAAGGTTTGACCAAGGCTTTAGGGCAGTTACTACAATTTCAGATTTTCAGGACAACCAAGGATCAGCTGTGCGAAAGCTGAATAGCGTGATCCAAGCTTTCTTTCTATTTCAAGCTTCCTAAACATGTTCAGTAACTGGTAAACCCAACATTAAACTTCATCATTTTCGAGTTAAAGTCACTTTTGTCTCTTGCGAGTTCAATACCTGGTGTCACTGCTTTTCCTGTCTTGATGCGACAGTTGAAAAAGTCACAATCCGAGGTGGACAACCAGACCCAAGCGCATAAATAAAGTGTGTCCCTGACATATTCTAGGCATACATTGAAAAGAATAGATCATCTCCCTGTTTTCTTTCCCTTGGTAGTGCCGTTTTACCATTGAAATTGCATCAGAAACGTATTGATTCATTTATTTCACTTGAAATTATAATTTCACAGAAAGAGATTCAATAAAGACTTTTTTTAGGATACGTCCATGTATAAGGTTGTTGCAATAATTCTAGTTTGCAGCTTGCTTCTTCTGGGACAAGTTGATCTTGTCGCCAAGACTCAAAGCCATACCCTGAAAACGTAGAAAATGAATTACCGTATACAAAATAAGACATATATTCCGAAGAAGTGCATATTGTATAAACTCAACATTCGAGGTCAAAGCAATTAAAAAACAATTGAAACTGTGATATTTCAGGGGGGCGGGGGGTCAAATCCATCATCAGACAGAATGAGATTACACAAATTAGTTAAGGTCCGAGAACTATTTGATGTTGTTAAAAAGGTTTTACGAGGACATTCAGTAGTGTTTTTTAGCTTATTTACCGCCGGAACCCCCCCCCCCCCGTCCTGGAATATGTCTTATGTGCAGCAACGTGGTTCCAAAGTAAAGCGTATCAGGTCGTAACACGGATGTCATTCGCGCTTTATCCTGCGTTTCCAGTCCTTTGCTCACCTACGCGTGATCATATACACAACACAAATAGCACCAGTCTATATCTTCAAAATTAAAGCGTGCTATTCTCCCAGGAGAATGTATAGTGAAAACTGATTAAGAAGTATTTCACCAAAGTAATAAAAACATTGTCCTTTAACGGAATAGAACGAAAAGTAAATGAAATACCTGACTCTTTGCTCGAATGCGAATGTGGCCTGTGACAGCGGCCTCCGGACCTTCATCAACGGGTATTTCAATACTGACATTAGCCAAAGCATCTTCGCCAAAAATACTGCGCGCGTAAAGATTTGCAGCCATAAAACCACAGTCCCCTGAGAGCGCCTGTAGGGGAGAACGATAAAACCTCAAACTAAAATCAGTGACATTCAAAGGTGGGACAGACGGCTTGGAAAGGTTATTTTTATACCCATTAAAATTGGGAAAACAACTTGTAACCCCCCCCCCCCCTTTCAATGCTGCTGTACGTTCTGGGAGAGCAATCTGTAACGCAGTGCAGATGGACTGCCTAATTTTTTTCAACAACATTGAACGGTTGGCATGCATGGGAGAATTTGCTGCGATCACAGTTTTACAAATCGAAGTAATTTGTTAATGACTGTTGTCAGTAATGAATTCGTTATAAAGCTTCAATTATGTCGACCTTCACGGCACAATAAAGACCTTGTTTGATGCAAAATGTCGGTCTCTTTCCAATTGAGATAATATGGAACTTTCTTAATAAGATCTGAGGTTTGTACCTGTACATAGCTTTTTACTTTTATTGCTATTTAGGTTACAACGAAAATACTGCAACAACATAACAATCTCTCAATTTTACCATTTCATGCTGTAAAAATTATCGCCAATTTACCAAATCCCTTTCCCAATTTATCTAAGAAGCAATTACATTTGATTTTCCGGCTAACACACCTGAAAACACAACTACAGTTAGTTAGAAAGAAAAGATAGAACCTACCTTCTCCGGTGTTAGAAGCTTCATGTTTGTACAGTTTATGAGGTGATTGATGTATTCTCGCAGGTCCTTAATGTTTGTATTGACGGTTACCTGTTTTAAGTCGCATACAAGAAAATATACGAGGTATAATAAAGTATATAGAACTTTAAGAGAAGTGTCGATTAACTATTTCTTCATAACTTTGGACGCTCTTCTTATTTTTTAAGAAATTCAAATTCTAAGTATTACAAAAAACCTCATAACATTTATTTTCTAATTTTTTTAACATTGCACTAGATATTTAATATCAGAAATACGATGAACATTTGTAGTCAGAGGTCGGTAAAAATGCTGATTGTCATATTGCACGGAAATTTAAAAAGTTTATTAAGTGTTAGCATAATTTGTGGTGCATAATTTTATTTACACAGGGTAGCCACTTCAGTGAAATTTACTGTTATCACTGGGGGACTTTACAACCACCGCGAGCCAAAATTAGTTTTGAACAGCGTTATGTGTATACATGTAAAAGATACAAAAATTTGAAATACATCTTCGTCTTCATAGTCATGCTCAACCTCTGTGATGCAGATCAGTTACAAACACTAATGGTTGCAACAGAAAAACAATACGAGTGTTTGCTTTACATAAAACCCGTCATTATTTAGGAATTCGTTTCAAATTCGACTCGCGATTGTATATGCAATACAACACGGCCGCTCCTATAATAATCACAACAAAATACCTTATTCTCCCACTCAAATTCAGCCCACATTTGTCTGAACTCGGTGTCAGTACACGAAGCGGGAACGATGTAATCCATGATATCAATATGAATATCATTGAGGACAACACAATTACGATCACCAGATCCGCCAGATATATCATAAACTAAAAGAAACGACAAGGAAAGAACGTTTGGAAATTTATGGCGTAAGGAACGATTGCAAAAAAAAATCCTTACGTGCATGGTTTACTTTTTAATATAATCATACTACGATGGCTGCTCCGGTTATACTTAAATAGATGAATACATAGCCCAACTGAATTCCATTCACCAATCAGCATCCAACATTTCCAAACTCCAGTCTACACGTCTTCAACCGGGGATGATCTGATGTCGCAACGCTGTTCCTTCTATATTCCATCGATGAGATCACAATTATATCGCCATTTTCTTAGAACATGACGTCATCCCTTGAGGTGTACTCAGACAGCGCCGCAATATGAGATCACCCGCGATGAAGACACCAGACCGGAGTGCCGATTTCATCGGGCTTTGTGTATATTTAAACACAACTACCTGGGGCCGGTTGTTCGAAGCCCGTTTAGCGTAAACGGTCGATAAGTCAAAATTAAATAACACTCATACATCACTTGTTAAACAGCTAACCTAAATATTTTGCAGTAAATATGTTGTCGTAAGCATAATCATTTTATTAAGGTTCAAAACTTTTAAGTTTGGTTGTTGAATGAATCTATAAACTTGGTTTCTATTTGAGCTTAACCACCGTTTAAGCCAAATGGGCTTCGAACAACCGGCCCCAGTAGAATAGCGAGGGAAAGACGATTATCACTGGCACCTGGTAGCCAGACACCTGGTTGCTGTGACCAAAATAACTCGATGATATTTGGAATGGGAGGTGATGAGTGGTTTACTACGTATAAATAACTGTGGATTAACACTGAATCACAATGTATTTGTTTCTAGGACGGCTACGAAATTAATGCTACGTTTGGTGCATGGAAATTAGAATATGTTTTGTCATCCGGCCAGTTACAGGTTTGAGCGAATTTGAATTGCAAACTATCTTTCCGCTTTATTCATCTTTCATTCAATCGTGCACAGCCAAAATATGGCTGCGTGCAAACTTACACTTTCTATATCAAAAGTATAGATTAGATTTGAAGCCTTTGGAATTGAATTAACGCAAACCACGGAAGGATTCGTAGTGAAATCAGTAGTGATTCATTCAGTACTGATCTCTGTTGATACCGTGTTGTACTGATGTAGTGTGTGTTGTTTTGTGTTTTGCAATTGTTTTGTAATTGTTGGGTTACCGTAATTAGAGTTGTTCTCTTTGTATTTTTAATCTTATCAATCTCGTCCTTGTTTTGTTCGTGGCGAATTGTGTAAATAAATAAATATTAAATAAATAGACAAGCATGCCATAACATATTTCGTACCAATATTCCCAAAGATGATTCCATTTTCAGTCGACGCCACTTTAACACTCGCCTGAGAATTCATAAAATACACGTTAGTTGTCATTACAGCACAATCAATGCAAGCACAAGTGGAAATATTAGAAAGACGATAAGTATGAGAAAATATGATGTACAAAGTAGACAGACGTCTTTATTTAGTTTGCTATGATATTCTAAAGTTCAATCATTCTTGCTTCTTATTGGTCAAAAACGTATCACGTGATAGTGAAGAAATCCCATTCACTAGTTGTTGAAAGGTGCAAGAATATATAAGCGTTCAATTGCGATTGTTTTCTGCGTTTTCTATTGGTGAATCATCTCATTATCAAAATCATTTCTGCGTTTTCTATTGGATAAACATCTCAATATTAAAATCATTTCTGCGTTTTCTATTGGATAAACATCTCAGTATTAAAATCCTTTCTGCGTTTTCTATTGGATAATCATCTCATTATTGAAAACAATGTGTTCAGTCGCTGTGAGAGTACACAAATCTTCATGAACAAGTACAAAAAGAGAAAAGAATTAACACTTGTTGACTGTGTCCCAGGGAAACTGTATGTTTGGCGGACCAAAAAAAACATTGACAGTCGAGGGTCCACAAAAGTACGGTTTCCCGAGGAACACAGTCAATATTAAGTATTTCATTGTTTACTCAGTTTCAGAGGAAAAGTGCCAGAAATCATTATAAAATGAAAATGTAATCAAACTTTTTAAACATTCTCTGCAATACAAACAATAAAATAAAAACCTTGGCTCTTGACGACTTGTTATTCACGGTTTTGCTTTAAGCTTGCCTCATACGAGAGCTATCGGCTGAGCAAAAGCTACTTGTCCATGTTAGCTCAGCAGATAGCTGACCGTGTGCGGGTGGATTTTACTGATTAGTATTTCTCATGCAACAATTTCTCGGCTTTTACAGTAATGGAAAACTCTTTAAAGTTTTCTGACCTTTTATTTTCATTGCATTCACTAAGGTCGGAAATAAGAGCAGGCGAAGAGGACAATTTCGTGAAAACAAATTACTTTTGCTGAAAGTTTACTGGTTAGTGTCCTCATTTGTCTAGCTACAGACTATTTCTGGAAGTACTAGATCTTTCATAAATGTAAAAGCCTTCTAAAACTAATCTTCACCTTTATGTTTGAGAAATCATGAGGACCCAACAAGATAGGAGATGGTTTCTCCACCAATTTCAAATCGCCTAAACACACGTGAAAAACAAGATGCGTGAGACAATGTTCTAATACTTGACCTTAAACGAACAATCAAAGGTCGATAAAAAAAAAGGTGATATTTATAAGCTTTAGCTTTATATTAACTGAAAATAAAGTCGAAACCCAAGGTCAAAACAGAATACGCTGCGGCAGGCAAATTTTATTGTGCAATTGCAGTAAATTCTTCTGTGTTTTCTTTTTGGTTTATCCAGAAATAATTGTAATATCCCGTTGTCAAATTTTTAGTCGCATTCTTTGCTTCTGATATATTTAGGCGCATCTGCCATCTAAACAAAAAGAATTCTGGTTGTGAAGTCTTGGATTTTTTGTACATCCATTTTGATAGCGGATGCCTTATAATGTCTTTGCTATCCTTTCCCTTCAATATCTGAGAAACTAACCACGTTATCAAAAACTTAACCAAAAATTTTACAGTTACTACAATGGTTCTTGCCGATAAGTAAAAAAATATGATGATTCAAAAACTATATATGGTTTTAGAAAACCTATATATAGTTTTTGAATTATCATATTTTTTATATATAATTTTAGAAAAACAATATATAGTTTTTGAATCATCATATGTTTTAATATATAGTTTTAGAAAAACTATATATAGTTTCTAAATCAACATACCCTAACCCTAATATATTTTTTACTTATCTCGATAAGTCAAAAAATATATTTCCATATCCTTTAAAATACAGTTCACGTTCTGGCCAGTGTTTCTGTAATCTTACAGAGACACTGACACTGTTTTTGATTTCTCAATTGTTCACAATAAATCCTAAACTTTACCAAGAGTTGCAAGTTCCAAGACAACATTCTGCAATGTATCTGATGTTTGATTAACAACCAAGACGTCCAGGACGATATCATATTGATTGACATTCACATACGCCTCAGCAAACACTGGATCAGAGAAACCAGTTAACTGCGTCACCTAGAACGAAAAGAACAAAATACATAAACACCTAAAAAACAGGGAATTCTCCACAGGTAAATCAGACGCGTAATATGTTATTAAATATAAGTCAACCAAGGCCATCTCATCTATGTAGCAGCACGGGTTGACTGTTGCAGTCGTTTGCCAAATACCGGGCCCATTGCGAATACATGCATGCAGCCGCCTACAGCTAAATCAATCACGGTTTTCCTTACTATAAACTATGAGCGCACAGGGGATATGACGGGTTATTCCTTATTTTCACTTTGGAATTATTTCTTTGCAACAGCATCAAGAACACATAGGAAACGAATGACGGAAAATTTACAAACGTAATTCCCTGAGTATCAGGGCCTAAATAAACAATAATCCATCACACCTTGGGCGCTCATAGTTCATAGTTTGCGATTTTGGAAAGACGGCCTTCATTGAAATAGATGTATATGATAGACCATAGAGAGAGACACTGAACTGTCGCCTTAAAGTTCAACCCCGCTAGTTCAACTCCAACGAAGAAAAACGTAGCGTAAATCCCATATTGTATCCATGTCCTTAGTTTTGGGCGAGTGTTGACGTAACAATGAAATACGGCTGACTTTAATCGGCTGAGCAAAAGCTCCTCGCGGCTGAGCAAAAGTTACTCGTGTCTGTTAGCGTAGCCAATAGCTCGCGGTGTACGGCTGGATTTTACTGGGTTTTATTCATCATGCAACCTTCTCTCGAGCATCAAGCCTATTTGATGCATGTTGCATGATCTATAAAACTGAGTGAGACCCAGCCGCACACGGCGAGCTATCTGCTGAGCCACGAGGCACGAGTAAGTTTTGCTTGGCTCATAGCTCTCGTGGGCGGCAGTGAAAAAAGCATGTAACGCTAATCAGTCAAGCCCAGTCGGCATCGATAAAAACTCAAAAATCTCAATCGCTAACCTTGTTCAATTTTGAACTCTTCGCGTCTTCTTCTTGCTTGTCGAGACCAACTGCTTGAGATAACGTTTGATCATAGCGATCCTGTGTGGAAAAATAATAATAGACAACTTAAACAATCGGTTACGTCGGTGATGCATTTTTGACATTGTCTTTCGAAGTTACTATGTTTCAAGTTTCTTTTTCAAATTACATTCAAAATGTTTTGCTTAATTCATTTCCAACAAGTGATTTTGTTAATCAACCAGGAGACGCCGGGATTCTCAATAAAGGATGCGTTCACAACACGACTGATTACAAAAGGTTTAGTTTCAATACACCTTTAAATAGCGGAAACAGGCACAGACACGACACTAATCATTTAGACAATATCTATACGGTATCCACACTAACCTCAAGGATTTCATTTTCAGCTGTTTCAAGAAGTTGCATAAAAGCAATGGGATCATCCGCCTGGATGCTAACTACTTTCCGTTCGTTGGCCTGAAAAAAAAAACCAATTGGGAAAATGCTGAACAGCTGAAATACACGACCAAGTGGCGAAACCAGCCCGCCGATTATGTCATGCCATTGCTATATATGCAAACTTCGAATCATTATCATTACTTACTCAGAGATTGATTGTTTTGACAGTCAATAATCGCGAAAATATTTGTACAGAATGAATAAAATTGTCAGGCACACTTCGCTAATGAAATGATACGTATACCAGTTCACGATCATACAACACTTAATCCCCTTACATACGAGCAAATTTTCTATGAGAAGTTTTTTTCCACAACAAAGAACAACGAAAAATTCGCTGGTCTATCTATTCTGTGGTTTCGCGCTCCAGCTCAAAACAAATTCATACGGACAATTGGACAAATGATTCTCAACGCTTAAAATTTTGTTCTCTGACGTGAATTTGTAGTCAATCATCAAACTAGAGGAGAAGACTCAACGCTATAAACTGGTTAAGAGAGACTCACTCCTACCTTGTTGCTATCTTCAGTATCCTGTTTGTTTGATTCGAGCATGTTCGAAAGAGCAAGACGACACTCCACGGTGAAGATATCTTTCATCAGAGCCGTGCGATTTGCCAAGACTCGCAAGCACAATGTTATTCTGTCAACATCATCGTCTGTTATAGACTAGAAAACAGAGAAGGCTCAGGGTTTTGTGTTTGTGTCGCTAAGCTTTAAAGTATAACAGCAACAAAAAAATACTCTTTTCTGATTTACATAAAAGCGCTTTTGAAATAACTAAGAAACTCATTTCTATTTGCTTGTTTGATATCACACATGGAGAGCAAAAGCATTTTGGCCAACTATTGTGCGTTACTTTATTACGTGTAGTTTTTTAAGGCTTATCCCACTAGTGACGTCATGTAATGAGATCAAGAATCTATCCAAGATGGCAGATAGCTCACATGTTTGAGTCTAAATGTCTCAAGAATCAAGCAAGATGTGAAAAAGATATCAAGACCTTTACTGATAATTGTAAAAGTTCTTTCAAATATATCAAACTTTATTTTTTGTCGCCTATGTGAAATCAACACGCGCACGCGGTATATCGATGATATGAATTGAATACCGCTTAATATGATAAAATCCGGAGTTTTCCTGTTCTGGAAAATTCCTATTTAGTCTACCATTTTAGCGGCTTGGAATGCTGATGTTACAGACACGACGTAAAAGTGTATGTTTTGGTGTTGTAACGAGAGCAAAGACAACGTCTTCATCTCTCCTAGGACTTTGATTATATTCATACTCTTTCTTTACTAATTTTATGTTCATTGTCTTACTATAGCGGTCGCCGTCACATAGCCGCCCTACAGCTTACTGTACATAAGTTACCCATTTTTTTTAGGGGAGGGGGGGGGCGCTTTTCAAATATGCGAACTCTACAACCACGACATATAGCCATTTAAAAAACCCCCGGTATACCTTCTTAGATAATCCTGACTTTCCAAGATGCAAGATACTGGCCATTATCAACATCGACTGAGCACAGAATATCTGAAAGAAATACAGATGTTATTTATTGGCTGACAGCCGGACCGTGTACACTGAACAAAAATTGGGAACCGGCAAAGCATGCGGCGACTTAACTACCCGTTCTTATACCACGGTTGCTCTAATATCAGGATAATTTAATGATCATTTTGTTGCATTAAAAGGATTGTTTCCAAACTAGTTCCTACAACTTTACGCGTTTAGATCCATAAAGAATTTCGTCAACAATAAACTGCACTAGTTTAGCACTGATATGGTACATTTCATTTTTAACAATCGCTATACTATCACTGCAGTATAACGTACGTTCTGTTTCTTTGGGTCAGCAACAAGTCCGATATATCGCAGAGCAACTTTGGTTAATGTACCAGCCAATGCTGCGCCAACGAAAAACTCTCCATCTAACAGATACTGACGTAGAGGAGGTCTGACAATAAAATAATAATAATAACGATGAGAAAAGGCCACTGAATGGATACCCAGTAATACCCTTCATGCACAAGTATTGGATATTTATTAGCTGTATTCTGTAATCTGATCGGTTACTTTACTAAGATATTAGCTCCTATCAAACTAGTAGAAAAACGTGGACAATAGAGCAGACAGATTAGCAGAACAAAATGAGAATGATATTCAAATTCTATTTAATAAAGTTTTTCAAAATAAATTTAAAAAGCTACAAACTTTGAGATGAAAGCATTTGATGGTAGGTATTAAAGGTAGGGACTGTGGGTTTGATGGTATAGGTGTTAACTTAAAATTTTGCCTAGAAAACAAGCGACGAAGTGAGCGCAATGGTAAGAATATTTCATGACGTGAAAGATAGAATGCTCTATTCTAAATTCTCTCCTACAAACCCGTATTCGTCTGCCCTTTGCATCAACTTCTGTTTTCAAGACTTTTTTGTCACAAAACAGGATATTATCAAGTTTGCAACAGCTGGTTTTCAACTGCAAAATCTCGTACTCGTCAAATCTAAAGCTCTCATCTATGTTGAGCTGAGCTACTACAATGGAGCTTACTTGACGTCCTCGCGAGAACCAGTGGCGCTGACAAACACACTTTCTGTGGCATAAGTCCCATCTGCGGTCACTCTTGTCTTGGTCGTGGTCGTTCCTTGCTCTTGGGTTTCTGAAAATGCAATGAAACGAAACAATTAATGTGACAGAAAAATACAAAAAGCTTCATAACAAGAGCCCATCTACATTTAGGTATCGTAATTCTAGTCACTGTGCAAAGTCAAGTTTGCACAAAAAAGCGCACAGATTCAAAATTAATTGCTTTAATCGTCAGTCTAACTGTACGGTGTCGGTTGTCCGTATGTAGCTCGTTTAGCTTTAACAGTGGGTAAGTCTAGAATATCAATAAACCTAGACTTTGATCAAGGCCGTCTCTCTGAAGTCAGAGGAAAGTAGAAATCCGATGTTGGCATCGATGGAATTAGGAGGCGAGAAGCATTTATGCGGAAAAGTTTGTGGACTCAAGTCTGCAGTCAACTCTTTTGAACAACCACACTAAAATATTTCAACCTGAAAACAACACTAATATAATGTGATAACTATATGCATATTTAGGGTCTACAACTATTACATAATGGCATAAAGACTTAAATTTTGTGACACAGGGGGGGGGGGGCGTAATACGATCGGTGGATAGCGCTATCTACCTAGTATACAGTGTCGTTTTCAAACTTTGCAAACACTTTCTGATTACTGGTAATACGCAGAATGACGTTCAGCATTCACGAGTTAAAGTCACTTATCATCTCTTGCGAGTTCAGTATCACTTGTGCAATTGCTCTTTTTTGCCTTTCTGCGACAGTAAACTTATTCCTGATTATTATCCTAGGTGGTATGACGAAATATTGCGAGTCTGATATTTACTAACCATCTGTTTGTTCCACACCAGCAGCTTTTCGGAGTTCATCGTCCACAATTGGAACCTGTACAGAACGATGAATCAATTATTCAACGTATTAATAATCATTTCATTCCGTGGCAGCCACCCGGAGAGCTCTTGGTTTGTGGTTTAATGAAACGATACACAGTACATACAGATACAATGGGTACCAAAAACGTTCCCCAGCAAAAAACATGCCAGATGCCAAAAAAAAACCGGGTGGTTTGTGACTATCAACAGTAATATGTATTTCAGCATTAAAAAATCAAATTTCGTATTCAGCGATAACAAAAACGACTGGCATCATCATGCAGAAAGAGCAAAAAAGGCTGCATGCACAGCACTGATAAACAGGGGCTTTTTACTCCCGAATAGTTTTCGAAAATAAATTTTTGCCCAAATTTCTAGTATGCTCATGTATAAGCTCAAAATTTGAAAAAGTCAACTTAACTATCAACTTAAAGTCAAATTAACTATAACCGTAAACAAATGTTAGTCATACACTGATATTCAGCCTTTACACAGCATGTTTTCACATCTAAACCTCTCTATTGTTGGTGGATTATATGCGAGTGTTGTCTAAGTGGGCCCACTTATAATAGACACACTGTAAAACATGATGATTACCGCCCAGCACAAACCTCTCCAAGGGAAGTCTTGATGACATCCATTACATTAAGTAAATCACTCTCATTCTCACAGTATTCTCCCAAGATCCACAATGCGTGGCGATGGATTCTAGAACAACAGTTAACAGTTCTAAGATTTAAACAAGCTTTTTAATCGATTTAATGTTTACAATACGATGAAGTTTGTTCGATCGGCCATGTTCACACACAACTAGAAAGGCCAAAGACTCGATGGATGTTGGGGATTTTAGAAATGAGAGAACTCATTTTTAATTAACAGTTCTTTTTCTGGGCGCAATACAAATATATACAAAACTTAGAAACTTCGCAAGGCTACATTTTCCGTATTTTAAAGCATTCCGCCACCATCCTATCTAAAGCTGGTACTGTCGTAAAAGATTTCGTTCCTGTTGCCTAGCTCGACTTTTAATCTATTAATAATGCTAGCTGTCCATTGCAAACCGTCAACATCAAACTCCACAAGTCAAAGGTTGAGCTGTTTGGAAAAAAGATCATTGAACATCAACCTACAGATTTCTGTATCCAAACAAGATGTCTCCGTGCGGCATTTTCCGTCACTTCAATAAATCGTACAGGTAAAATACTTCACAGTTAGCGATTTAGTTTTCATCGCAAAAAACGTATTCGAGATTAGACATCTTCCGTGAACGTCAACCTTAAGGTCTCTATAATATACTTTTGCCATCAAGTTGCATGAAGCCTGTTGGCTTCATCGAGTTGCATCCGGGTTATGAAAATCATACTCGACGCATGCACCATGACGCTTACAAACACAATCAACAATCAACTCTTGACAATCAACTTGCATCAAGCCTGTTGACAATCAACTTGCATCAAGCCTGTTGACAACTCGAAGCAGACTTGTTATCATCAAGCCGGAAAAGGCAGATAGAAAACAAAACTTACTTCAAACTTTTGATCTGCGAGAATGTCTCCAGCAACTTCTCGACAATAACCGGTTTCAAGTTGGGGAAGCGCTGAACAGCTTCACGAACGAAAACCAAAACATCAAGAGCGGCCTGCTCGTTAGAATCACCCAAGAATTCCATCAACTACAAAACAATGGTTCATAAATTGTACGCACGACATAAAAAATAGCAAAGAAGTCTTCCGACAAAATGTGGAATGGGCTGAGGGTAAATCAATCATGACTTCGAGGTATACTTCACTCAATGATGGATAACTTGGGTTAATTGAGCAAACAGTTGAGAAAAATTCATCATCAACGATCAGAAATCATCAGGAAACGAAGCTAAGGCTTTACGATGGTGACCACTAAGGTACAGACTGAGGTAACTGCTTAATTTAGTGGTTCTATTCGTGTGGTATATTAGGTTCTATTCTTGCCCGAGGACCTACACATAGTTGATGATGAATTTTTCTCAACTGATCTTGGTTGGAATCTCAATATATGTACGATTTCCACTCTAGATGATCCTCAAGGAAACATCTAATGACTAAGAGTTCGGGTGGATAGTTTGGTTTCGTTTCAACAATACAAAAAACAAAAATTACTCTATCGCGACAGCCCATCTTCACAGCGTATAAAGGCCTCTTACTTATGACCGTGACCGGGGGTATTCGAAAGCCTGGTTTCTAGCAAACTTACCACGGGAACGACAGACTCGGCGACATCCGGGAACTTCACACTGCACGCGTGCAGAGTACGAACCAAGATCTGTCGGTAATTACCGGAATCCTCCGTATTGCTCTCCTCCGTGTGCGTTTTCGTGATCTCTTTCTTCAAGATCATCACGACCTCGCCGATATTTCGGCTGTTGACCACCTCAAGCACGAGATCCAGGGTCTTCTTACGAACCTCGAGGTCAGGAGAGACAAGCACTCGTAGAATATCCATTACCAGTTCCTGAAGATGCACAAAAGCAGGAGATATTAGAATGCGCAAAGGATTAATGTCGCACATGCAATCCCGGGCCTTTGTTATTGTGTACATTCTGCTTCATTTTGCAAGTAACTGGTACCTAGTAACCGGTAACTAGTCTTTTCACGGTTTTTCTTGGGGCCGTTTTTTGGAGACAAGATTGACTTTACAGAAGGTTAACTTCAGATGGTCTGAAGGATGTATTTGAAAAGTAAGAGCAAGCCCCGTTCATTGTACACGACTACCACTATAATGCGTAATTTTCATTGTGCTGCGATGTGGTTTCGACCATTTCTTTTTGCTCAACTCTTGGGTTTCCAACTGAAAAATAATTTCTATCCGTCGGGTTTCCAACTGAAAAATAATTTCTATCCGCGGCGAAATTAAGCAAAACAATTTCCAAGATCGAGTTTTGAAACTCGATTAAAGATTTAATTTTAGGTGCCGTTTTACGCTCGTAAAAATTCCTTGAAAAAACCCTGTTGGTAAAACCCATATTAAAGTCTAATACACACTTTCTCAATCTACAGTTGTATCATTGATTAGTATGCTTTTCTGCGGCGATTGAAAAAACTGTAGATTCGCACTACCAACACTGACCTGTATAATTTTCTCATGAGCTGGATTCTGCTGCAAGGCGATAAGTCGATCGAGAACAATCAGCTTCACATTGTTGTCACTTTCCTTCACGATCAGTTCAATATAACATGTTGCCGCGGCCTGTAATGAAATGTTTCAAATCTTAGACATAAACAGGTTGCATTCTTTTTTGCAATGCTTTTAACATTTTTCTTGAAAGTGTTCTTATACGATTTAAAAATTAACTACGGCTTACATATGTATTTAAACAGGCCCAGTCCCTTTTGCGCACCGGTTCTGCTAATAACAAAGGGGGCCCAAAGATGTAAACAATGTCTAAATTTTGCATCTTTCGAACTCCTTCTGGTTTACGTTTATTTACGAGCAAAGCGAAGCAAAACAGTGTCAGATATTTAGTCAAGAAAACATACTTTACAAATACACAAGTGTTCGTTATACAAAGTTTTCGCTCACGTAAGGACTGTATTAGGTATGCAGTCGGTTATTCAAACAAACGCTTCGTTTATATATTGAACTTCACGATTTGTGAAATGTGATATGTAACAAAGTTTTGATACGCTAGGGTCGCCACCGAGCTATGCTAAAATGCTTTCTAAGTGGTTGGTTGGTTGCAACAATGAAGGACAATAAACGATAGAATTTGGTTTTCTAAAGAACGAATCACAAACAATGATGACTTTTGTTTCAAAAGGCCAATCACAAAGCCAAATTAACATGAATCTGAGTTTCAACTCAGAAACACTTCGAAAGATGCTAAATCTAGAGGAGTCTCCCTTTGCAGACAGCATAACATAAAATACAGAACTAATTGTGACACGAAGAAGGTTTGCACCAAATATTTTTGTTTTTTACACATGTTTTAAATATAACTATATCAACTCTAGCACAAACCAGCCCTTGAAGCAGCCCATTACCCCTTTTTGTTTAGGGTCGGTCTTAAAAAGTATGACCCTCATGTGTTTCCTCTCCCTTCCCTTCCCTTCCCTTCCCTTCCCTTCCCTTCCCTTCCCTTCCCTTCCCTTCCCTTCCCTTCCCTTCCCTTCCCTTCCCTTCCCTTCCCTTCCCTTCCCTTCCCTTCCCTTCCCTTCCCTTCCCTTCCCTTCCCTTCCCTTCCCTTCCCTTCCCTTCCCTTCCCTTCCCTTCCCTTCCCTTCCCTTCCCTTCCCTTCCCTTCCCTTCCCTTCCCTTCCCTTCCCTTCCCTTCCCTTCCCTTCCCTTCCCTTCCCTTCCCTTCCCTTCCCTTCCCTTCCCTTCCCTTCCCTTCCCTTCCCTTCCCTTCCCTTCCCTTCCCTTCCCTTCCCTTCCCTTCCCTTCCCTTCCCTTCCCTTCCCTTCCCTTCCCTTCCCTTCCCTTCCCTTCCCTTCCCTTCCCTTCCCTTCCCTTCCCTTCCCTTCCCTTCCCTTCCCTTCCCTTCCCTTCCCTTCCCTTCCCTTCCCTTCCCTTCCCTTCCCTTCCCTTCCCTTCCCTTCCCTTCCCTTCCCTTCCCTTCCCTTCCCTTCCCTTCCCTTCCCTTCCCTTCCCTTCCCTTCCCTTCCCTTCCCTTCCCTTCCCTTCCCTTCCCTTCCCTTCCCTTCCCTTCCCTTCCCTTCCCTTCCCTTCCCTTCCCTTCCCTTCCCTTCCCTTCCCTTCCCTTCCCTTCCCTTCCCTTCCCTTCCCTTCCCTTCCCTTCCCTTCCCTTCCCTTCCCTTCCCTTCCCTTCCCTTCCCTTCCCTTCCCTTCCCTTCCCTTCCCTTCCCTTCCCTTCCCTTCCCTTCCCTTCCCTTCCCTTCCCTTCCCTTCCCTTCCCTTCCCTTCCCTTCCCTTCCCTTCCCTTCCCTTCCCTTCCCTTCCCTTCCCTTCCCTTCCCTTCCCTTCCCTTCCCTTCCCTTCCCTTCCCTTCCCTTCCCTTCCCTTCCCTTCCCTTCCCTTCCCTTCCCTTCCCTTCCCTTCCCTTCCCTTCCCTTCCCTTCCCTTCCCTTCCCTTCCCTTCCCTTCCCTTCCCTTCCCTTCCCTTCCCTTCCCTTCCCTTCCCTTCCCTTCCCTTCCCTTCCCTTCCCTTCCCTTCCCTTCCCTTCCCTTCCCTTCCCTTCCCTTCCCTTCCCTTCCCTTCCCCTTCCCCCTCCCCTTCCCTCCCTTCCCCCTCCCCTTCCCTCCCCTTCCCTTCCCTTCCCTTCCTTTCCCTTCCCCCTCCCCTTCCCTTCCCTTCCCCCTCCCCCTACCCCACTGTTAATGTCTGACAACCCTAACCATCTACACTATCTTAATGAGAACTCTCAAGCTGGGGGACGGACATTGGAGAGGATAGGGGTAAATGTGTATAATGACAGCCTACCTTGATTGCAGTGGGTGCTGATGACAAGGTGACGAGAGTACCAGCTGCTTCATAACGAACAGCAGGCGATGATGAATTGAGAAGATTGTAAATACATCTGATAAATCTTGCACGCTCGTTAGGATTGGCACGACACACCTAGATATAGATTGAGATATGAAATTTCCACAGCAAAAATTCACACGATTGTTGATTTTCGATACCCTTGTAATGTATGTCTCTTTTCTACGCTCTAATTCTCCACATTCACGCTCACAGACTGCGCTCGGTGTATACAGCTAATTCAATTGAGGTTAACTATCCAAAAGCGTAAACTGTGAAGTATGAGCGCACAAGGGATGTTCAACACGAGAAATAAATCTGGTATTTCCAAGCACCCATGTATTTTTCTGTTTATCATAATAAACTACAGGTTTTCCACCAATGTAAAATGTCCAGAAGCTATGACTGGTAATTGTTTGAAAAGCGATAATTTTCACATGTGAAATTATCATAAATAATCTCACACGTGAGATTATCAGTTTAATCAGTGCCCGAAATCCTTATAAAGCATTGTACTTTATATAATAAATTAAGATTATTATTTACTTAAGCCCTGATAGTCGGAAAATTACCTTGATAGCAAGTAAACTTGCCGTCGTAAGTTCCCTATGTTTTCTGGACACTATCTCAAAGAAATAATCCCGTGTTTAGAGGCAAGAATAAGAAATAATCCGTTATCCCTTGCGCTGTCATATTTACAGTTTAAGCTTGTAACTGAATTACATACAGCTGTAAAAAAGGTTTATTAAACTTTGAGTGATCCAGTTTGCTCAATATTTAATTTACAGAAAAAATTCTTGCACGGTTTAAAAAGACCAGAAATTTTCCCCGCGTGGTCTGTAAAATTCGAAGAGAAATTTAGCAATGACCACAGCAGCGCTGTTAAGCCTGAAAATAGAATTAAAATTCTACTCATCCATTACTACCATGCAAGGCAATAAGATTCACACACTTTACTGGCCATGTGAATGATACTCCAAAATTTCTCAATTTATTTCTTCAATGAAAGTAAATTTCGACAGATTTATGTGATTCACATTTCGCTTTAATTGCATATAAAATTTTATAAAAACGATCATATGGAAAAGTTCTGCAGCATTTGAAAAAATCAATACCCGATAGATACCGCTATCCACCTTCCGTACATGCAACCCACCCTTGTTTTGATTGATATCATGCGCGCTACAGCTCACCAAAGCTCTATGATTACCTTTTTTGATACAGTACAACCTGTATACATCAATACGCACATGTACCCAAGAGCCATAGTTCAAGAAAAAAATTGGAAATACCTTGTGTACATATAAAACAAGAGATATCCCGAATAAAATATGCTTTCTGCTGAAGATGAACCAAATCGATTCGAAATATACAGTTAAAATTAAATTGTGTACTTATTACAATGCACACTTTATTCGGGATATCTCTTGTTTTATACTTGCTGAAACTATCAGCCGGCCAAAGTTTCTCGTGCACATCGTTACCTTATAAATTAACTCGACGATAACTAGTTGCAATATATCACCAAAACCATTGACTTGATCAATACAGGTGCTCAAATAGTCCAACGCACGGTCCTGTGAAAAGTACAAAAAGTACAAACGTCAAGATTACATACCTACAATACATAATTTATTCATGGCCGTGGTAACATTACAAATGAAAAATCTTGAACAGGAAACATTTTTTTGTGGGCAAACATTTTTTTGTGGTAGTTGTGTTCTCCTTTGGAGTGCTCCAGGGCGCTTAATATTCAATATACAGATTCAATCATTCTTTCGCAGTTGTTCAGACCAGGCTTTTTGCTTTCAAATGTCACTGTTATTGCAAAATTTGAATAAACATTTAGCAAGTACTGTACGAATCCGATACAAATTGTTAATTGAAATCTCATTTTTCCACTAAAAAAAGTCTAAATTCACTCCCATTTGGGAATTAAAATCGACAAGTTTAGCTAATTTAATTTAGATGATGAATGAAAAATAATGCATATTATGTAATTGTCTCTCATGACAGATCAATGAATAATGGAATTTTCCTTTCATATTCCCTGCCATAATATCAATTAGAGGTGGAAATATGCGATTTCGGCTGGCTCTTTTCATGGAATTTGTATTTTGCTCAAATTTTCTTCAAATTTCTTAAGAAATGATGACAAGTGAAAGCTAAAAGCTTGGTATTTCCGACTGTGAAAGAATGATTTTAGTGGGTTGAATACTGAACGCACAAGAGCACCCCAAAGTTCACTTATGTTTTTGTTGGGTACAACTTGAGAATAGCCGGGCACAAAAGATCGATAGATTGTAGATTTGGCTCCAGGCTAAAATTAAAGTACAGGCTACAATTTAACGGTTAATATAGATTAAAGTTAAGGTTACTTAGGGCTAGGTGTTGTGTAGCCAGTAAGCACAAAGGAATTGCAGTGTGTAGCCATGTAGCCAGTAGCTATGTAGCTGAAATCTGTGTGTCACCTCGCACGAATGAGCTGTCGGTAGTCATGTAGCCACAAAGCAGCATACATACGTAAAGCTTATTTCAGAGACAGGATTGTAGCAGAGTAGCGGTATCAATGGAAGTGGAATTTGAATAGCTGGGTATTCTAAAGTTATTCTGGTGGGGCTTGAGTGTATAATTATATTTTTGGTCATCTAAATCATTTTCTCACCTGGTCAACATGAATGAGCATCATAAAAGAATTGCGTTTACATGAGGCATCCTGTTCTTGTTCCAGGAATGTGTGAACCAACTCTGGCGCATCAGGAATAAGAAAATTGAAATTCCTGGAAAAATTGAAAGGAAGTTGTACTTAATCAGTTTACACATATCATGATATTTGGGCAAGATGTTACAAGATCTTGGCAATAACATGCAAGATCTTTGTTAAGATCCCTCAAGATCTTGTTAAAATCCCACAACATCTTGCTAAGATCCCTCGCAATCTTGAAAAGATCCTCCATGATCCCCTAAGATCCTGATATGTATTAAATCAAAATCACGGCAAGATCTTTGCTAAGATCCTGCAAGATCTTTGCTAAGATCCTGCAAGATCTTTGCTAGTCCCGCAAGACCTTGTCAAGACCTTCAAAGATCCTCCATTAAATGATAATCCAGTATAAACAGTACAGTACAGTACATCTCTAGAAATAATGAGCAGACTCGTACTTGTAAATGGTATAGATCGCCATGACAGCATTGCGTCTCACATAGCAGTGTCGATGTTCCAAACAAGACCTTATTGTTGGCATCAGAGGTTCCAAAAGCTCGGGTTGCTACAAAATCAAAAACACACTCACATTGTTGAATAATTGTGTCAAAAGCCATTTTAAAAATAATTGTATTTACTGTGAAAGTTCTCGAAGCATATCAACAATAGTCCACAAAAACAGTTACATTTAGCAAATGATACTAATAGGAAATCTTCTCAAAGTATTCATGATAAATCATACTTATCTATAGAAGTATTCGGCCAAATTTTTATTACTATCCACAATTATATTTGATAAACATGTTACCAAACAGACTGTATAATGTTTCTACAACTATAACATCTTGATTTGTGGACAGATTATAAGATAAAGTAGGTATATGACCAACCTTCAGTTTGCAAAGAAATCTCAATGTTGATCCACGAATGAACTCATTAGGATGTTGAAGATCCTGCATGAACACAAAACAAATCAGATCTTCTATCTGCTGACATCTTCTATCTACTACAGATGTGTCTAGGAGGTAATGTGTACAGGCTGCAAACTAAAGACTTCAATAGAATCATTGGGTAAAATGCAGGCTGTAAAAAATGCAGGTGCATGTGCTGAACAGTTTCTAAGTGCAGATCACAAGTCAGTTAACTAAAGGGAGAAAAGTAACAAAATATGCATCAACAACAATGAAAATTGGAACTTTAGCGGCAAATTGAAATACCATCAGATGGCTCAAAGTAAAAATTGAAAACAACCTGAAAAAATCGAAAAATGTGATAAAAAAAATTTCATAAAAGTTTTGAAAACAATTTTGCTGCTATTCACTGAAGTTCAAGGGTTTTCCCTTGAACTCCATGAAGCTAAAACTGTTTTACATCACATCTTGTGGTGTAGATCTAGCATTGCTTCATTAGTATGTTCATGATTATCTTGTGTTTAGATTTGACAACGTAAATCCATTTTGACAAGGCATTTTTTGACATTACATTGTAAAAAAATGCAACCTTGTCAAAAAAGTGTGTTTTTATCCAAAGTCAATTGATTGAGTCAGTTGTACAACAAACAGGTGTTTTTTGGTTTATCAACAAAACACCCAGAACCCCAAGATTGAAGGGCAAAACCTGTGAAAATGAAAATATTGCACGCATTAAATTTTTCTCTTCAATAAATCTTGGGGGCACTGTTGATATACTCAGCAGACAGGCTCAGACGCTTCAATCAAAATACAACATGAAAGGCTCCACCAAGAACTAAACAATTTTACCTTGCGGTAGGCATCACAAACCAAGATCATCTCTTGCAACAGTTTTCCATCAGGGCCAAGCTTTGGAACAATCTCCCAAAAGATCAACAGCAATTTCTTGATCATGTGATTTTGAGATGGCAACACGAAACGTATAATGACCATGAGAAGGGCGGGCATTTTATCACCGTTGAGGATCTGATAAATCACTCGCTTCAAAGCTTCTGTTTTGACCTTCACATCACCCTTTTCTAAATGCAGAGGAGATCAATGGATTGTTATCACCCGCTACGCGTGAGGAGGCATATAGTTCAAATGGTCATTCAAATATAAGCCACCCCTCCACCGTACGAAATAAAAGGCAAACATATTAAAAATTTCAAAAGTTCTTTGCATTTTATTGTTATTTTCTAAGATGTTAATTTTTGGCATACTCTAACTTGCATGCTGCATGAATTCATCAAGAAAACTTTTGTCAACAAATAACTTTCATTGACAAAATCTCATTTGTTTTGACCAAAACATGTTTTGTATTTTGAAAGGTAAGCATGTTAATTTAATTTACGTTTGTCACAGCACATTGTTTTTGATGAATATTCCAGTCTAAACATACATTAAGCAGTTATCCTAGAATATCACCAAATACAAGCATGAAATTGCATAACTAAAATAGGAAAGAATGGATAGTAAACATGTATGGCAGAGGGGGCATACTCAAATGCAAAATTTTATTGTTATGCACCACATGCATAAGACATGGGTGGGGTGATAGCTTCAATTGACCTTGCAGAGAAAGGGAGGATCATTTTGCAAGTCGCAGGAAGTTTGCTTTGTGTAACAATGAAGGTATACGTCTACTCACTACCTGAAATTATTAAGGCAACAAAGAGCCTTTACTCGAAATTTTGAATTCTACAAGGTATTAACTTGTAAATAATAATAATTTAGTTTGAGAAATTTAGTCTGAATCTGGAGGCATGCCCTGTTCCAATTCTTTTACATGGTTGTGCCTTTGAAATAGCATTCCTCACACTTTGAAAGCATTACTGAATGAATAAAACAGCATATCATGTAGCACTGTAAAAATTTTTAGGTCCAGGCATTACTACCAATTAGGCATTGGTATTGAAAAATTCATATAGTTTTGTTTGATTCACTCCCGTGAAAGAAAGATACAGTGCTGTGTTCTAGTCTAACATCAGATGTGAAAACAGATTTAATTGAATATTTATATAGTTATAACTCTGTTTTGGCTGAACCAAATTGGGAAATTGCAGCCTCAAAGTAATTGGGAACACCATGTTTAACGCAGTATTTTTGACTGCAGCTAACACCCTGTTCTATGTGTACTTTATTGTTACAGGTTGTGAAAGAACCTGTACCTCTCATGCATATTTTCATTAGTTTAATACCAAACCTTCTAATACCAAGTATGTATAAATCACTGGATTCACATTTATCTAATACTGCAGAAAACAACGAAAAACTCATTGCCTTGGGCAGGTCTTGCGCTCGCACTTCAAGTTTCTGCACCTCAGCTCTACCAGTCCACCAAAAACAAGCACTAAGTTGTCATGAAAACATTTTGCATTCTTAAATTTGATAAAACTAACTACCAATCCAAGTTGGCTGAATTGGCATGGTGGTGGTACGGGAAATAGTCAGGGAGGCAGAGGTCATTTTACCTACCTTCTCGAGGGACAAATCCATTTTGCTCTTAAATTGTCCGTTACATGTCTAATATAACAATTCTGAATGTTGTTTGGCCCAATTTATCTTGTGGGCTTCGATCAACACGTTTTTCTTCAGTTTTATTATAAAACTATTATGTGGTCAAAAATAGCAAACTTTCAAGTTCATTCATTTGAAAAATGACTTGTATTATCAGAAAGCTTATAAAAAACAACATATAAGACATCATTACGGACACCCTGGTTTTTCAAGCTGTTTTTGAGTTATTGCTGCTTCAAAACGGGAAAATGTCCTAAAATGGCGCTAATTTCCTGGGCACTAGTCTGAAAATAAGTTTTCGAACGCTCATAACTCAACAAAAATGTGGAAAATAAAAGTAACCATGATAGTGTGTTATATGTAGTTTTTTATTACCTTTTTGATAACGTAAGTGGTTTTTCCTAGAAATAAGTCCGAAATTTCGCCTTTTTTGACTATAATATAGTTTTATGGAAAATTTAAGAAAAAACGTGTTGGCTGGAGCCCACAAGAAAAATTGGGCCAAACAACATTCAGAATTGTTATATTAGGAATGTAACGGACAATTTAAGAGCAAAATGAAATTGTCCCTTGATATGGTAAGTAGACATGTATTTTTGTACCTCTGCCTCCCTGACTAAAAGGGTATTGTTCTCGGTAGTGTCAGATTAATATGAATTAGTTTTTCATATTTCTGGGAATGGTTCTGAAAAATAACATCACCATCCGGGGTAGAATCCGTACACACCACGCCGACAATCTTTGGCACGCAGTTGAAGATCTTTGGCACGCAGTTGAAGATCTTTGGCATGCAGTTGAAGATCTTTGGCACGCAGTTGAAGATTTTTGGCACGCAGTAGAAGATCTTTGGCATGCAGTAGAAGATCTTTGGCACGCAGTTGAAGATCTTTGGCACGCAGTAGAAGAGGATCTAGTTTGTATTTTAAAAACCTTGGCATAGCCGCATGTGATTGTTTATTTTCACAAGAAATCAAACTCATATTATGAAGCTGAAAGGTAAAGTTCGCAGTCATTTGTCACCTTGGCCTGACATTTAACACGGCTGGCACATCTTCTGAGGGTCACACAGATTCAGACCCTAGACCACCACCACTCTGAAATTTTGTATAATTTTCTGACTTTTTATCAAAATACCAGTACCAACAGATGGTTTAATCTTGCAAAATGTTATTATAATTCGGGCTATAAACTACTATCGGCTTATGTACAACCACAACGACAAATATACAATTGCCGTGGTAATTTTATACAATATTTGCCACAAATTGTTCATTTAGTCGCTGATGCAGACCAAACTCCAAAGCCACTGATTTTTGTTTGTAGACTTACCTAAATCATCTTTAAGCTTTTGCTCTGACCACGGCTCGAGGTCGCTGGGCACGTTTATCAACGTATAGCAAGGCATCTCGGCTAAAGTACTCATGGTTTTTGAATTTTGAAGAAGATAAAAAACACAAAATTTATCTAAAATCTTCGGCTTTCAGATACACGAACACAAGGTAAACGTGTCAGAATTGACGCGATGATCTCCATATGCTTGAGCGGAATCTGGAATGCGATATCACAGAATAGAAGTCAGTCACCAGAAGCCGCCACTCGAGTCTCGAGTCGGAACCTTTGAAGTTTCTGTAGCCACGCATGTCCAATTATTTTACACATGTCATTATGTTCTGGCTGAGCAATTGCGTTTTCTGGCCATTAAAAATCTGAACTGGCTTTTCCTCATTATTCTGTCAATTTGTTGCATAACATTCTTGTACACGGGAGTACTTATTTTAATGAGTTTCTTGTTGAATTTACTATTGCAAAGCGTTCTGTCGTAAGCTCGGAACTGATCCTAGCCTCGTTGATTCAAATTGCCACATTCTGCCTTCACCACCAGTCAAGTTGGCTATCACGCTCTTACAAAGTGGCCTAAATTGTCTAAGCGGGTTTTTTCTAGCCTATAAATAGTTGTTAACCCTGACCAAAACCAAAACGATTTAAGGCAAAGGCAGGAATTGATTTACTTGACACATTTTGTCTTGACCGCTGACTATAGTGGCAATCACACTTTTACATCGTGTTTTAAATTATCTTAGCGGAGTTTTTTTCTAGCCTATGATCCTTGATTAATCCTTGCTCCTGACCAAAACGATTCAAGACAAGAGAGGGAATTGATCCTAACATTGTTGATTGACACATATTACCTTGACTACTTGACCATTATATGTTGGTTATCACACTCTTGTAACGTGTTTAAAATTCCGTATGAAGTGTTTTTTCCAGACTATAATTAATTCTTGCCTTGACAACTAGACCATTTTGGCTATCGCACTCTTGCAACAAGTATTAAGTTTATCCTAGCCTCGTCGATTTGAGACAATTTACCTTGACCACTAGATCACGCGGTTATCAATCAATCAATCAAAATACAATTTATTTCAACATGGTAAAATCTTCAGTTACAAAAATGGTAATACGATACATACATTACACAATACATATTTTAAAATAAATACAAAATAATTAAAATATTAACTGGTTTACAAGATTGCCGTGTGGGAGTCAGATTAGGTTATTATCATTATAATATTTATTAATTGCCTTCTTAAACTGTGGTAACGACTGGCATTTTCTTATATTTTGCGGGAGACTATTAAACAATACAGCCCCACTATAACAAAAACTCTTTTTCATATAATCTGTCCGTGGTCTCGGGACATTTAATCTCATTTCAGAGTTTCTAATATTATACCGAGTACCACGAACAGAAAAAAGATCCTGCAAATAAGTAGGGGCTTCTCCATTAAGAATTTTAAACATTAAATTAGCCTTAGATTTTTTCCTACGTTTGGAGAGATCATCCCAGTGCAGCACATCAAAAAGTGCACCCGCACTGGCATTATAACTCGCTTGCATAACAATCCTTGCTGCCCTATTCTGCAGCTTTTGTATTTTACAATTCAATGTTTGATTAAGACCATCCCAGACCGAGCAACAATAATCAAAATATGGTTGTATCAACGCTCGGTAAACTTGAATGGCCGTATCAGTTGTTACATATGGTCTGATGCGGTTTAATGCGCCAATTGCCGAAGCAATTTTCTTAGATATTTTCTCGATATGTATTGACCAATTCAAATGTTTATCAATGTATACCCCCAGAGATTTGACTGAATCAACTTTTTCGACCTCGCAATCATTGATTTCAATAGTTATTCTATCATCACTTATCCTTTGCCGAGATCCAATTATCATAAACTCCGTCTTAGCAATATTTAGGCTCAGTTTATTTGTGTTGAACCATTTGTGAAGGTTTACCAATTCAGATTTTATGACACTTTGAAGCTCGTCCATAGATTTTGCTGCATAACTTACGCTAGTGTCATCCAGGGTTGCCAGATTGCATGCATAAATTAGCCAAACTTTTAACAATGCTCTTTGTTTTTCATTCTATTTGCCTTTTGTTTTCTTTGTTTTTGTGACAGCACTAATGATGGTTTGGCTTAATTATTCAAGAAATCTGGCAACCCTGGTGTCATCCGCGAACATTCTCGGGATAGCCCAATTAAGGCAGTTTGGTAAATACAAGAAATATATACAAGAAATAACAATGGTCCCAAATTGCTCCCCTGCGGGACACCGCAGCTAACTGGATTTGAACTTGACAAATGGTCATTTACACGACATTTTTGTGTCCTATTTGTAAGATATGACTCAAACCATTTAAGACTATTTAAGTCGACGCCATAATTTCCCAACTTTTTCAGAATAATATTATGATCAATGGTATCGAATGCTTTCTTTAATCTTTAGATCTATAAAAACAACTCCATTAACCAGACCATTGTCAATGTTCACAGACCAGCTATTTGTAGCTTTGACTAATGCCGTTAGAGTGCTATGTAACGATCGAAATCCTGATTGACAGGTGGTCAGAAGATTATAGTTATTCAAATATTCGTAGAGTTGTTCGTACACAATTTTCTCAAAAATTTTTTGCAACAACAGGAATAACAGATATGACGATAATTATGGGGGTTATTCCTAGCACCGCTTTTATAGACTGGCGATACCCTGCTCTCTTTCCATTCTTGTGGAAATATTCCCGTATTGATAGATGCTGTGAATATTGCCGTTAGAGAAGGTGCAACAACATCAGCAGCTATCTTCAATAATTTATTAGGTATGTTATCAAGGCCAACTGATTTTTTTTCATCAATTTTTGTCAACAACTTATAAACTGTTTCAACAGTGGGAGGTTTCAAAGATAATATGCTATGAGTTGGCTCAAGATAATATTCTGGGCCATATTCCGTTAAAGGGATATCAGAAGCGAGGTTACTACCAACAGTTGAAAAATAGTTATTGAATGCTTCTGCTATCGCGGTAGGCGAGGTAATTACTTTTTCCCACGTTCTTATTTCCGATATTTTTTTGGTTTTACTTAAATGCTTTGCACTAACCTTATTAATTATCTTCCACGTCTTCTTCATATTTCCTTTGTGTAGATCAAGGTTTGTGGTAAAATATGATGCCTTGGCTTTTTTAATTTCATTATTAACATGATTAAGAGACTGTCTATATTCGTGCCAAGCTTGAGGTTATCACGCTAGTAGTATAGTAGGAGGTTTACAGCCCCCTTTTTTTGAGGCTGCGTGAGGTTACGTGAGGCTGCGTGAGGTTGCGCAAGCCTCCACAGGGTGCCGCACTAATTAGTATGCGAGAATGCCGCGCGCTGATTGGTCGAAAAGCGTACGTACACCCCGTGACGTACACACCGTGACGTACGCTATAGCCGTGCTCTGATTGGTTAATGGTTGGTGGCATAAAACTATATAAATTCGCCGATACGTTTGGACTATATAAGTTTACCATCGCGTTGTACTTACTACGATCACTAAGCTGTTTAATAGAAACTTGAAGACAAGAATGAATAACCGACGCTCTGCAAGAAGAAGGCGAGTTTGTAATTGTGGATTTTGTCAGGACGATGTGGATAAAATATCCGCTGTTGAATATCAAAGTTGTTTTCACTGATCGAAGTGATATATACGCACGCTGTTTTACTGAAATCGAGCGACTCTGTGAAGAGAATTGTTGTGGTTGCCAGGTTGATCACCCAAGTCAAAGACAACATGACTCAGTCATGTTGTCTTTGACTTGGGTGATCGACCTTGCATAATGACTGTCTGATGATGACTGAAGAAGAAAAATGGGAATTATATTACAAAAAGGCTGTCTCTTTACTGGACGAAAATCGATCGGTTTGGGACGAATTTATCGAAGCAACAAGGGTATTAAAACTGAGCTGTCATAAAGACGCTCTCGAACATTTAAGACACTTAGAGAGAGAGAGTCCGAAATCGCTTCGTATATTTTGTGGCAACTGCACAGCAATCAGGAAGACCGTGAAATGAATTGTATTTTAGGATATCTTGCTTATTGGAGAGAAAGTAATAAATAACTTTTACTGTCTGAGACATTGCGGTGGTAGTGATTTTGTTTCAGTAATTTTATTTCAGCGCTTTACTACGAACAGTGTTACGTACGCTATAGCCGCGCTTTGTTTACATTGTCTGCATTCTTGCTATTATGTGTCGCGTTACATGACCGTGTATTTTGTTTGGTTATTTTGTCGCACAGTATTGTTTATGAAACGGGCAAAGATATCGATATCTTCGGGTACTATTCAGAATATGTTTAGTACCTTAGTTAAAAATTTAAAGAAAGAAGAACAGGTGATATTTTGCGAGTAAGAAGGATTTATATCGTCATTTTAGTATATGCAGCATAACAGGCTCTATCACTGTGGCAAGGGATGGTTAAAGCATGTAAGATTTTGAAGTTTCCAGAGTCATCGACGATGCACGGAGACTACTTTGAAACAATATTTGATATGTCTTGTTTCATTTGGTTTCAGCTGTATTCCAAAGAACAGAGTGTATTAACAATCTTATTGACTATATTATTCGCGTGTGTAAATTAAAATTCACATCAACTGTATGATGTATTACAAATCATTTTAAAACTTGCTATATACTATGCATATTCTCTGTGGCTGTAATATAAGCAAAATCACCAATTGGTTGCCGCTATTCAATCGAGAAATTATGACTTTTTTGAAGACATCGCATAAGTGAATATAAGTCCTGCGCGATGAGCATCATAACAACTGCTCATAACAACTCTTAAGCACGTCCTGAGCATCATAACAACTGCTCATAACAACTCTTAAGCACATCCTGATATACTCATGCGATCCGAATTATTGGGATTGCAATAGCATGGGCTTGGGCGTTTTGCTGCGACGGGACTCCCGGGACCTGATTTGTCCCTCCACGGGACTTTGTGTCCCTCCACGGGACTTTGTGTCCCTCCACGGGACTTTTTGTCCCTCCTCGGGACTTTTGTCTAGAAATAAATCTTTATGAGCACATGCTCAAACAGCATGAGCACTTGCTCATATGCTCACAATTGCTCATGAGCACTTGCTCATATGCTCACAATTGCTAATGAGCACTTGCTCATTTGCTCATAAGGTAGATTAATAGGTGTGTACGTCACGGTGTGTACGTCACGGGGTGTACGTACGCTTTTCGTTACGCTTCTCGCATACTAATTAGTGCGGCACCCTGCGGAGGCTTGCGCAACCTCGCGCAGCCTCAAAAAAGGGGGTTGAAAACCTCCTACTATACTACTCACGCTGTTGCAACGTGTTTTAAATTGTCTAAGTTTTTTTCTGCCTTATAATTAATTCTTAACCCTGACCAAAACCAAAACCATTCCGATGGCAACGGCTCAAGCTCGTTGACTCGACACATTTTGTCCAGACCACTAGACTATGTTGGCTATCACACTCGCCCAGTATCGTTAAAAATTGTCAAGCCGTTGTCGAGGCTAGTTGCAAGTTGTCAATGTTACCGGCTTGTTGCACCTTATTGACAAGTTGCAACAATAAGTTCCTTTATGTTCGCGTGGTGAATATCAAATTAAAGTATAATTTTGTGGAAAAAACCACGTAAGTTTATCTCCATCAGTGCTAATAATAATGCCTTTAACAACTACTTTTTCACTTCGTCATTAGCACTGATGAAGATCCGAACTTACGGATCGAAAGCTTTACGATAATAAACTTACACGGTGTTTCCACAAAATCATATTTTTAGTTGCAACAAGATTGATCAAGTTGCAAAAAGCTTGATAAGAAGTCTATTACAGATTTTTTATATCTGCCTTGTTTGGTTCGTGAGATATTTTGAATTGAAATCTTTAGTTGCCCGTCATCTTAGATATTTGTAGATGGCATTATACGTCACAACTGGGGTCACGCAAATTTTTTTTCTTACGACACAATGATTAACCTTCTCCAATAACCACACATCGTAAGTGTTTCGGATTTCAGCACGGACCGAAAAGATTTCACAAATATTTTATTGGTGGTAGGTATTTAGGAGAAGCTTTGAATGGCTTATCCCTGTTGTGACGTGACCAAAACATTGTTAATGAGGTTAAAAATTAATCCAAGATGCGGACAGTTCGATTATTTAGGTGAGAATATCTCCCGAAGTAAAACAGATATAAAAATTTTGTAATAGACTTCTATATATTATTTCAGAGTCTCTTTCAACTACGACAATAAAAATTTTTGTTGCCATTTCCCTTTAAGTGATTGCGACTCGCGAGTGTATCACGCGAGAGTGGATGACGAAATCTCGATCCCTCGCAATGGCTCGCATCGCATCAGCGCAAGAAGAAGACAATGTACGTGTATTCAACTTTGGGCAGCTGAAAAGCGCACGAGTTTTTTTCAATCATCGAAATAAATTTATTTTCAGAAATATTTAAGAACAGGCAAGCACCATGATTCACCAAGGAAACATATGAAAGAGGAACTTTGACTGTTGGACATGGTATCATGATAAAAGCAGACAGCAGGTTTTGTGCAATCTTAACCAGCAACGTACAAAGTAAATTGACTTCGTTACCTTACTTAAGTAAAACGAAATTATTATTTACTTGTAACGGAGTAATTTTTTATGAACTACTTTTTATTTGTAACGAAGTACTTCTTTGTGTAATATTTACTTTTTTACTTTGTTACTTGTGTTATACTTTGGCGAAGTAAAAAAGTTTAGAGTTATTATTTAAAAAGTTATTATTAAAGTCATCAGCGGTGAGCAGAGTAGTGAGAATGTGCTTGGCTCAGCCAGGCTATGGCTCAGGGCTGTTACCTCCGGTTTACTACCGCCCAAATAAAAGCTCCGTTAAATTCTATATGAGTAGTATACTTTCAGTAAAAGGGAAATGGCAACAATGTTTTTTTTTCAAAAAAGGAGATACAAAAACAATATTTAGAACTTTATTACAAATTTTTTATATCTATTTTACTTCGGGAGATATTCTCACCTAACTCAACAAACTATCCGCCATCTTGGATTAATTTTTACCTTGATTAACTATGTATTGGTGGCGTCACAAAAGGGATAAGCTATTTAAAGCGACTACGTACCAAATACCTACTAACAATCAAATATTGTTTAAAACCTTTTCAGTCCCTGTTGAAATCCAAAGTACTTACCGTGCGGGCAGTTATCGGCTCATAGTAACCATCTTTTCATAAGAAAATAAAATTGCGTGACCTCAGTTGTGACGTATTATGCATATCCACAAATATCCAAGATGGCGGATAACTTAATATTTCTAACCAATATAGCTCACCAAAAAAAGTAGATATAAAAATTCTGTAATAGACCTCATTATTGTTTTAGAGTCTCTTTCAAAAAGCGATAAAAAATTCGTTACGTTTCTTTTATTTAAGTTAAATTTTCAATACATTTACATTTACTAATATATAACACTTTCAATCAGTATTTCGAGTTCTACATGCGGGAAAATTGGGGTGTTTGCTTTAACTTAAGTAAAAATGCACTTTATTTTCCTCAACACTTGTTTTGAAAACACCGATAGTCTCAGATCAATAAAACATACTGTTCCTCTCAGTCAAAGTCAATACGTGATAACTATTGTTGACCGCTACTTAACAGTTATGCGGTGATAGTTGATGAGGGTGAAGCCCGATTCAACTAAAACTGCATAGAAATTGGAAGCGAGTAATCTAATTGTTTAAGAAGAATCTGAGATTTTTAAATCATTTTACATTAAAAACTATCACAAATTGTCTTTCAATTACACCAGAAAAATTATTGTTTTGCAACTCGCTATCTATAGAGCAATAGATAGCGAGTAGAGTAGCCAATCAAATTACAGCATTTACATTGGTATGCTATTAAGAACAATTATGGCAGGGTGTGATATGGGTGTTACAATGTTGAACAATACTGTTCAAATGCAACTGCGGACAAAGTTGGCAGCAAAACGTCCACTCCTGTTATATTGAAGACTCAAAACGCTTCATGTAAGAATGCTGTAAAATCTAAAAACGTCTGTGCGAGAGAGAGGGAGACAGTGAGTGATAGAGTTACGTAAATACTTTAACGGGAACTAGAGCTTCTTTTGACCCACTGGGTGGTCTAAGGTTTGAATATTGCAAGAATTTCAAAGGCATTTTAACAAGATGCCCTTGGATGTTTTTAAGTTCTTTGCGTGCTTCCTCGGTGTTTTCTTTTGCCAACTTCGGTAGATTCTAAGAAATATTATGATATTAACGATAATTGTTTAACTTTCTGAGGCAAAGCTAGAGCCTTCATCAAGTGGGGGTGGTGTATATTCATACATCCGTGTTCTGCCCGACTGATAATTTCTTTTCAACTAAACCTTATTTCAGGCGAACGTGGCCAGACAGAATGGTGTATTTTAAATATACAAGATTTATAATTCGTGAGAAGATAGCTTCACAAAGGCACTTGCATGTTTTAAAACAGTTAATGTCGGGAAAATGAGGAGCCAATTTATTGACAAACTATAAGTAGGTTTAATAATACAATAATACAAACAAAAGTACAATAATAAACAATTACTGCATGAGTTAGAGTGTAGAATATGAGGGGTTATCGAGGGAGAGGTTTGCGTTATCTGTGTTGCGTTAGATAACAGTAAACACAAACCGAGGTCTTAATAATTTCTCATATTCTGGAAAACGGAACAGCTATTTGTATTTTCAGCATTTGGCATAAGCAGCATAAATCAGCGTGACGTCATAAGGTCGTATACTTGTTTTCAGTATACGAACAAATTATTTAATAATTTTCAACAAATAATAAATCTCAGTGCCATTTTTAAAAGATTGGCTTGAGAAACATCAACTCCATGTGAAATATATAAAACAATAAACGCACAAACATCGAACAAGCGAACAAAAGAACAGGGGTGCGTGCTCCCTAATGATATGTCACGGGAGGCAAAACACACCTCCCTGTTTTTTGTTCTAAAAGTGTGATAAAAAAGTTATTGACGTATAAAAAATGCTCACACATTGTCTGTTCTAAGATATTCCACAATGTCTGAAATAACGGCCTATAAATTTTCCAACTAAAGTCCAGTTTTTCCGACCAAATGTCAAATTGATCGGATTTTGTGTACTAAGAAACTGTACTACAAGTGTTTCTAAAGTGTTTCATCAACAAGCAAGTCGATCCGAAGTTTGGAAGTAAATCATTTTTATGTGATTTAACCAACAGGGCGTATAAAATTAAAGCAAAAAACTGACCAAGTTCGAAATTTCCCGATCAACTTTGATTTCGATCGGAAATGTGTTCCGGACAAATTTTAAAATGATTTCAGGCTCTGATCCATGGAACTTTAACCCCGAGTTATTGTTCCTGTATTTCTATTGGTATAAAATCGTCGTATTTCCCCAGGTGCACTTCCGCCTTAGTGGTAAGTAAGAACGAAGTGTCTTTCGATCTGGTTTTCTCAGTGCTTATTTCTCGTTCTCTCAAATTCTCATAAACATTTAAAACCAGCAATGGCGAGGTCGTCCCGGCAATTTGGTCGTGAAAGCAACTTTCTTTTATCATAGTCCGTCAGAAAATCGATGATTAGATCAGTGCCCAGATATATAACAGTGAACCAAATCAAGACTGTCGATATTTACCTTGTATTGAGGTAGATCTTCAAACTTTTCAACAGCATCTGATGGCAGGCAGTGGAATACCTTTAACGAATTCAGAAGCATCGTCGTCAAATACATGTAGTTATAAGTAGTAGTATAGTATTGTATCTGTAGCGTAGTATTTCTGACGAGCATTGATGGAAATAAATAGTATGACCGAATCTATTTCAAGGCTTGTTCCAAGGCCATTTTGGACGAGTAAGGTGTCTTATGCTACCGTCTATCAAATTAAAATCAAACCTTCTCATATATATTGGTATTCGTTTCAGCAATGCCTGACCAAAAGTCCTGGAAGGAACGACTTGAGTTTAGCATTAAAGAAACAATCATTTTAGAACTGTCTAACACCTTTGTCTGTGCTTAAAAGACGTCGTTATTAGAAGGATGACATATTAGAGAGGTGCTAGAGATGTGTCTTCACTAGAGAGATGTTTATTTTAGAGAGATGTCTGTGTCAGAAAATTGTTTATCTCAGAGAAATATTAATTTGCAATAGAGTGTTTGTAAAAGAGGGATGTCTGCATTAGGGAGATGTCTGCAATAGATAGATGTCTGTATTAGAAAGACATTTGTATCAGAGAGATACCTGCAATAGACAGATGTCTGTATTAGGAAGACGTTTGTATCAAAGAGGTGTCTAAATTAGAAAGATGCTTGTATTCGAGAGAAGTCTGTGTTTGATGTTAGAAAGATGTCCGTATTAGAGAGATGTCTGTATTAAAGAGATGTTTTATCGGAGAGTTTCCTGCATTAGAGAGATGTGTATGTATTAGAGATATCTGTATTAAAGAGGTGTCTGTATTAGGAACATATCTGTATTAGAAAGAAGTCTGTATTAGAGAGATGTCTGGTATTAGAGAGATGTCTGTATTAGAGAGTTATGTATATTATAGAGATGCCTGCATGATAGAGATGTCTGCCTTAGAAAGATGTCTGTTTGGTTGGTATCAAAACGGGCCTCCAAAGATGTGTGTTTAGCAGGGAAAATACTTACGGTACTATAACAGTGCTTTTAATAGGCAGAGCGTCTACAGCTTATTTACATTGGGTATCTTCATAAGGACAGGGGCTTAGAAAAACATGTACAAGGCGCAAAAAGTTCAATTCCCGGTAGCAAAAAATAGAGCATGTTGTCAACCTAATCCTTCCACCAATCAAAAATTGTCCTTCACTATTTCACCTTAAAGAAAGAGTCTGCAATCGGATCGTTGACCAGAGAATCTTCAGGTGTATCGTTGCATTCCAGCAAGCCAAGATGTTCTCTAAGCAGCAAACGTACAAATAAAATAAGAAACATTGTTATTCGTTGCAATTTTGTAATTCCATTGGTTCATTTCTACCACGTGATGTTCAATAAAAGTTTAAATTTTATCTAGCTTGGACAATGGAAAGCGTTCTCTCAGTCCCCCGTATTACACAGTTTCCATTGCAGGGTATAAGTCCTCATTAATTTGGTTTTCATAGTTTGTTCAATGTAATGATTTTCGGTACAAATGACGGTTATGCATCCATGCTCGGTTAGGGCTCCCGACAAGAAAATATATGTATTAGCGATTGGGAACAATATGTGCTTCGATGATTTTTCTCTGGGCACTCCGTTTCTCATCTCTCCTTCATTTTAGAACAACCGTGGGCCATTAGGTTATCAGTATCAATAATAAGTGTTGAAGCTCTTTTCCACTCACTGCAAAACCAGCTCGCAAGTTCGCTGCGAGTGCTTGCATTAAAATAAACTGTCAGATTGCGATTGGATGAAATCGTTCGCAAAGAGCTAGCGAGTTGATATTTTCGAAAAGAGCCTTTACCCAAGTAAAATAAAGTCGCTAAACAACTAATTAGGTAAACATTGAACAAAAAATAAATTAGCACTTTTCCACACTTCATTAAACGACGTCGAAGACTCGACGAAAAAACACCAGATCTATATTGCTTGCCATCCATTTTTGAGTCCAACTGAAAAAATTCAAACAAGGCTGTAATTCTGAATTCCTCTTAGATCGACTCTCGTCAATTGGCTTGTATTTTAAAGTTGCATTGCAAAAAAAATGACAGCAGATTACTCACAAACTCACAATCCTCTGCCAGTATCGCAATCTCTGAATCCCTCTTTCCTAGTAGGCTGCGATCGTTTATATTTGCTGCAATGAGATGGAAATTTTATGTTATAAAACACTCGTGAAGTCTTCTTTTTTCCATGTTATGTCTGTAGTTTGTGAAGAAGATGAACCAGAATTTACATAATATGTAAGACAGTCAAAATACATTTTCCTAGTGAAACTAATGTACTAGAGATACGTCTCTTTTGAAGAGATGTTTACATAAAAGATGTGTTCATATTGGAGAGATTTTTGAATTAGAAAGATGTGTGTATTAGAGATGTGTCTGTATTAGAGAGATGTCTGTGTCTGTATTAGAGAAATGTCTGCGTTAGAGAGATGTCTGTATTAAATATAAGTTTGTACTAAAAAGATGTCTGTATTAGACAGATGTCTGTATTAGAGATGTGACTGTATTAGACAGATTTCTGTATCTGTATTAGAGAAATGTCTGTTTTAGAGAGATGTCTGTATTAGTTATATGTCTGTATTAAAAAGATGTCTGTATTAGAGAGATGTCCGTATCAGAGAGATGTCTGTATTACAGAGATGTCGATATTATAAAAGTGTCATAGATGTGTCTGCATTAGAAAGGTTCATTACTGAGAGATTTTATTACAAAGCTGTGCTGCAATCCGATTAGTTGCTTTAATATGAGTTATTTGCAATCTGATTGGATAATTTACGGAAAACAAGATTGCTCACTACACCAGTCTAAACATTTTGGTTCTGAAGGAAAATTTGGTCCATTTATTGTAACTTCGCCGTCTTAAACTTTTTCTCCAAATATGTGTAAAAGTCGGCGACATTTCGTTTTTGTTCATGCAGTGCTTCCACTTTGCAACATTAGTATTCGTCATAACAATTGCGTCAGCGAGCCAATATGACTCTCGTTGTGACGGTAATTTTGCGAAAACGCGTCCAATTTGTTTCACATTCACTCGATTACAGTTCCAAAATTCGCTGTAAATCAATTCAGAAACTTGAAATATTTGAAATTAATAATAATAAAAATTAACAATCACTACCTGATCCAATGATAGCATAACGATCGTCCACAATCATGACTTTGGAATGAACGTAGATGAGTTCCGTTATCTAATAATGCAAAAAATATTTCAGAGATCTCTTTTAGCAAAATATTTCATGTTTAGCCGCAACACTAACTTTCACATATGAACCACTGCTGAAAAGCTATGTAAAACGCATATTTCAGATACAAAATTTCCGGATTTCAGATGTGAAATCGTAATTATTATGCCTTATGACGCTTTCCAATTCCACATAAAATTTCACACGTGAAATTATATGCAAATTCTTGTAGAATTACCCGAAAGGCCTCGCAGTTTTAATAAAAAATCTTGCAAAAGCTAACTAACGCAAATTACTTGCGATAATCCCCATGTGAAAATTTCACATTTGATTTTAGTGATTTGTGAATATGACTTTTCACATGTGGAAAGCCCCAATTCCATTTACGAAACAAAGATTTAAGGTGTGAAATGAACTTTCACATATAAAATGACACATAAGATGTAACATATGAAATTTTCGAATTTCACAAGTGAAATGATCATTTTCACATGCGAAATTTTTCCAATTTCAGAAAAAAATTTCACTTGTGAAATTATATGCGAATTCTTGAAGAATTATCCGCACGTGTTTATAGACTATACTCTATATATATATGCACTGTAAATTCTTACTATGTTTTTGGTCACAGAAGTATTGATAAAAAAATTGCACGTATTGAAAGATAGAGAATACACGACAGTATGGGCCACGACAGTATTTAGCATATGCTGTTGTAGTGACCCCGTGCTTTTCATTTTCTGTGTTCCTATGCCCTTAAATTCGTTTTCATTGAGCATCTCTGCATGAACGAAAAATGTATGTACAACTTCTCTTTGTGCAAATTGTATCAGAGCAAAATAATTTTTTCAAGACAATTCTAAACTGAATTGGCATTAATGTACAAATTGTTACGAGAAATACTTGTTAGTCCGTTGTTAGTTGAATCGTTGAAGATTGTACTGTGATGCTGTTTGTTTAGAAGATAATTTAAATTTCCAGGCGTGAAAACACGCACGTCAAATAAAAAGATCGTTTGAAAAAAGTCCTTTAAAACGCTTTCAGTTTTTTGATATATCTCGTTTAGTTCTCAAGATATTGATGTTTTAACGATAGGAAATTAAAGTTAATTTTGGATTTGTCTTCTCGCTTATTCGCAAACGAGTTTATCGAACAAAGAATTTGCCCAAATTTTTCACATTTATGTACCTACAACATTATGATACTTTGGTAAAGCTCGAATAAATTCTGCTAGTTAGTTTCTGGTTTCGTACGATCAATCAGGTCAATATGTTTAATCAGATCACGCCAAGACAAACGGTCTTTCATGATGGAGGCACTTTAACAACTACGAAGTAACTGTCACACAGTGGGAGTTTTTTGAGACATCCTGTATATCAGCTTGGTCAGTTCATATCGTGTTTCGAAATGACATCATTCCCCATTCCTTTCACACGAAAGAACGGAGAACGTATCTGCGAGGGTTCAACTTCAATAACCAATATTTAGTTTCAAAACTCCTAAAATGATTCCCAATAAACACAAGCATTTCTTTCGCGAGACATCACAAAGGTTGCTTGAGACTACGGCTGGAAGTTAACTTTCAAGGACTAAAGGAAGTGCTGGTTATTATGGACTAATTTCGCCGGTTTGTTGGTAGTGCAGTCAAAATTTCGAAGTTTTCGTGCGCAGGACTTTAAAAATGAGCGACTTTCTATAATTGGGTCTAGTTGTACAAAGCTAGTTTAGCGTTAACCCTGAATTTGAATTTAACCCCCTGTTTTAGTTCGTGCATGTATTTCTACGCATCTCTTTCTTTTAAAACTTGAGAGAAGAAAACGTCGACAAATCAAAGCAAGATTATGAAAAACATATTTTCAATTTCGGAAGTAGCTATATAAGCTTGTGAGTTAGGCTAATCGGCTTTTGAACAACAGACCCCCTGTACTGTAAATTATTACTACGGTTTCTGGTCACACAAATATTGATTAACAATTAGATTACGAGCTCGGGATTTCTATGAAGTGATCGTTGATAAGGGGAAAGCCCGAATCAACTATTACTTTATAGAAATGGAGAGCGAGTAATCTAATTGTTTTAGTAGAATCAGAGATTCAACTTGACATATTCAACAAGAAAATTGATTTTAAGCAATTTTTTTTATAAAAGAATCTCAACAAATCTCAACATGATTCTTTCGCTACTCACTATTTATTGAGGAACAGATAGCGAGTAGAGTTGTCAATCAAATTACGGCATCTGCAATAGTATACTAGCATGATTCTACGGACAGAGATATACTGATAGACGTACAGTACAGGGGGACTCGAACTTACATCTTCAATTGCAGATATTGGCATATGTATCCATACTTTTATTCATGTGCTCATATAAATCCAAATTTTTGAATTGTGTAGCTGGAAATGTTAAGATGCCCTGTTTTCGGTAAAGGCAGCGTCATTTTGTTCATGCTTCCCCCCCACCCCCCCCCCCCCCCCCCTGGCGTCAGCATGTTTTATCGTCTCTTTTCTGCTTTTTGGCATAGACTATGGTCTCCTGCGAAGAACATAACACCATGCATGTATCCCTTAAGCGGAAGCAGGGCATCTTAAACTCTCAATCATATATAGCATCATCAGAGTTATAGCGCTCTATGAGATGCGAAACCATCTGATTCATTGATATGCATAACCTTTTTCTCAATTAATGCGATAATTCATATTTTAGGTTTCACTATGCAATTACGCATTGAGTCCGCTAAGTGGAGTTTAATCTCAACTGCATTTGGACAATGGGTGCAGTGTTTATGACATATTTGATCAGGTAAATGACACGAGATTGCAAATACCTGCTACCAAGCACAACGTCAATACGCCCAATGAACACTTTTCTCAATCCACGCAAGCGATTGTGTACCGATTTAGAGATGACCTGAAATCTATGACGTCATACGAAACCCAACCATAACGACGTCGAATGTGTTTTTTTTTAAATCCGTTTTTCTGCGTACACGCAATAAAAGTTCTCTCACATGTCGCCATCCGAAGAGGAATTTATAGGCTTGTTTCGGATATTGAGCATTTATTGCATAACACAAAGGACTCTTTGTAGCAGATATGAAACAACTCAAATGTGGCGCGATATTGGTCATGCATAATAGCGAGGTTTTTATTCGATTCCATTACAAATACATTTCCTTGGCTTGTAAGAAACTTGATTGAGGCAATCAATTCTCTATGGTATGAAAAATTTCACTTAAAAAATCCTCTAAAATAAAAAATGGGGGTTGCCCAACTTATTTTCCCGTTACAGCACTTTAAAATTTGAATAACCGCCATGTTGAAACATCACTGTTGCGATAGTAATAGCCTGTACCAGAATTTTTCAAAAATTTTCAACTATCGTGTTTTAAATCATTATAATATTCTTTGTCCTTCAAAAGATCTGCAATTCTCAAATTTTTAAAAAGTGTAGGCAGCCACCTTAATATTATCAGACATGTCGCGAGATTACTCAAACAAGTCTGGTAAAATCATGTTTTAACAATATTGTTACAACCTTGTTTCGTCAGCCTTGAAACATTTTTACTATATCATGACTGTATCGGACTTGTTAGAACAACCTTGCGACAAGTCAGATAAAGCCACCATGCAGGCTTCTTAAAGGTTGTCAACAGTTTGTTCCAAACTTCATGTTTGAGGTGTTTCGTATCCACACCGGGCAAACTGAAAAATATCTCTGACCAGAGCGAGGACCTTTAAAGTGCTAACCCAATGCACCGCCAATGGAACTACATGGTCAGGTCGGTTCGAGTATCTGATATTTCGAAGCTGAGTCACAGTTCCTTAATTCTTCATCAATTAATCTTAGGTGTACTCATGATTTTGTCTATCTGGGCATTGTACTCATGCATGTGAAAATGATGTTTGTGGTGTTACTCTGGGTTTATATCAAGATTGGCCAAGAAGTGGCAGCGAACCTACGACCTTGGCAGTACATGTTACAACAAACACGGAACAACCGGTGCGCACAAGCCCAAGTTGTAAGCAGACTTATAACAACTTGTATGTTTTTACGCATGTATTTAAATCGCATCGACAAATTGTAGCGTGTCAAAGCACCTTTACTGAGCTACAAGTTCGTCAAAACATATAGTTTACCCGCATGGGACTTCTGCTGTAATTACTAAAAATGACATCGGAAGTTGAATATAGTCGAGACATTAAACACCGCACGCAATTTGGTAACGGTACGGGACTTTTCACGACAAAACTTGCTGTAACTTTGTAATTATGCTCAGTAAACAGAATCACAAATCTACGATAAATCTGGAAACAAAGTAATATATATTTAAATAAAAATTTGGTAGTGTCAATCGAAAAATAGATTTCTGTTCACAAATAGAGTGCCAGTCCTTTTCCGTGCTTTCATTCGGTATTTCCAGCTTGTTTGCAAATGTTTTTTTTTCAGAAATGTTTCCCAAATCAATGAAATCCGGCTATAAAAATTCGACCATCGTTTGGTCCATGTATACCAAACTCCAAAGTCTAAATTTAGTTTATATTAATCCGACACTGCAGAGAACAGTGAAAAATTCGTTGTGTCGAGCGGGATTTGAACTTGCATCGTCGGCTTTCGGGACCGCCAGTCGGTTAATTGAGCTATCGAGTTAACTGGTATTGGTATAGTGAGTCTTATTCAATTGAAGTGCAAGAAATATTTTCGCGACGACTGAACGCTTGTCTCTGAGGCCGCGCAGTGTTTCAATTCTATTTCAGAACCTCCCAATCTGACAATCTATAGATTTGAATCAATCTAACATTGCAGCGAACAACGAAAATTTCGCTGTCTCGAGCGTAATGTAAATTCGCATCTTTGGATTTCTAGACTAAGTAACGCTCTTCCCAGTGAATCTTCATATGTAAGAGAAACTGATCCAACAGATTTGTTAGAGGTCAAATTCAGTTAATTGAGTTGTATTTTATTTGCCACAAAGAAATCTTTGTGTTAACGATATTCACTATAGCTACAATACGTGTGTTACACATCGAATACCATCAGCACAAAGACCACTTTGTAAGAAATATGAAACAACTCGATTAAACAATATTGGTTCCAAACTGAGCCTGGGAAAAATTCACTAGCGAAGTCGATGAATTGAATTTGCGATTGAATAGATTCGTATGATATGGGATTTTTTGTGAAAAATTAAAATATTACATACCCGAACCCACCTCAATGCGTAATTTAGTTGGCAGTGCATTGGGCTAGCATTCCAAAAGTCATAGATTCGACTACTGTCGTTAATTCGATTATTGAAATAGTTTTTTAGCATGCCTTCTGAGTGGTGTGGATTTAAATTCAGAGTACACAAACGTACAAACCCAATTCTCGCCTGAATACACATAAAACATGCAAAATGCACAAACAGCATATTGCTGTTGTTGGACGGCATTTATTTTCACATCAAATCTACATGCATTATTAAATAACTGGATAATAGGTTAAAACGTGTTTTGATAGGGTATGAAACATTAACAAATAGAAAACATGTAGAAGTCTTATATATAGTTCGTGTATGCTTTCTAAGAATGCAAGCCATTCTTGTTGCATTGAATTCAAAATGCCTGAATTACCTCTTTTCCTGGTAATTTTTGTAATAAAATTTTATAAAAGATAATCACTGGCCATGCAGCCACCAGTTTTATAAGTATTGAGCAAGTCTTTTGCTTGGGAACTTTCCTTCCGTGATCAAATACACACATATCTTACACATATTTAGTCAGTCACAAAATATGTATTTTCAAGAGAAGAGGCAAGAAATTATACTCATTACTATTATTGTATTCACTGTTGTATTAATGTATTAACATTTACTTTATGGGTATTCCTTTTGTATAAGAAAGCAGCATTACATGTTATACCCTCAAACAATCGAAGAACGCTGCGAAGAGCCTTCGTGCTCGAGGCGTCGGATTCTGTTTCAATCTTTTCAGGTAGTGAAAGAACCTCATATGTTTGTGTGCTTTTCCCAGCACTATCTAGTGCACCAGCAACAATGGATCGAACTTTAATGCATGTCAGTGACATCCATAAGCTGTTTATACACAGGATTTATCCAGTATATATAAACGTCAAAGACCAAAGTTTACCGTTAGTATTAGGCATTTTGAAATAAAGTTATTACATGTGTAATTTCAATTATGTCTTTTCTACAATTTCTGTATGTAGGTCTTCAATCTAAAATTTCCTACGGCAGCTCAAAATTTTCCTGCAATCCGCGCTCGTCTATTTTTTACTAGCCCTGCACAAGACCTAATGATGTTATAAATTGGTATTTACCCAGATTGAAAGCATGCTTGATGAATAACATTGCAACCAAACTCAGTAGTAACAATATATGGCAAATATAGCTTTCTTCGGTTGATTGTCATTATTTGATATCGTATTTCCTATTCCGAAATTGATTGTGTAAACCACGCCTTCTCAAGCACGCGTGCATGAAGAGCTTTCACATTCCAACGCATGGGAAATCACCACAGCTGAAGCTCAAATACAGATTCTTGGGAAAACAATATCCAAAATAGCGTAGGTGTTTTAGACTGAATTGTCTCATAAAATATGCAAGCAATACATTTGTACTGTATGATGCAATACATTTTATGACGTAATTAATAACAGCAAATAATAACATAATTACAATATTTATACAGATCTATACTTGATCAGCTAAACAAAAACTAGCTGCTATCATTAAATGATTTATTAAATACAAAAACACAAATTAAAAAGATACAGTGAAATCTTAAAATAGTAATCTATACTGTACAACAATTATATAATCATATAAAATTTATAAGGATTCTCTTTTCTAAGTTCTTCTGGTAATTACACCCGAGAATTTGTTCAATGTCCCCAAAAATTATTCCTGCTGGAAGGGTCTATCTGGATGCCAAGAGAAAATCATTCCTAGTATTCTATACCGAAAACGAGGGGGATAAATTATATAGTTGTGATATACTCACGAGTTTCATCTAACTATTTGTTCAAGGTAAATAACTGAGTTATGGACAGCGCTACATCAAGAAAGTGCGATCCTAATTGATCCTTAATTAATAGCAAACTCAATTAAATAAAATATTCTAGCTCACAACCTAATTTCCATGAATTATATGCACAATTCGTACGGAATTTCAGGAGTTCGATCACCTGGAATCCCAGGAATTTAGTTTTATACTGAAAAACTGAAACTTTCATACGAAAAATTCAAGATTTTTTAAAATTGTATAAAAGCTCACGAAAAAATTCAGGAGCATCCTTTGAGGAACTTATTGCTATCAGGGCATGGCTATTGCGTCACGGGACATGGGATTTCCACAACTGTGGAAGTTAAACTAGTTGGAGGAAGCCGAATTAAGGAAGGAACTCAGGGTAACTAGACTTCCAAAACTCAGTTTAGCTTTTCTCCATTTTCCACTTTCCAAAAACCCAAGCTTAACTCTTTTTGACAGCCAGCCTCGAAATAGGTTTTACTTTATATACAATAGCTAATGTTTTTAACTGCATGTTTCCAACATACATATAGCTGACAAATGTTAATGCTTGACTGATAATTGATTCCTTTCTCATGGGTAAAGACCAACACAAAATGGTCAGGCTTTGTGACTGGTCTTCGAAACAAAAGTCATCGTTTGTGATTCGTTCATTAGAAAACCAATGTCTATAGTTTGTTACAGCCAACCACTCAAAAAAACTGTTAGTACAGGTTGTTGATGGCGACCCTTTCTCGTGCATGCATAAAAACCGAAGTCCAACATTTTCGGGGTACTACACATCTGAGCGACTCAAAAATTTCAAGCAATTATGTAAGAAACAGCTCTTCATACAACTGTAAAGTTCTGGAAAATTAACATTATAGTCAATTAACATATTATATTTCAAACATTATAGCTATAGAAAGTCACCTACTGCATAAATGCGTTAATGCTCTAAAACGTGGAGAGGGCAGTACACCAAAAATAGGAGAATGAGCCTTTAAAAAGGATATTTTATTGTAACTCAACGACATATTCTTCTCCATAATCGCTGTCAAGAATAAATGCACTGCATATAACAGTCAGTTAATGGTGTTTTTTGTTAATGAAAGTCAATTTGTTAGCGTAAGTTTCTAATTCTTATGTTAATACTAAATGAGGATCATGCAGCTACTGCCAAAAATTTGATATCATTAAATTCAGTTCATTTCGTGCATACGTTCATGAAAGCAATGAAACTAACTCGGAGCCAACATAATTAATCTAGATGTCAAAAGATGTCCCAACTCTATTTTTAGAGATCAGAAATACATGCATTGCAATTATAGTTGTATAATTTAATCAGATACAGTTCAATGCACATGCATGCTGATAACGAAGTGGATTTGTCATGCGAGACGATTCTCAAGTGCATATCGACTGATTTCCCCGTTTTGCAGTTCAATATTTCAAGTGATTTCATCGCTTCGGCTATTCGTACAAGCAGGAATTAGGTGATATTGCCTTTGGTCTGCTACAACATGCTTGCATGCTGGAACACAGAGAATTTGTACATCTATATGGAAGTCAAATTAGTTTGAGGACGGGGTCAAAAAGGAAGTCAAAGTACCCCCATACTTCCAAAAATCAATTTGGCATTTCTCCATTTTCCTCTAGCCAAAACCCGTGCCAAGCTCTTTCTTACAGCCAACCTCGAAATATGTTCCATCATATATCATATGGCTACTGTCTTGTATTTGAAACACTGCATGCTTCCATGCTTGACTGATCAATGATCTTAATGAAAAGAGTAATCCTTTCTCGTGCATGCACGAAAACCCAAGTCGGCCATTTTCCAGGTACTATAAACGTTTGTTTAAGCAATTTATCTAGTTATGAAACGGATTTTCATAAAGACGGAATTGTGAGCCTGCAATATTAAAATAAACAAGTTCATTGAGTATCATTTAGATGTCAAAGGTCTCGTCAGAGCAGGATCAAAATGTTCAAAAGATGTCACTTTCGAAACTCTATTTTAAGCTCTATTTTGAGTGCAGTTCAATGAACATGCATGCTAATATTCATAACGAAGTGGATTTGTCATGCGAAAGGATTCTCAAGTACATATCGACTGATTTCCCCGTTATACAGTTTAAAGTTTCAAGCGATTTCATCGCTTCGGCTATTCGTACAAGCAGGAATTAGATGATACTGCCTCTGGTATTCTACAACATGCTTGCACGATAGGATTTGCAGTTAATCTAGTTCGAAGAAGCTGAAAAAAGAATGACTTCCAAAAATCAATTTGGCTTTTCTCTATTTTCCTCTTTCCAAAAACTGTGCCTAACTGTTTTGGAAAACCAAACTTCAAAATATCTTGTCTTCCTGTAAGGACAGCCTTACATGCAAATGTGTTGTGGAAACGCTGAAAGACGTTGGCCGAGTTTCCAGACCCTATCTACAGGACGTCCTAAAGACCCGGAACTTTATCATTTTACAAATTCATTCAAAATGATAAAGAATTTGTCTTTCTCTATAATCACATACATAATTATATATAATTAATTATACAATATACAATTACATACATAATTAAATTCTTAATGTTTATGTGGGTGGTGTCAAACAATTATTGAATGAGGTCAAGCAGGATATGAAGAACTATTAATGCAGAGGTTTGTGTTATCAGATAACACAAAGCAAGGCCTTAATAATTCCGCATATCCTGCGAGAACCAAATTCAATTACTGTTTTATAATTTTTTGAAGATATTTTAAACTCAGTTTAAACGCTTGCTTTGTAAGTACGAAGACACAAGCTGCTAATAACGGAACAGCATGAAATTGTTCGGAAACTTCAATAAGCCAATCAGACTACGAAAAATATTCTTTAAACAATATTACCAAACCGATATAACGACTTCGCCTAAAATATTTTTAATAAATAATAAACAAAATTAATTTCTTAATGGTTTCGTTTTTCTGGGCTTCCCCATAAATTGACTGTGTATAAAAGTCACCTTTTGCAAACAGTGTTTATGTTTTCAAACATAGGCCCTCAGGAAAGCTATTCTATTGCATACGAGCAACAAATTCCTTTCTGTAATTTCTATCAAGAATAAATGTAATTGTCACAATACAGTTAATTATTTTTTCGCCTGAGGAAAGTCAATTGTTAGCGTAGACGATAGTGTGAATGATAAGCATGCGTAATGCGACATGCATTGAGATCAAACTTCAAAGGTTGCCACTCAAGTCATTCTTCTGTTTTTTTTTGTTTTCTCTTCTGTGCTTATATGGCGTCGCTGGGAATAATACAAATTCCCCATTAGAATGATGTGCTTTGTCTCTAATAATACTAATGCTATATTAGTTCTTAAATTTTGTGTTACACACGATTTAATAGCTGTTTTTTTACAGACTTTTTCCGGTCCGCTCGACTCCTTTTCCAAATACTGCGGGAGTACTAGCATAAAAACCAGTACTTGCATAGTTTAATGCAAAAGTAGCATTACAAAACAGAACAATGACGTTAGTACTAACATGAAACTTATCCATAATTCTAAAACAATAGAGTTTCTTATTTACTTTCTTACTTGGATTCTGCACATGCTCCAGAAATCTAAACTTATCAATAAGCACACTCAGATAACCATTATTTATTTCCAATATAGATATGTGCTAGTTCCTGAGTGTTCATCCTATAATCCTAAAAGAGTTCTTTTGTCTCGTTATTCTTTAGGAATACAAATACAATATTATTCTCTATTACTTATACATGTCAAAGATCTTGTTACAGCAGCCATAGAAAGCAAAAACTTTCGAGAGCTATCATTTTCGAAATCCCATTATTTAAATAATAATAAAAAAATCATCTACACTGCAATTGGAGTGAATATCAATTGATGTCCATTGATTTAGAGCATATACAGATCAATATGAGATTAGTGTTATTTCTTGTCAAGTGGTCAAGTGTTATTGCTTAGTTGTGCCGATGAACAGGCATTGCATGATATTGCCTGCATTGTGTTACAGCATGCTTGCAGATTGCATGAACGCATGCAAGAGATTCGCACAATATTGCGGGAGTCCTTGACAAGTCTGTGAATTAATAAGAAACGAATTACTTTATGGGTTTCAGTTCATAACTTGGGTGGCCTTTAGTCTGGAAGTAAATACCATTGCAGTCTTGAACTCAGATTTGCACAGTTGTAGGAGTGCTTGACTTGATTGAGGATTAATTTGAAAAAGAATTATTTTGCGGGTTTTGGTTCATTAATCGGGTCGACGTTAGAAGTACAGAGAGGTAGAAATTCCTATAGTGGACCGAATATCCCCACGAGGAACAATGTAAAACATTCTACCTGAAAGTTATCTTGAGAGTTTAAATGCTCTTTCAAAGAAAGCAAAATATACATGTCATAAAATGCTCGGTCAGCACCTCGACCAACCCTTACGCGTTTTTCGTGTCCTCCTGACATCTCGCGTGTTCATATAGAGCACGCCGCCATGAAAAAATCCTTAAATTTCATGTCACAGCCACTTTAGAGCCGTTTTGTACGTCGCATTTTAGTCGCAGCAAATCCAAAGCAAACAATAGATAAGTCACCTGTTGATGACTCACCTCATTATCTATCGCTTGAATCGCATTCCACGCGACTGAAAGGCGATGTACAAAACAGACCTATAAGAAAGCCTCTTTGCATCGAACGCTAATGTTCAAAAGCATGCAACAGAGAAAGAATTGTGAAGTCAGAAGAATATGTCATCTGGTCGAAACCACTAAGTATATATAAAGCGAATTGTAGGCAAGAATAATCTGACACGCAGGCCAATAACGTGCATGCCAGAAAGAGGACTGCTTTTGTAACTGCGAAGAAAATCTGCCATCGGCCCCTGCACTCAACAAAGCCAATCAATGACCAATAGGACTGCAACTGAAGGCCAGTGCCTGCATGAGCAGATTTACCCAACCGGCTATTTCCCAATTGATGACAGCCGTTTCTCATGAACTATTTTGAGTCTCGAGTGGAGGTCCGAAAAAGGCTTCAACCTTGCGGCCTCCAAGCTTGGAACACCAGAGCGCATGGTGACCATGAACCTGACTACTCAAGGCCGAGACAGAACGGACGCGATTTGACAGCGCGACGCGAATTTTCGATTTTCACTTTAACCCTTTTCTATTTTTCTCCAAATGGAAAGACCTGAGCAATTTAAGCTGTCTGAAATATTTTTACTTTTGGCTGTAAAGCGCGCACGTACTGCATGATTCACAATATGAACTAAATACCCAGTTCATTTTAATGCCTTACACAGTTATTTTGTGCCCAAATATTCCCTGTTGGACAGAATTTAGCTAATGCTTACGTGTGATGTTGGGTTTTTTTCACTTGTTGTCGGAATATCCCCGTCAAATTTCGAATTAAGTCTACTGGATCCTGAATGACTCGCAATTTGTATCATTTCCTGTCGTTTTAAATGTGATGTTTTCCAGTTTTAAAGATAGAAACAAAAAATAATAACATACTTAAGTGAAGATCGTCGCAGTCATGGCCGACGCTTTCTTTTGAAAATGCGTAGGATTGCGTCAAAAATTACAAAGCTTGCGCCCAAATATCTACATTCAATATGCGTATTCTGCGTCATAAGCGAGATAGAAATAGCGATTTTTTTAAATACAAAGGTGGGTGGGCAAATTAAAAAACTGTGGGAGAGTATCATGCATAACATGAATTTTCTTCGTTACTTTGGCGGTGAAAAACACGAACAATTGAACATTACGACTAAATGAAAGCTGAACTATACGTTTTAAAACAAGGCGAAAAACTGCCCAGATTCTTCTTGTAATGTTCAGGAACTGAGATATTATAGATGGTTTTGTGCGCTTCAAACACAAAACATAGTTGGCCTTGGTGCTTCAATTTCTTTTGCTTTGTGTTTGTTCAACAGAGGTGGAAAATTTATGATTAAAAGCGTCAGTTTTTCAACCCTTCACTTCGCTTATTTGGCTAGCTTTGCTTGAAAAGATGCATGAAAGGTAAAAACGACATTTATTTCATATAGCGAAATAACATGCACCCAAAAATTATTTTGAGGTTGTCTGCGTGATTTTGAAAGTGATCATAACTATCTTACGCAAAATGCGTGGGATAAAGTCGAGTACCTAATCTGCTGTCAAATGCGGAGAGGAAAGAAAAACTACACGGTTTGCACTAGCTCGCATGTAAAAAGCAAAAATCCGATTTTAAAAGTTGACTCATGAGTTTCTACGACAAAAATAACTTAATTTATCAAGACCTTCCCTTTTCTGTAACACGTATATTTTTGTCCTGGGTGAATATGCGCCCATTACAATCACGCCAGCACATAGCTACTATAGACTATAAATAGCAGACATGTTTCAAATTTTTTTATCCGACAAAGATGAATATATATATATATATATATATATATATATATATATATATATATATATATATATATATATATATATATATATATATATATATATATATATATATATATATATATATATATATATATTTCCTTTTCCTGTTTATTGCAGTTTACATCATGCACCATGCATTATTGAACACATGGATGATATCAGAAGTCGGAACAAGCTAAGACAACATGGAAATCCCGCGGGAAAACACACGCGTTTTTCACGCGTCACACATTTTTTCATGTATTCGCTAGTCAAAACATGGAAAATACGAGTGTTTTAGTTTGCAGTAAACACCTATAATCATATAATAAATGTTTAGTATATAAAGTACAGTGCTTTGTAAAGATTTCGGGCTCTGATTACTTATGATAATTTCACATGTGAAAATTATCGCTTTTCAAACAATCACCAATGATAGCTTCTGGACATTATATATAGGTGGAAAACCTGTAGTTTATTGGTAGAAAACCTGCAGTTTATGCTCAACACTCGAAATAAATCTGGTATTTCCGCACACCATGTATTATTCAATTGATTCTTTGCAGTATATATTTGTTTGGCACAGGGTTAAACGTGCATACCGTCATGGGCATAGGTACAGCTATTTTAAATTCTATTTGTTTAAACTATAATATGACAAGCAGAGTGGTTATAGACAAATGCAGGAACAAGTTCGAATCACTCAAGACTAATGAAACGAATATTACGCTGTGCCCAACTGCGCCAAAATAAGTTCAAGCTGATTTTTGTAAATTGCGTCCAGCTGTTCATTAAAGTGCATTGTAATGAGCTCATTTTCACTCAAATATTACAAATATTACATAATAGGTCAAAATTAGCTTAAAATCCATAGGGGAATTGATTAAAATGATCATATATCCTATTACACTTGAGATTACTGGCAAAATCCGAAGATTTTCTCACTTTGTGAATTGCTGCACTTCCAAACATTAATAAAATTGTGCCTTGAGTAAACGTTACTAATGTAGGTATCCTAACCCTATAACCCTATAGCCCTATACACCTCGATGTTTCTTGAATTTTGCGTGGCGATAAACAGCCAATTCAAAAAAGGTTGTCCTTCAAAAATCAAAATCTAAATTACAAAGTACAAAATACGAGACCAAAATGCATCATGCTTCGGAAATTTTGAATAATACCGTGATTTTAGCGCTGTGTTAATTAAACATTGCAATTATTGAAATGCACGATTCGACGGACAGCCTTGTAACTTGATCAATGACAATAAAAAAATATACCCATAAAATTTCAAGCACAAGGTAAAACGAAAGACAAAACAAAGAAATGCAATGAAGAGCTAGAGTGCATGACATTCATTCACACTTGTCGTAAGAATCGGGCTTTCTTCTGGCTAATGCAATCGAGCGGGTGCTATATGCAAGTGAACATCATTGCAAAAGCAATCCAAAATTGGTCTCATTCTCATACTGCGGTTTGTGGGACATTCATTCACATACGCGAGAAGGTGAAAATTTTCCATAAGAAAGTTTAAGAAACACAAAAAAAACATACTCGGAAAAATAATGCCATCGTATGAACTGTAGGTAGGAGCTATCTAGTTAATACATTTCGACTCTATTCCAGTCTGTTTGATTCGATACTGTAACCTGTGTCTTGTTGTCACTTAAACCACACATATCTTTAGTTTACAAGACGGCATTATTATTCGGAGTAAGGTTAATCTTGTATTACGTGCATTGTGAGAGATCACCGAAGGAGAAAATGATTTCAGAAACACAAAAGAATTTATCAGTGGACACAGACACTGATCACCGACAATAAAACCACAAGGACATCGCCGATGAATTACGATATATGAAAACCACGCCAAAAGGAATTCAAACAGATATCTTTTTTTAAAAAACCACAAAAATCATCTCATCACAAGGCTCAGCATCGATGCTATGAACAAAACTGTTCACAAGTCGCTAAATATAAGCTTTAAAGTTTATTGCATGCAGTAGTCAAATTGCCCAAAGATTATTATATGTATATTTATATGTACATACATGCAGAGCAGTCTGAAATCAGGAACGAAAACAGGGAAGGAATTCTATGACATTATCATGCTGTGATATTATCAAAATTCTTCCCATATCTACCTAAGTGATTTCTTAAGTGAAGTTTAAAAATAAACAAGTTTAGGTACAATTTGTGAACAGAACAAAATGAAATGGCCAACCCTGTTGAGGGCAAGTGGAATTCGAAAGGAATTATACCCTTCAAGTTTTACACGGACATTTAAATTAAAATTGTTAATTCGCCCTCACCGAAACCTTTCTTCCGCTAGTCGAGGAAGTGTGTATTCGTCACAATTGAAGGTTAATATCGATAGATGCAACACACGATGCACACATACATGAATAGTTTCCCGATTCATATGAAAATATTAAATGTTTACTGCGATACGAACAATGGAAATATGGAAGTATATATTACTGTAACATGGGGATTCGCAACGGTTCCTGCATGCACAGACTTCTAAAAATAAGTCTTACGGAAGCGTCACCATATATGAATTCCATTTGTGCTTATAGCTCAGGAATATATTACGTCTTGAAAATGCAATAGTAACAAAACGTGTAACGTCCGTCTACACCTACGGAACTACTTATACAAAGATAGCTAAAGCGTCGAGGGGGAGTTAAGTAATGTATTCCAAAATAAACTGCATGCATTCGAGCGCTATATAAGCCATATCTCGTCTGACAAGTAGACAGAGTTGTAACAGTATCGCTAAAGGTAAAAACCGATTTAAAGTTTGCAAATTTTTCGAAGGGTTGGAAGAAGCTAAAATAATGGCTATGCGAATTAATGTTCACACATTCATCAGAAATGTAAGTTAAGCAATCTTATCTTTTTCTGTTATTATTAACAGTTATTAAGGTTTAATAACAATTATCTAATGAAGACTTAGAATTGCAAACTCAAGATATTTAATTGATAATTAACCGATTTAACGACAACTAATCTAGAAATCCAATTCTGTTAATTATAGCAATTAATTAGTGTCTTAGACTAACTTTAAACATAATTACAAATATAAATTATGTTTGTACATTTAGTGCATGCTTGTACAGTCTGACATGAAGATGACTTCAAAGAATTGTGTGTTGAAATGAGACCGCGAACACTTGTATATATTTCCAACACATTTGTATATATTTCCAACAATATTTACAAAACAATGTTAATACCTGCACTAATATTTATACAACAATCCTTGAGAAGTTTGCACTAGGAATATTTTATATATGTTATATGGTAGATTCGTGAGCAACCAGTCGCCTTCTACTGGGTTCTAGTTAATTGGCCGAGTCAAGTGAAACTCTCGAATGCTTGTTACAAACACTTGAACGCATTTTGTCATGGTTTCCAACCGATAACATGTATATATAAATTTAAAGTATTGCTGTTCTAAATTTCATCAAATCTTGCTGCGAATTTCAGAAATTTATTTAACACAAGCCGGTTACAATAAACGACGTCGTGCAAACTTATAAAAAAGTTAAGTAAATCAGTGATACGCTTATTGTATGAGAAATCAAATGAAATACTTCAGTCATCAAAGAACCGATTGTGAATCTATGAAACCCGACAACTTTGCGAAGAGGTTTTAGCAACATTTAGGAGACGTTTCGGCCAGTTAACGGAAGAGTACGGGCAAATCCCGTTAAAAAAAACAGCAGCGCAAAATTTTGATTGATAAACGTTAGGAAGAGAATACCCCTTAAAAACTGCTAACCTTGTAATTTTTCGACAACAATAAAAAAGTTTTAATAGGTCATTTCCGAATGCCGTTATGGTTCACAAGGTAAATAACTGGATGATTCAACAATTAAGCACTTCTTTGATTATCATGAATTTTTTTGATTATCCAATATGGTGGGATGGCCGGTGTTGTTCTCCTTAAATTTTCAGAAACTAATCGCAGTATCTAAAATTCAGCAACGGATATTATAGTTCAAATGTTCTTATCGATAAGGCAAAACAAAAATATATTGCCACATTGCCAAGTACTTTAATAAATCGTTTTATCATTTCACATTAATTAACTCCTCTCTTTTTTATCGTGCAGGCATTGGTGGCGCTGCTGGCGGCAAGCATGTTATTACACAGAGAATTAGCTACCTGCCTTCCAAATAAAGATACATGTAGAATCGCACTTAGTAATCCTCCGAGCAACATTTTCCCTAAAGGAGCAGATCCAGGAATTGAATGCCTAAAATCCACGAATTGCCAGCCAATTAAGATTGTAGTCCAATATGTTGTTGAAAAAGAAGTAGTCATAGATTGTTACGAAAATGGCAAAATTCCCAACAGTCGCCCAGTATATAACAAAAAGGAGAACAAGTTAAGAATTGGATGTAAAACCGGCTTTAAAGCAGTGACAAAGACCATTCCACAGGTGCGCCGCAATGGTAGCCGATATGAAGAGACCACCGTTGAAGCTGTCGTTAAATGTGTACCAAAAAAGAACAGTAAAACGTCGACCTAGTTCTGAACTCTTGCTTGTGAAATTTTAAAGTGTAGGATTTTAAAAAAAATGAAGAATTTTAAATGCAAATATTTATTGTAGATTGTAAATAAAATTATTTAATGTCATCTTAATAAAATTAATATAAAAATATAGAGCTATTCTGCGGGTTGTTAACTTACAGAGTATATCCAGACATCTGGGATTAGTAACAGAGAATGTATCGAACTTACTGATCTCAAAAGGAAGGTAAAATAGCGGTGCCCAATGAGGTGGAAATTTAAAGGGATATGGAAAACTAAGTTCTAATTTGTCTTAATTGAAAGACCTTTTTGAATTATGTGGAATACTATTGTACATCTTCCTCTAAATATATTTTGTCCTTGATACATTTTGGTTTATGTAGCTAGCAAGCGGTCCGCCATCTTGAATTGTTTCCGTATACACTCTACGTCACAAGAAGGGTTACGCAATCATTTCACCCGATTACGCATATGAAGTGATTTCATGAGATCAAAATTACATTTCATTGCCGATTTTGAACAGCCTATTCATTGGCAACATTTTAAGCACTCAAAAATCGTTGTCTATACCCTTAGGGTTAGTTTTGTACGCCAAACCTTGCCTTTCAGGTCAATGAAATTACACAGATAAAAATGAATCCAAGATGGCGCCCAGTTTATTTCACCAAAAAGCGAGAGATTAAGAGACTGTAATGGAGATATGTGATTTCAAATGAGACAAGAAACTTTGTATTGCAGCATCCCTTTTAGCAAACTATCATATGCAACTAATCAATACCAGATGTCAGATAATAATCATACGTAATTAAAAACCAAAATATTTTAACATAAGATCAAATTGTAATGCATGCTCATTTAATTGTAATATGAAAGAAAAATATGTATAAATTGATTATATTAATGAAGTTTGATTATTTATTTATATTCGATCAAAGGTAGATTTATTTAACAGCATTATTAGGACCACAATGTAAACAAAGTAGGCAAATAATGGTCCAAAAGGGAAGAAATGTAAACAGAACCAGTGGCGGATCCAGGGTAAGTCAAAATAAATTATAGCAGCTCAATTTTAAATTCAAAATAACTTTATAACAATTTCATAGGTTATGAATTTCAAAAGAATAAAATATAACCAATGAAGTTGCTTTGAAGGTATTTTACAATGTAAATATATCCTAGAATGAGCTGTGGTAATTTATTCTGACTTACGCTAGATCCGCCACTGAACAGAACGATAACTTCAACCCATGCAAGCTAGGCAGCTCCCTTACATGCAAAAATAATTACTCCGCCTGCCGCAGGTGAGCACTCGGTGCAGCGCTCATGGGTGATACCGCTGGCACAAGCCGCGTGAGCCGACCTAAACACGGCGTTTAAACTCAATTTCTAGCGAAATATGTCAACAAAACACGCATTTTAACATGTATGCTAGAACATCTAAACCGCAAAAAGGTTTTACGTGCAAGGATTCTCATGCAAAATGTTTTTAAACGACAAATTCCACCGCGAAACTTTACCGAGGAGCGATGTATCGCGGTGAAGTTTTGAGAGCGTGTTTCCGTCATTTTGTGTTGTGTTCCTACTTTTAAGGAAATTTAGAAATTTCTACACAAGAATCAAACGCAAATTCTACGGAAATATCTATATACAAAACACAATTTTTAACATGTAATAGTTAACAAAAAGGGACAGGAAGGTTCTTTATCAAAACATTGCTCCAGAAATGTTTTAAAACGTCAAATTTTGATAGACTCCATAATTCCATGATTAAGAAGTGATTCTAGGAAATGTGTTCCTAATTCTAAACACGTTGTGATTTCTTTCCGTGGTTTTCTATTTCTACCTATGTTGAGATGCTAATATTTCGTACAAAATGATTTATTTGCTTGTGGGATCTCATATAATTATAAAAGGTAAGAGACATTTTACATTCCAATTACAGAAATACATATGTTAGTTTAAAGTTCCCAACAAATTATATCGTGGAGGCTTCAGGCAGTGTGCTACAGAATAGATTTAAATGATGCTATCAGGTTAATATATTGATGTATTGTATACACTTTTAGTAAAATTTTCTTTACTTGCAAAATAAAACAGCTATATGTTGGTGGTATTATGACAAAAGAATCTTGTTTAACATATGTACTATGAAAGTCTTTAATTTAAATTAAATTCTAAAAAATGCAATCCTACTAGGACTCTGGACAGAGTGCCTGGCAACTGGTAAAATGCCTTGGAAGGTACCCTAATAATCATTGATTTAAAAAGGAATTAGTTGGGCAGAACAGAAATAAGTGAATATACTCCACCCCCAATGAACTCTCTAGTTACAGCCCTGCCTAGCCTTGTGCCCATTTTCGTTTCGGCAGGCGGAGTGAACGCTTTAGCAGGCGTCTTGTTCCATATAAATACCATAAGCACATTGTACACTATATCACAAAAAAAAGCGACGCACGACATGCAACAACAGCAGGACAACCAGGAAGAAGCGAATGACTACGATGAATACTAAACTGATTTAACTCAGGTTTTAAGCGAGTAGGAAAACAATATCATCACGAAATGTCATTAATCGCCTCTACTTGAGAGAGCACAATGACGATTACTAAATGACCTAACCAGATAAATAACATCACTTTGCTCAATCCAGAAAATAGCGGTTTGTTTACTGATCACTCAGTTATTATTTTTGATCTAAAGACATCTATTAGAGCGGGTCCCAGGCTAAACCGATCAGTTTTGGATTTTCGGAGGGGTGACTTCGATGGCCTTCGTTCTGCTTTACAAGCGATTGATCTCTCCACTATAATACAATCAGATTCCGACATAAATGAAGATTGGCTGCTGTGAAAAGACACTTTTCTCACAACAGTTAACGATTTTGTCCCTTCTCGAAAGATTAAGGGAAAAAACTCCCCTCCTTGGTTAAATGGTAAAGTCATCCATGCCTTACGCCAAAAGGAAGCTGTACGACGAAAGCTTCAAACATCTCCGACTGTTTCCTTAAAGACCAAGTTCAAAGAATTACGAGCTACTAAAAAAACTACCGCCCTATTTCTCTCCTCTATATAATTTTGAATGTTCTTGAGCGCTGTGTTCTTCGCAACATCCGAGATCACTTGGTAGTCTTGATCAACAACTCCCAATATGGTTTTATTCCAGGAAAATCTTGTACTTCCCAGCTGGTGGAAGTGCACGACTATATAGGATCTTTACTGGACGCTGGAAAACAAACTGACGTGATCTAAATGGATATGTCCAAAGCCTTTGATAAAGTTAACCACCAAATTCTTATTCATAAACTTTACAACTGCTTTGGCATCTCTGGTAGTTCACTCGGTTGGTTCTCCTCCTACTTGTTGAACAGAAGGCAACGCGTGACTGTTCTAGGGGCTACATCATCTGAAAAACCTGTTATGTCTGGTGTCCCTCAAGGTTCTATCCTGGGTCCAATACTCTTTCTCCTTTATGTTAACGACCTACCAGATGTGGTGAATAATGCAAAAGTAGCTTCTTTTGCTGACGACACAAAATTATTCAAGTGTGTCGATTCTCACATAGACGGTGCCTCGATTCAAAGTGATCTTGACCATCTGGAGGAGTGGTCGACTTCTTCTGGATTTGCATTTAATCAAAATAAATGCAAGAGTCAGAAAATTAGCAGAAAAAAGTCTATCACCGAATTCCCCTACACCCTCAAAAACAAAACCCTCGCAATAACAACAGAGGAGAAGGATCTTGGCATCTGGGTTACTAGTAATCTGACATGGTCCAAACACACCCTAGATCGATGTGCCGCAGCCAACAAGATGCTCGGCTTCGTACGTAGTTCTGCAACGGAAATCACGGGAAAAAGGATTCGCCGTGCATTGTATTTGACAGTTGTAAGACCAGCGCTGGACTATGCCACTCAAGTGTGGTCGCCCCAGTCGGTAGAGCTCATCAAACGAGTGGAACGTATTCAAAGCCGAGCTTCAAAGTCTATTCTAGGCCTCCCATTCATGTGTGACGTATCCTATAAAGACAGACTCATTTCGACGGAACTTCTTCCCCTCTCATATTGGGATGAATATTTAGATTTACTGTTTTTCTTCAAAGCTATTAGTCCGGCAGATAGGGGTACCAAAAAGCATGTTTACTTACCATATCGGGGGACAATTCCATTTTGGTTTTATCTTATTCCTTTAAGGTTAGTAAGTATATTTCTGAATGTTGGCCGCGTTGAAATTTCTTATGGGCTCTTGTCAACACGTTTTTCTACGATATTACTATAACGCTGTATTACTGTCAAAAAAGGTGATATTTCAAGTTCAATTTTGGAAAAAATAACTTGCATCAACAGAAAGCTCGTAAAAAATTAAATATAAGTCATTTAAATGGCCACCCTAATTTTTCCAATTCTAAATGAGTTATCAGCCTTTGAAAGCATATTTTCATACTAGTGCCCAGGTTTTTTGCGCGATTTTAGCATTTTTTCGTAGTTTAAAGGATCAATAACTTGAAAACCGCTTGAAAAATCCAGGTGGCCATTTAAATGTCTTATATTTACTTTTTTACGAGCTTTCTGTTGATGCAAGTTACTTTTTCTAAAATTGAACTTGAAATATCACCTTTTTCGACAGTAATACAGTTTTATAGTAATATCGTAGAAAAACGTGTTGGCAAGAGCCCACAAGAAATTTCAACGTGGCCAACATTCAGAAATGTACTTACTAAGTTTAAAGGGACAAGATAAAACCAAAATGGAATTGTCCCTCGATATCGTAAGTATATCGGCCTCTATCTGCCGGACTATATTACTGGCATTGTATCGATATTTCAAAATTCCTTACCTGAACGTATTGCTCCCGTAAGAGTCACAAGATCCTCTGCCAATGTCAACGCAATCTCATTCCGTCAACGAAAACATAAAACAACAACTTATAATCGATCATTCTTTCTTCGAACAACTAGAACTTGGAACTCTCTCCCCGAGCATTTAAGGCTTACTAATCATCTTTTATTCAATTTAAGAAAGGAATATTGGGATACTACGGGACTGCATTACGATCCTGCTACAATGTTGACGATCTACGAACTTGGAAAACTGTCTGTGTCAAATGCAATACATGCAGAAGTCTCATCCGACCATTAACTTGCTGTTACTAAAGGGGTGTTTACATATTGCGATTTGTCCTGTGCGATTCGGGTTCTGGTGTATGAATTCATTTATTGCCTCAATTCCAAAAACTGAATTGAAGCGAAATGCACAATTGACGCGTTCCTACTTGACAGGATTCGCCAAAATACGGGTCGTTCACGGCGTGTAAGCGGTGTGTAAGCGTACTTAGGTAAACCAAAGAATGATTACATAGGTGATTATTGAAAATTTTTCACGCTGATTTGTTTGATTTTGAGGTGATTATAACGTGATAATCACCTAAGCGATTTTGTAAAATTATGGCGGCCGTCGGCATAGCCGTTTTGACTAAATAAAGAAAATGTGTTGGGGTTTTTTTTGGTTTTTTTTTTCTTTTTTTTTGTTGTTGTTTTCCAAATAATCATCTATGAAACGATACTAAAACAATTATTCGCCTCAGGCTCAGTGGTTTTTGTTAAATGAAAACTTCGACTTTGTCTTCGCCCCTACTCAACGATAATCACCCAGCCTCCGGCGAAAAATTGTTAATTATTTCTGTTTCTATATTTATATTGATATTTTGTAAAGGGCCCACTGTAATTGGTGTTAAGCTGTTGTGGTATCCCAGCTTCTTTAATGCAATTATTGTATGATGTTTGGAAGCGAAGCACAATAAATAAATAAATAAATAAATAAGCTATTTCTAAATGAAATGTTTGCTACTGAAAGGCTGAACTTTCGGCAAATGTTGTTACTTTTTCTCCTTTTCTTATTTGAAAAGTAATGGCAACAAAAATTTTTTTTGCTCACATGAAAGAGCTTTTGCAATAGCTAACAAAGCTTCGTATCTCGCTTGATTCTTGAGATATATGTATCGGATAAAAAGCAAGTTGGCCGATTATTCTTTGTTACTTACTGTATTACAAGCAATTTTTCAAGACTTATTCCACTTGTGACGTCATGTAATGAGATCAAGCATTTATCTGGATAGCGGCAATCTCACATGTTTGAGTCTAAATATCTAAAGAATCAAGCAAGATATAAAAAGCCGTATAACAGGCTTTTAATTGTTAGTTATCTCAAAAGATTATGTCATTTGGCAGCTTTTAAAGAAGTCTGGCAACCGATATTTTTTTTTATTTTGGCCTATCGATAAGAACATTTGAAGTAATTGTAATATCCCTTGGCACATTTTTGACAAGATAGTTTCTGAACTATTGAAAGAAAAAAAAGGGACGACCCTTTAGTGATCCACGCCATCATGAATTTTTAAAAACACCAGTGATGTCACAACAACGTAAAATTCATGTGACAGTCTTAAAGAAGCAGTTAGCAAACATGTTTAGACGAAACAGACTTCGAATATCATCATCTTGTAAACTTAACATATGAGTTATCTAAATGAACAAGACACAAAATGCTGGTGATATTTCGACTTTATTGCAAAGTCATTGTCAACCAAACTTTGACAATAACTTTGCAGTGAAGTCGAAATATCATCAGTATTTTGTGTCTTGTTTCAATTAAATAACTCAAATCGTGAGTTTACTAGATGATGATATTCGGAGTCTGTTTCGTCTTATACTTCTTACGTATATTGCAAAGTTTTGACAGTAAGTACATATAGTTAATACAGTCTACCCTGTTCTTACGTCGTTAAAATAGGCCTGGTTATAAGACAAGACATTGGATGGCTTCGCCTCGCATTTTAATCAAGCACTGCTGCTCAAGCACACCTGATCAAGCACTTCTGCTTGTGTCCTAAGTTTAAACAGAGTTGAAAATGCGAATAATTATTGCATTGATGGATGAATTAGAATGATTGTTTCATCACATTTCACTCTCACGTGCACTTGAGTTCCAGTTAAAGTGTCCCTTGACCAATCAAGTGTTATTGTGAGTGATATTTCAGAGTGTACGACCATAATTACTCGGCCTGCCGTAGGCGAGGTGGAGTTTTAAATTCGCCCCGTTTCTGTTTTTTTTAATTTTTTTTATTTTTTCGGTGTCACAAGTTGGTGCAGCGCTCATGGGTGATACCGCTGGGCACAAGTCGCGTGAGCCGACCTAAACACGGCGTTTAAACTCAATTTCAAGCGGAACATGTCAACAAAACACGCATTTCAACATGTATGCTAGAACCTCTAAACCATAAGAAGGTTTTACGTGTAAAGATTCTCATGCAAAATGTTTTTTAAACGACAAATTTCACCGCGAAACTTCACCAGGAGCGATGTATCGCGGTGAAGTTTTGAGAGCGTGTTTCCGTCATTTTCTGTTGTGTTTCCACATATCAGCACAAAATTTGAAAATTTCGTAGGACTATATTTTCCGTATTTTAGAAGATTTCAGTTCCAGTAATCTTGGGATCCACTTTCTAGCTTTGGTAAACGATTTCGTTCCTCTTGCTTGTAGATCAAACGTTTGTCTATTATGCAAATTGTCCATTTTTTCTTCCCAAAATTATGTACAACTTTATTGATCCGACAGCGCATCTCTTATGCAAGGTTAAAGTGAAATTTTGCAAGCACTTATCAAAAATCAAAAGTTCCATGATAATGTTCAAAATATAAAGCCACCTTGTTATGTCTCTCGTACACTAGAAATATTTTTTAAAACCCATATAGAATGGAAATTGTACGGACTTATATATAAATATAAAACAGAATAGATTTTGATTTTCCACATAATGATTGCATATATCCATACACTATTAAAAATGTCCGGCAAATCCATGGATTCTGGCAAAATCCATATACCGTTGAATTCGGCAACACCACAGTATAAAATCCAAATACTTAAATACGTCAGTATTTAAGCAATAACTTGTTGAGTTGATGTACACGACAAAAAATTACAAGTTGTTGAAAACAGGATTGAACCATGTTGTAGGCCGTAGGATGAGCGTCCAAAAGATGCTGAGAAAACGCATTCCGTTGCTCTCCTAGTGGAACTACATAATTTTCACACGAATGGATAAATAAAAACTCACTTTATTAGAATCCGCTGCTTCCCAAGCTAAACAGGTGCACAATTGGGAAAAAATTCCCTCCAAAGTTTGTTAATTTCGCGCTTTGAAATATTCGAACTGCCATTGTTTTGTTGACAAATACGCATACGCACATCAGCCAAACCCCCACTGCGCACGCGCACAAACGCCCACGAGGTGCGAATTGCGTTATGCAAAATAATCATAGCTGAAGATATTTATAATACTCGGATATCCTCATGTTTTATGCACTTTGATGGCGTTACGGAGCAACTTTGCAAAGTTACACGCCAAAGGCTTAAGAAATGTCTTGAGTGTAGGTCCAAATGGGCCAAACTTAATTGTCAACAAGCTGAAATAGCTAAAAAATCGTATGAGAATATCAATGACGGATCTGTCACTTCATACACGGAGAAGAATCCTGACAGCATTAATTTAGAATGGTACCATCATATGAAATGCTGGAAGACATTTTGTGATAAAGGGAAGATCCACAGACAACAGAGAAAGGAGGAAAAAGGTGAAGAAACTAGCTCTAAAGGCCCAACTTCTACCGAAGTATCACCTGTGGAAGTAGAGCCACCCTGCCGCAAACTGCACAAAGAAACGCACATGTGCTTCCGGAAATATGTATTTTTTGTGGGAGAGACGCTTCTTATGGTTTTCAGTAGACAAGGTAGGGGCACTTTGATAGTTATATAATTATACAGTAATTCTAGCGTTATATGGATATGTGGATAACATTGCTGTGAATATCAAGCCTTGTTATTACTAGGTTTAATAACTTTGTTTTAACACCAAGTAACAAAGAAGAGAAGAAGAACACCACTCATGTTGGCAGAAACAATTGATGCTGGTCTTTTACGTGCAGCTGCCGAGAGAAAGAACGATGAACGGATACTTGTGCAAATCCGGGGAAAGGCTGTGTAGCACTGGAAGCCCGCTATCATGTCCGTCATCGAGAATGTGGATGCATCTAAATATATAGCTTTTAAACTCAAGCAACGATTGATGAAAAGTTACCCCCAACTTTTATTTTGTGTCCCTAAAATGAGAAATGTTAGTGAGATTTTATATGTTGAAAATTTGGATTTTTCTGAATTGGTTGAGGAACATATGTCAAATAAGTCTGAAAACAAGGATGAAGAAAACTGTACCATTGATGATTGCAAGCTGAATTCTGACACAGAAACTGAGAAAAATTCTGAAGTTAATCAGTTACAAATTCTATACAATGCTGTAATGATTCTTCGTGAAAAGGTCCAAGAAATACCAAAACTAAATCTTCCTTGGCCACCATTGGCATCTGATTTGACAATGGATAATGTGCAAAAAGTAGTTCCATGTGAACCTTATAATATGTTGGCTTAGACTTGCGGATTCTCTGCAGAGCGAACTTTAAGCGAGTATGTGCCAATCAAGGGAAAGAACAACACCAAACTAACATCAATTGATATTCAAGATTGGTATCCATGGAACAGACTTGTGATAGATGGAACGCACAATTTAAATTGAGCCAAACATATTTTGCATAATTATTCAATAATACGTTAAAGATTCAGCCAGAGGTTTTTAAAAAAAATATAACTTAAAGCCTGGGACAAACTGGGAAACATTGTCGTATTATTTATATTCGTGTTCTACATTATTTGTTTATTTTTAAATCAATTGTTTTTAAAGTCTGTTAACACGAATATATGAATATTAGTTGAGGAACATATGTCAAATAAGGATGATTCTGAAATTAGCGCACACCCCGCCCCAATTACCGATCCTCGACCGCCCCTGCATCAAATAATAGGAAATTCTTTTGCTTTCCGCGACAATGTTTTTTAAGTTAAGCTAAAGTTTTAGTTTATCGAAATATTTAATTTGTTCCTTAATCGTGGGAATTGTATATATATTTATTATTTAAAGTTGTATGTATATTTATTCATCATCCGTCCTATTTGATACAGGTGAGTTTTTACCTCAAACAAATTTGTATTGAATTAGAATGTTAAAACCAATACTTCAATAAATCAATTGAAATAATTTAGCATACAAGCGCTGTTTTCAGTGTGTTCTGGGAAATATTTAAGCGTGTATTTATTTGTTAATATTACAAATTTTGAGCTCTATTCCGTGTCTTTTATTTGTGGTTTTGACATAGTAAGTGGAGGAAAACCCACAGGGAAAATCTTTTTTGTTATCTGCGCGTGCGCAGTGCGAGTTCGAAACAATGGCGGTTCGAATATTTCAAAGCGCGAAATTAACAAACTTTGGAGGGAATTTTTTCCCAATTGTGCACCTGTTTCGCTTGGGGAGCAGCGGATTCTAATAAAGTGAGTTTTTATCTATCGATTTGTGTAAAAATTATGTATTATGAATAGCTTGTTTAGTATTATTGACAACATTGGGCAGTGTTCAATCAACATTGTTCAATCCTGTTTTCAGCAACCTTCAATAACTCGTAATTTTTGCGCGTATAGAATTCACTGTAAACAAGACGACTGCTGAGTAGAATTTGCGTTTGATTCTTGTGTAGAAATTTCTAAATTTCTTAATACAAGTGGAAGCACAACAGAAAATGACGGAAACACGCTCTCGAAAGTACTTGAACGTTGTGTTTTTTATAACATCAAGAATCATGTCTTTGAACAAATCAACCCCTGTCAACATGGATTTGTGCCAGGAAAATCATGCGTAACGCAGCTAATAGAAGTATTTGAACAAATTGGATACAAACTGGATAATGGGGAACAAATACATGTTATATACATAGATATGTCGAAGGCTTTTGACAAAGTAAGCCATAGTCAACTTGTAGATCGACTACACGATTTCGGGTTTCGCGGAAATATTCTGAAATGGTTTTCATCATATCTCAGCAATCGTTACCAGCAGACAACGGTTCTTGGAGTAACATCCAGACGGTTGGCTGTCACATCCGGAGTGCCACAAGGCTCGATACTTGGACCGCTATTGTTTTTACTGTACGAAAATCATCTGGCAAACAATGTAACCAATTCATCTGTCGCAACGTTCGCTGACGATACAAAAATCTTTAAAGTCATTCGTTCTATATCTGACGCAGCTTCGCTACAGCAAGACCTCAGTCATTTTGAATCGGGCTCCAATGAGGCCAATCTGCATCTTAACGTTGAGAAATGCAAGCTTTTACGAATAACAAGGAAATACAACAAAGTAGAGTATCATTACAAGTTAAAGGATAAGGTCTTGGTTAACACAAATTATGAACGCGACTTGGGAGTGTGGACATCCTCAAATCTCACCTGGACTAAGCATATCGAATATCAGTGTACACAAGCCAACAAAATGTTGGGGTATATAAGAAGATCTACGTTGGAAATAAACAGTACTTTGGTCCGCCGTACATTATATTTAACTCTGGTCCGTTCTCAGTTGTGCTATGCTTCTCAAGTTTGGGCTCCACAATCAATAATATCAATTAAACGTATAGAGAGAGTACAGCGACGGGCAACCAAATTTATTCTCGATCTTCCTTTCTTCTGTGACATCAGTTACAACCAAAGACTAGAAATGCTAAACCTACTACCTGTTTGTTACTGGCACGAGTATCTCGATATGGTGTTCTTTTTCAAATGTGTCCGAGGAATGGTAAATATTAATGTCAAAGTACTAGCAGAATTACAGAGCAGAGAAAGAACTACAAGGTCGACTGATACGAAGTGTTTAACGTTTACAACAAGACAGTGCAAGACATCAACTTCTCAGAAATCGTTTGTCACTCGTTCAACAAGGGTGTGGAACATACTTCCAAAGAAGTTAACTGAAAACAACACCACTTTTAGTTCCTTCAAGAATGGGCTCTATGAATATTATAAAGCTGCTTTAAGTAACTATGATGCTGAGGATCCACGAACATGGAAGTCTATTTGTTTGTCTTGTAACATGTGTCGTAATTTGTCTTGTCCTATATTGTGTTGTTGTTAGCTGTTAGGGAATGCTTCTTTTTTCAATTCTCTGATCTGCTTCTAATCCTATACGTTTGTCTGTACTATATATATATGTATACAAGGGCCGCTATAATTGGCGAAAGCTGTTGTGTTACCCAACCATTTTGTCCTATTTGTATGTTTTGTTTCATGTAAATGTTGTTATATGTTTAAATGGTAAAGCTTAATAAATAAATAAATAAATAAATAAATAAATAAATAAAACTTCACCGCGATACATCGCTCCTCGGTGAAGTTTCGCGGTGAAATTTGTCGTTTTAAAACATTTTGCATGAGAATCTTTGCAGGTAAAACCTTCTTGCGGTTTATATGTTCTAGCATACACGTTAAAATGCGTGTTTTGTTGACATATTCCGCTAGAAACTGAGTTTAAACGCCGTGTTTAGGTCGGCTCACGCGGCTTGTGCCCAGCGGTATCACTCATGAGCGCTGCACCGACTTCTAACATTGAGAAAAAAAAACAGAAACGGGGCGAATTTAAAACTCCGCCTCACCTACGGCAAGCGGAGTAATGATGGAGACGGAGTAATAAGAAAAACTAATGACCTCCGAACTACTTCGTCGAAGGTTATAATCAAAATATTTGTACGGTACCTAGGAACGTTAAATAGATGGGTTGAACTCAAAGTAACACAGCTTGTGAATAACGCAATTTCCCTCCTCACTATCACAAGAGAAATTCATTTTTGCCTCTCCCCCAAAAAATCTTGTCGGATTGGAGTGAGTTTCAATCCCGAGTTACACTTCAAATTCCGTCCATGTTCACATGAGAGGTTGAATTCAGTGTTGAGAAATTGTGGCAACTAAAATTCCATTCCGAATTAGAACTCGCTGCAGATTCGTATACCGTTATTTTTCGACGATTTTATTTGACTTACATATATTTCAGTACGTAAAAGAAACCCCCCATTTTTCAAGCAATCTTAATTTTGGGCATATAACAAACGCCAATTTCCCCTCTAATTACTGTTGAAAATTTCGATCCACATTCACATGATTCGGAGATGACAGTTCAATGTGGATCTAGTGTTCAATCCGGAATGAAAAATGGAATGAACTCAATCCAGAAGGAATACAAATCTCATCAAATTCCTCGTGATTGAACAAAAACGAAAGGAGTTCGATTCGGATTGAAACGTACTCCAGATTCATTTAAACACATGTCATTCAATTCCTTTCCTTCCTTTGAAACTCAAGCCGGATTCATGCAGCAGCCTTAAAATATGTAGTTGACAGTTGACAATGTCGGCAGACAATTTACTTTTTCATCTGAGGCTATAAGAGTTCGTTAGGTTCATTTATATAATTACAGATAAACCACTTCTTCAACGCAAGATAATCACACCTTCAACGCAAGTATAGCTACTAATTTTATATTCTTATACCCGGCCCATAGATCGAACAGCTTATTTTCAAAAAGGACAAACACATTGCAATAATCGAAAGCAAAAGTAGTATATCACGTGCGTAGCTCAAGAGTGAAGATAAAAATCCTCTCTCGCTAAATTAACAAAATATCCTCAAGTAATAACGACACCATAGAACTTTTTTGTCAAGTGCTGTTTCTATTCTTTGTTGTTTCCACTGCTATTTTGAGTTGGTGATATTGTAACGAGAAACTACTGCACTAGAATATCTTATGCCATACATGATCTAATCAAAGTAAGTTACGTTATCTCAAGAAATGTTCCAACGTTCTGCTTTGCAATAGATCAATATGAGCGCCAAAAATATCTCTCAGGATTGAAGATCAGAATAATTATATAACATCCAGACATCGACAGAAGCAACTGACATTGTAACAAATCATTAAATTCTTCAGAATTACTATACTGACAACAAGCTGTAAATATTACAATATTTGGCATAAAAGTTCATCATCAAATAACAAAATAAATAAGACGCACATATTATATTGAAAATTTGAATGGAAATCTCAATTATCATGTCTTTTTCTCTTTTTTGCATTACAAATATGCACTCATTATTGAAAAAACCCCTTCAATTTCTGTCTAAACTTTCGGTTTCAAATGCTGAAACTACTGTATTTAAACCAGAAATGCTGAAACTAGCTGCATCTGAAACGTAAAATTATGCAAGCACGGGAAGACCATTTCACAAGGAAAACTGCAAAAATTAACACCTAATATGGTCATTGTAGGCTGTGATTATGGGCACATGAATGAATAGTTTATCAGAGAAATACATGTACGAACAATATCGCACACTTCAGGCTCTTACAGTGCATCTACAATACGTAGGCCCACTTATACAACACTCGCGTATAGTCCTGCGCTATTGTTGATAGCGAGATTTAAATATGGAAACATGCTGTGTAAAGGCTGCAAGAACAGGCCATGTATCAGTGTATGACTTACAGTTTATGATAATAGTTATCTCGTCGATATTTTTCAAATTTTACACTCATCACTAGCATGCTTATTGTGAACTGACATTGCTTTTGTGCCACGCTGATTTGCCAACGTGTCAATTCAGCGATTTTCTACTTCCGTTCTTCAAAGTGATTGGCAGCACGAATACTGTAAATATACCCGGTGAACTCCACCCTTCCGCTGAAGGACTGGAAAAATATTCTTTCACTAACAGGATGTACATAGTGTGTACTTTACATATATACTGTAAACCATATTTACTGACTGCATGTACATTGACATAGTATGTAAATCCAAAATCTCTTGTAAATTATTTATAAAACAAAATGTAAGATTTCAACATTAAAATAACTTTCTTATACAAACTATGTAAATTACGGCTCAAAAACTATTGCAAATGTATACTGGCGTAATATGTATAGTATATGCCGGGTGGGGCAAAAAAAGTACGACACCACCACCAGTCACCGTATATTCCGCAACTAACTTAAATTTTGATACATCTCATGTAGATCTCCATGCAATGATGACGGAGATAACTTCGTTTAAATTTAAGCAAACAGTTTTGAAAGCGCCGCGAATTTTCTGAAAAAAAACATATTAAAATCAATTGAAAAGCTGTGACCATTTTATCGCGATTATTGTTTCAATGAAGTGAAGTTGAGTTTACAAAATAATGTTCTTTAAAGATAGATATTTATTTTGATATAAAGAGAGATTTTTATTTTGAAACATAAAATCTGAAACGCGCCCCATGATCAGCAGACACACAATTTGACAGATTGATTTACGTAATTGTATCCTACTTAAACAAATTTGCTACAAGCAATGTTCCGTGTAAATGAAAAGTATTTCGTTTAACTAAAGTAACGCCCGCGTACAATTAACGTCATCGCAACATACATAAATACACCGTACAGGCAAAACATGCATCATTACAATTATCAACAGGACCACGATCAAACACTCGAAAACTAACCTGAGAAGTTACATTGATTGAAATAAAAAAGAAAACAATGATGGAGCACATTAGAGAAATCAAAAGCAATGTAAGTTCATATTACGCGATATGCATGTCTTTATACAATTATAAAATTTAATATCATCGGCTGTTCACGTTAAAGGTTTCTATTCATCCAATCACGAACCTTTTTAAACGTTTCTACACTACCATATCATTTAGCAAATTGACCAAGAAGTTGACTAAAAATTGCACGAAAATTTTAAACCTGTTCAAAAATTCATTTGTTATTGTCACACGCGTAAAACATGCATTTAACAAGCGTGCGGAAAACGCGGAACAGGAAAACAGAATCGAAAGTCTTAAAACTTCATATTATTCACTTGCAATTGAGCTTAACCTTCAGCTGCATGTACTTTTAAGTTGATCAGGTTGACTGTCAAGTTTAGAGTTATATTTCAAACATATTTCGAACGCTTAGAACATTCTAGAAAATTTACAATATATTTTCTGACCGTGATGATAATACAATTGGCATGCGTGTAGTAGCTTTCCGCTACAGCAAATTTGATTGACTAAAACTAGACTCATCAAACGCAGGTTACAAATTCCTCTTTTCAACAAGTTTGAATTTTTTTGACAAATACCGGCCATGCAATAACAAAAAATCATCCATATTTCCTTCAAAAGGCATCAATTTACGTTTTAAACAATTTCAGACCGCAATGCATTCTGGTAAAATCTGTATTCGCACTCGAACAATATTTGGACTTGTTTTTACTTTTTAGCGTTACTAACAGTTGTATTATGCTTTACATTAATTAATATGTTTTCGTCTTCAAGGCTTCAAAAATCCTGATAGTTCTCTTCGTATTATTCACTATGGCAAACCTTACACCACTGCCTGGTATCTCATCCCAATCAAAGAAAAGCAGCAAGCAATGCCGAATCCAAAGCTCAACCGACATTCCTGGGACCATCATCCCCAACATACAGATGCGTAACTTAACCTGTACAAGAGCTTGTTACCCGGTCACTGTAAATGTTACTTATGCAGTAATAACGGTCGTGACAAAACCATTAGTGGTTGGATGCAGGGCAACTAAATATGTCAAACACACAGCGGGTTTTCGTAGAGCACATCCTAATTTTTACGCTCGAAAATGCAGCGCCACCCACAAGCCAATATCGCAAAAGGTTAGCATAGCGTTTGACGAGACAACTCTCAAAGCAAAAGTGGTCGATTTTGTTGTAGACTGTGTTGCTCGTTCCAAATAACTTATTTCTTTTTACTTTCGGAAGAACTTTTGAAACTATAAGTAAGACATTTTGCAGCTTTTTCCTCTCTAGTTTGGCTTCTAAGATGACTGAAATGGCTAAAACATGTGAGTTGTTTGATAAATTCTCAAGCTTATTGCAAGAGGTTATAAGTGGCATAAGCCTTGCAACAATAAAAAGTTAGCCGAAACGCGTTAACAAAAATATACCTTGGTCAAAAACGCGCCAATTCATGTTTCCCACGACACACGGTTGGGATCACGGTTTATGCATAAAGTCTGTGCCGTGATCTAAACGAGCAAGTGGAAACGAGTTTCTAAACACTATTTGTCATGCAATTTCAAACGTTGCCTGATCCCACTTGTGACGTAACATGCATATTTCCAAGATGGGCATCTAAGATGCCAGAAATCTCATATGTTTCAGTGATAATACTGCATGCAAGAAGCAAGCAAGTTATAAAAAAGCTGTAAAAGATTTGAAATGTTCTCTTACATGAATCAAACTATAATTTTTAGTTCGAATATCCCTAAACAACTTTTAGTAGAACGACGCATATTATGACGAAAACAAGGTATTAATTGTGGCAAATATAGGAGCAAAGATACATAGCATAGTATTAATCTACAGTCTACAGTTTAACATTAGCGGGAAATTGCATGAGGTACACAAGATTTTTTAAAATCAATATTAGGACATTTGTACGGATTTTAGTTTTGAAACAACATGAAATTCTAATTTCCACTAAAAACAGCCCGTCCAAATTTTCACCTGTGAGCAATATTAAGGCAGAGAATAAGAAAATCCATTAATCACTGATCAGTCACGAGAAGCAATTGACGTGACTAATAAGACGTATTAATTTTATTGGTAGGAAATTTTAACAGATTTTCAATAAATTCCCAACAGTTAAAAAACGCGATTTCAACCGTCAATGTTTATCTGATTCGTATTTGTTCGATTTTTCTTCAAATTGCTATTTCCAATTGCTATGAGATAATCATTTCCGTATATTAAATATTGAGCGCCCCAGGGCACTCCAAATTTATACACCCTGGCTGTTTATCCCCAAAATATAACTACATAGTGACAATAATTTTTTATATATAATATAAATAATATATAGTTTATATAATTTCCTTATTTTATGTTGCTGGAATATATTATGCTTTATATATTATGCTTTATAAATATTAATATATTTATTAATTAGAAACATAAAATAAGAAAATTATATAAACTATATACTTTATTATAATCTATTGATTCTATTATTAGTAATTATTAATATTTAAGCTGTATATACCGTTTTATACAATAAATTTATTTGTGTAACTTATTTATAATATTTATTAAAATACTTTGCTGTGATAATTTTGTGATATTTGTTAGACAGAGACAATTGTATTATGCACGGCCACCATTTTGAAGTGGACAACACTGGCTGACTTTCCTTATATCCACTCATGTTCAGTGTTCAGCAAAATACTATTTTTCACTTAAAGTAAAAGCAAAAAGTAACTCCTATATTAGTAGAAGTCAAAGTACTTGTTGAAAATTTTACTTAAATAGAAGACAAAGTACTGACTGCAACGTGCGATGCTGATTGAAACAGAGTTTGATAGTCTGTTTGAGCCAGGCTCGGACTGGCCTATGTGCCACTGTGCCATGGCACATGGGCCCCTACTGGGACATCAAATGGGCCCTTGACAATTGTTGTTTAATTTCCGTATTTGTAAACATTCAAAAATGTTTAAAACAGACTATCAGGCAGTACGAAACGAAAATAAAAGGGACCGGATGGGAATGATTTGGAATTTTTGAACTCTTCAGGGAAGCGGTTAAATAATTCATCATGTTCTCTCTAGAATACCACAAAATCTTCACCTAAAACATTCAGGACAGCAAAAAATTTCAGGGCTCCTCTCAGTGCTAGAATGGCAAGGCCCCTTAATTGGGGCCAGTCCGAGTCTGATTTCAGCGGTAGTAAACCGGATGTAACAGCTCTGAGTCATAGCCTGGCTGAGCCATGCAAGCAGATTCTCACTAGTCTGCCCACCGCAGACTTCGCTGCGAGAATGCAATTCTTTACTTCGCCCAGTGAACTGGAAATAATTGGAGCGCTACATCCAATACTTTTGGCTATGATCAGTTGAAGCGGCGTGTAGGGGGAAAAATTTCGCGTGACGCGTGTTGTCGTCGGGAACCAGCGACTTCGCTAGCTTGTTGCCTGTCAGAAGATCGAGGCAATGACAGCAAAAAAAATGAAAACTCGTGGTTTCAGACGTCAAAATCAGTTTATTTCATCGTTTTGACTAGAGTAAAATTTGAAAAATACGAACAAATATGTTATTTATAACTGTGCTGTTAGCTATTTGCAATGGTTAATTAATTCAATTTGGAGGTTGGGACAATTGAACAAACAGGAAAATTGTTCTTTTAGAACAGCATATATAATGGTTGACCGACGAGACATGACGGGACTGGGAAAGCGGAATTATACAACAAATTTTCTAATAATATAAATATTTTTGAAAAAAATTTCTGAATAAAAGCCACCTTAACCCAGGGTCGCCACGAGCCTATACTACCAATAGGAATTAAAGAAATTGGTCTTCTAAAGAACGAATCACAAAAAATGATGACTGTAATGTGACAGTCGCAATTCAAACAAAGGATAACAAGATGTCTCGGCTCATTATCTATTGCATTGCTTGAATTGCATTCAGCGCGACTGAAATGCCACGTACAGGCCTACGGGACCCAATGAGAATCAGGATTACTGTAACCAAGATTAAGATTGTTTGCAAAATAGGGAGTTTCATTCGCGCACTTAAGTCTATAAGGGCTAAAATCGTCGAAAACAAAATAAGAGGGTCTGGGTCGATACATGCATGAATCTCAGAATCTGAAACGAATTCCAACCAGGAGTTAGATTTTCGTTCATCACAATGCATATCTCAACTCTAAATTCAAAATCTAATGAGTAATGTAAACACAGATTGAACTGGAAGGGTGATTCATAATTGAAACTCAATCCAGTTTCATGCCAACTACCCACGAGTAAGCCTTGTTATATCGAACCCATGTGCAAATGCATGCAACATAGGAAGAATTGTGAAGCATGCATGTTATCTGACTCCAATCAGTATAAAACGAACAGTAGGCAAGAATAATCTGACACGCAGGGCAATATCGTGCATACCAGAAAGAAACCTCTGCACAAATAACTGCGAAGAAAAAGTACGATCGGTCCCTGGACTCAACAAAGCCTCATTTAATGCTTAGCTTACAAACCGGTTTGTAACTGGTTTGTGAATTCTGAAATGAACTTTTGAATGTCGCAACGAATTCCCGAACTCCACAAAGGTGAAAAGTTAACTGAAATCGCCTGCAAGATTAGTAAAGTACAACTGACAAGACCGGACCCCTTAGAAGTACATTCTCTGGTTGATGTCAATGTAAATTAGGCAGCCGTTTTCTATTAAACTATTTTAAGACGCTGAGAGAAGATCCGACCAAGACAAGAGTGGCGACCAGAACACCACTCGTGCTTGTAAAACACCATGCACGCTACGAAGGTTATCTTCGCGATTAATTTAAGAAAATTTTTTCACTTTTGGCTGTAAAGCGCACGCACTGCATGATTCACAACATGAACAAAATACCTGGCCAATTTTAATGCCAGACACAGTTACTTTATGCACAAATATTGCCCGTTGGACGGAATTTAACTAATGCTTACGTGTAACGTTCGTTTTTCACTTGTAGTCGGCATATCCCCACGGGTAAATTTCGAATTACGTCTACCGGATGACGCAATTTGCATCATTTCCTGTCGTTTCAAATGCGACGTTTTCCGGTATTAAAGATAGAAACGAAAACTAATAACATACTTAAGTGAAGATGGTCGCAATCATGCCTGACGCTTTCCTTTGGAAATGCGTAGGATTGCGTCTAAAATTACAAAGCTCACCCCAAAAATATCTACAGCATGAATTTTGTTCATTGCTTAGGCGGTAAAAAAGCCAACAATTGAAAAATGAACGATTAAAAATCAACAATTACGACTGACTGTAAGCTGTTGTGCTGATCATTTTTATTACATTCTCTTAAACGCTTAAAGATTGACTATATCGAGTACAATGCATCTTATTGTTGTAGAATATATCAATATTTTATCTGCCATTTTTGGCTAATTTCTTCAATCATTCAAAGATGTTTTCTCCATCGTCATGATTGACATTAAAAGGTACACGACATGCAGTTTCAATTTTGCACCAACTTAAACAGTCGTACTTTTTTATAAAATGTACGTCTATTTATAGTCCATTAACATATATAGAAAATAATTTAAAGTTTAATACGATTTACATCCTACTGGGGAAAGAAAATATTTCGAGTTCTGAAGCGAAAGGGTTGGATATGCCGGTTATCTTTAACAGCCTAAAACGTGTAGGTGTCGTTCGTATAATAATGATTTTAAAATAATTTACGAGTTATTTTGAGTTTACATGCTATGCTATTGTACAATTAGTCTGCACATGCGATTTTCAAGCAATTTAAAGTACGCTATTAATGTACATGGATAAAATATATACACATTTGCAAGCACAAAAAATTTTCCCTGGTGACCAACCAAGAAACATTGTCAATGCTCTCAGCAAAGCACATAATTTATCTAGTATAGTTGTGTGTAAATATAATATGTTGTGATATTGATTTATCTGCTTGTATATCCTCTATTTGCTACATGATTTTGCTGCAGGCAATTTTCCGTTTTACCTTAAGTAACGCCTGCGTACAATGTCATTCCAACATATAAAAATGCACAGGCAACAACAACATTACAATCATTAACATAACTAAATCAAACAGTACATTGCAGTGAATCATGCATTGCATTCTAAAACTAATCCTAGAAGTTATATATTGATTGAAATACGAAATAGAAGAACAATGGAGCACGCTAGAGAAATCAACAGCAACGTAAATAGTTACTATCACTATAATAATAAAATGATATCAAGATCGGTTGCTCACGTAAAAACTTTCCATTTATCCACACACGTATCTTTTATAAAGTTTTTACACTACAATACCATTTAGCAAATTGATAAAGTTAACTAAAAGTTTTGCGAAAATTTTAAACGTTTATAAAAATCAATTTGGTATGCAAAATGCGGAACTGGAAATAGACTTAAAAGTTCTGCTAATATTTATATAGTTGGGCAAGAATACAATAGGTTCGTTACGAACCTGAACAAATTAGAGGCATCCTGAAAGCTTGAGATGCGCCCTTCGCAATTGAACTAAACTTTCAGCTTCATGCATAACTAAGCTTAATAACACCTGAAATGCAAAACTAAGTCAATGGACGGCAATGCATTCTGGTAAAATCGATATTCGCCATCTTTTTTGCTGCCGTCAATTGCGCTGGATATTTGGACTCGTTTTTACTTTTTAGCCTTACTAATCGTTGTATAATGAGCGCGTTACATTAATTTATATGTTTTCTTCTTTAAGGCTTCGAAAATCCTGATAGTTCTCTTCGTATTATTGAGCTTGGCAAACCTCACACCACTGCCTGATATCCCATCCCAATCAAAGAAAAGCAGCAAGCCAAAACAATACCGAGTCGAAGCCTCAACCGACATTCCTGGGCACATCACCCCAAACATACTGGTGCGTAACTTAACCTGTACAAGAGCTTGTCACCCGATAACGGTCGTAACAAAACCATTAGTGCTCGCATGCAGGGCAACTAACTATGTCAAACACACAGCGAGTTTTCACAGAGCACATCCTAATTTTTATATTCGAAGGTGCGAGTCAACCCATAAGCCGATATCGCAAAAGATTAGCATAGCGTTTGACGAGACAACCCTCAAAGCGAAAGTGGTTGATTTTGTGGTAGACTGTGTTGCTCGTTCAAAATAATTTATTTCTTTATAACCATTTTGAAGAAACTATGAGTAACACATTTACAGCATTTTTTCTCCCTTGCTTGGTTTGTAAGATGATTGAGATGACCTTATAATTTTGAGACAACATGCTAACTTCTAATTTCCACTAAAAACAGCCCCGTCTAAATCGCATATTTTCATTTCTGAGCATTATTAAGTTAGGGAATAAGAAAACAAAACTCTATTAATCACGAGAAACAATTAGCGTGGCAAAAAATACGAATTAATTTTATTATAAAATTTAGTAATTTCAATTCCTGAATGGGATTAGATTTCAACAGATTTTCAATAAATTCCAAATGGTGGAACAATGCGATTTCAACTGTCAATTTTCATCTGATTCGTATTTGCTCAATTTTTCTTCAAATTTTACAAAAATAGTGAGGTCCAAAAGAATGGAGACGTATATGTAAACTATATACTTTATTATAATCTATTGACACTATTAATAATATTTAAACTGTATAGAGTTTGTGTAAAGATTTAATAGATATACTTCTTATGATACTTTGCTGTGATAATTTTGTAAGATTTGTGAGACAGAGACAATTATATTGTGCACGGCCGCCATTTTGTACGCCATTGTACGGACCACACAGGACGTCTTTTCTTGCACCCAGTCATGTTCAGTATTCAGCAAAATACATTTTTTTACTTAAACTAAAAAGTAGCACCTCTATCATAAGAGTACTGAAAAGTTTACTTACATAGAATACAAAGTACTGACTGAAAATTTTACTTAAGTAAAAGCATTGCCAGCAAAGTACGATACATATTAAAATAGAGTTTGATAAACTATTTATTTGGGAGGTAGTAAACCGGATGTAACAGCTCTGAGTCATATCCTGGCTGAGCTATGCAAGTAGATTCTCACCCCTGACTGCTTTGAGAATAAACTTTTTAACTTCGCAAAAGTACAACAGAAGTAATGAAATAAAAGTGAATATTAAGCAAAAGTAGTTTATAAAAAAGTTACTTCGTTCCAAGTGAATAATGATTTTTTTCTAACAATGAGAATGTTTATCCGCAATGTCGCAATAACGAGAGTCCGTAATAGCCATAACAACACAGCTTATAATAGTTTTGGTCGGGAGTTTAAAATTGTCCTTGATAGCAGGCTGCCGTAATAACGAGATGTTTGGAAGGCGATAGTGGACTGTATACTAAATATAGTATTCACTTCACTTATTCATTTTTGGCTGTATTGAGCTGCGAAAGATTGTTTCCAAGCCCTGATAATTACACACACAGGAAATACTGCTTTTCAGTTTTGGAAAGAAGTGGTGGCGCGTCACGCGCATAAATAATCATGAGTGGGCATTAATAATTCATTTTCAACAATTCATACAGGACTCGTGTTTTTGACTTGTGTGATATTGAGATGACATACCTCATAACTATCATTTATCACTATCATGCAGCAATATAATTTACTTAATAATAATAGCTCATTCTGCATTTTAATTGATCGAGAGTTGTTTATTAGAAGCACACACGCACTGACGAACAGATGATAAATTATGGTCTGATAGCGTGGTACACTTCAGTGCCATTTTTTCACTGTCTTTCTCCTAAATTTATTCAAACCTTCTTATTATGTAAAACAAATAGATTTAATTTGAAGTGCTTCTGTATTGTAATATTGATCACAGAAGACGTCATTGCGTGCGAACAACAAAAATTCGGAACACTGGATCTCGTCTCGTGTCGTACTTTTTTCTTCATCATCAGTCATCTATTACAGTGCAGACGAAATTCGAAACAAGTACATGCACGTATGGGTACCGGTACCGCTTAAAATCTGCAAAAAATTTAAGTTCGCCAGGAAATTTTGAACAAAATAGCTCAACGATGAAATGTAGAAGAATTTTCCACAATATAGTGGCTGACGATTACGAATAGTTGGTAAAATTACTGGCCGGTCGTTTGTACGAAAGGCAGATAGCGCTATACACCGGATAGTGATTTCTCAAGTGCAGCAGAAAGGCACAAAAAGCAAATAACACCAGGGATAATAAACACACAAGAGATAAAAAGTGGTCATCACTCCAAATATAAAATTTTACCAGTTGCTGAACATTTGAGAAACAGAAAATTTGAGAAAAATCTGTTGGAGAACTTTCAGAACTGTTAGATGGCGCTACTCAGATTTCGTACAACCAACCTCTGCACTACAATATATACTGTTTATTTACATTGCCATGACGTTATTTTGTTTAAAATGTACCATGAAGTTATGTTGTTTAAATTGTGGGATGGAATAGCCCAATGAAACATGAAGTTTAGTTTATTTTGTAGCATTAATTAAAGATACCAACAAAAATTTTTTTCGTTCACTGATGTGTATTAAGACTGGATAGTGTATCGTTATATAAAACCAAATAAAATTGAAGCAAGAAATACGTAATATTTTGAGATCGGCGGCCATGTTGAATGGCCCCACTCAAGGAGTGAATCCACGTAATTTCTGTTAGAAAACTGATTTTTAGGAAGCTTTTACCTAAAAACGTAAAAGTTGTTGTTCAAAACGAAAGCTGTATACCCTGAAGTAGAAATCCATAGCACTCGATGTTGAAGTGGATCCATCCAACATGGCCGCAAGTCTAAAAATGTGACGCACTTCCGGCTTCAAAACCAAACAATACATGCGCTATCCAGCTTTAATACATATATCAATGCTCTCATTGGAGGAAGAGACCCTGGTGAATGCTGGTCACGTGGCTTCCAGATTTCGGGAGCCATTCGGCTGCATGGGGGATTCGTAAGCTATTTGGGTAAATTGAACTCGTGTTACACTTTTCGTCAGCCGTAAGACTAAGATTACATAAATTAACAAGTACTGTCCACCATTCTTCACCAGCTGGCTCCCAAAATCTGGGAGCTACGTGACCAGCATTCGCCAGGGTCTCTTCATTGATCTGTATAATATTACATCATGCATCCAGTTGCATCTTGTGAAGCCAACGGAAATGACGAACTTAGAGTACCAAGGTGGCGAACAATCAGCACTTCCAACATGTAAATAAACGTCCTTATTTTACGAAAATTCACGAAAAATGAAAACTCTGCTTAAAAGATTACTCTTACAGCCGCAAAAAACATTGGTCTGAAGCACCAAGATGGCGGCGATGAACTTCAAAATTTAACTATGAATGCGTGATCCAGTATTATACAGATCATTGGGTCTCTTCTTCCAGCGAGGAGCGCAGAGAAGAGAGCCTGGGTACGAGGTCGCGGTTTCGAATACTGAAACAACCGATTCTCTATGTAGCGGTCAGGGCTGTTTCAGATCCGCTAGAGCACCTAGTTACCAGAACTTGCCCGTGAATTTTCTTAAGTGATAAAATAACCCCTACCCAAATCCTAACCCTAACCCTAACGCAAATCCTAACTCTAACCTTAAAGGCCAACCCTAACCGTAGAAGTCGAGAAAAAATAAGTTCATAAAAAAATAATAAAGAAAAAGTCAACGCGGGATTCGAACCCGCAACATAAAGCTTGAATCAACACCCACATGTCTTCGTTCCTGCGCTATTCGAGCAATCGCTGGTCCATTCAAAAACAAAACATCTTATACTGGCGCTAAATAAATTAATGCACACAAGAGGTGCTAGTTGCTCTGACGGATCTGAAAAAACCCCATCCCTTTGTAGCATGAAACTAACTCATCGTTGTTACAAAGGAAAAAATGGTATCAAATTTAAATAGCCTTATCTTAACCAGGGTTTTTTACACAGAATAAAACAATGTAGAAAAAATATAGAAGCCATAATGTAGTCCACTCCTATTGTTGATATAGCGAGGGCTGTATATCAGTGTATGACTATTACAGTCTACGATAATAGTTAACTTGTTGACTTTTTATCATTGTGAAATTGACACTGTTTTTGCAATACGCTGATTATGGTTAACAAGCCATTTTGAGCCATCATCTTAATCGTTCTTCATTGTGATTGGTTAGTGTTGCCTAAGCGACCTTAGTTATAGTACACGCGCACTGTTTTAAACTAATTTGGTAACTATACACCATTACGTCTTAAAGCAATGCCTTTGCTTTTTATATTGGTTTTAACGACATGTATAGTACTGAATGAACTGGCTACAATAATTATTATTGTTCCCTTCGTAACACAGCCATTCGTCTCGGTAGTACAGGTGATGCATTATGTACACGATTTTAATATTACTTCAAGCACTGTTTTATAAATATCATGTATATAAATATTATATATCAGTGTTGGTGTTACTTATGCAGTAATAGCCAGTGATTGCTGGACGCAGGAAAACAAAAGATGTTAAAGGAACAGCTGGTTTTTACCAAGTTCATCCTAAATTCTATGTTCGAAGATTTTAAATAATTACAGAAGAAATGCAATTGCAATCAAATAAAGGTTCATAATTAGCTCGCACACACAACGCTTTAAGCAACCTGGACACGTGACTTGGTTGAAACGTTGAATGAACTGAATCAATTTCACAAATTCGTTCAATTAGGCTGATGGCCTCGTAGTTAAGTTACGCGCTTGTTTTCCACTGAAATACTCGTAAAACGTGTAAACCATTTCACCTCCAAACTCAATTAACACTCTAACAAGACGCCTGCTTAGGCGTTCACTCCGCCTGCCAAAACGAAAATGGGCACAAGGCCAGGCAGGGCTGTAACTAGAGAGTTCATTGAGGGTGGGGTATATTCACTTATTTCTGTTCTGCCCAACGAATTCCTTTTTAAATCAGTTATTATTAGGGTACCTTTCAAGGCATTTTAAGACATTGCTAGCACATCTTATGTAATCACTAAGATAACCAAAAATCAATGTCTGAGTGACTTGCCAGGCACTCCAGAGTCCTACTAAGATAGCATTTTTTAGAATTTAATTTAAATTAAAGACTTTCATAGTAGATATATATTAAACAAGATTCTTTTACCATAATACCACCAACGTATGGCTGTTTTATTTTTGGGTAGTTGCAAGTAAAGAATATTTCACTAAAAGTGTATACAATACATAAATATATTAACCTGATAGCATCATTTAAATCTATTCTGTAGCACACTGCCTGAACTCTCCACGTTATAATTTGTTGGGAACTTTAGACTAACATATGTATTTCTGGAATTGGAATGTTAAATGTCTCTTACCTTTTATAATTGTATGAAATCCACAAGCAAATAAATCATTTTTCACGAAATATCAGCATCTCAACATAGGTAGAAATAGAAAACCAAGGAAAGAAATCACAAGGAATACTTCGTGATTAGAATTAGGAACACATTTCCTAATGGAGTCTATCAAAATTTGCCGTTTTAAAACATTTCTGGAGCAATGTTTTGATAAAGAATCTTCCTGTCCCTTCTTGTTAACTATTACATGTTAAAAATTGTGTTTGTATGTAGATATTTCAGTAGAATTTGTGTTTCATTCTTGTGTAGAAATTTCTACATTTCATAACAGTGGAAACACAACAGAAAATGACGGAAACACGCTCTCAAAACTTCACCGCGATACATCGCTCCTCGGTAAAGTTTCGCGGTGGAATTTGTCGTTTTAAAACTTTTTGCTTGAGAATCTTAGCACGTAAAACCTTCTTACGGTTTAGATGTTCTAGCATACAAGTTAAAATGCGTGTTTTGTTGACATATTCCGCTAAAAATTGAGTTTAAACGCCGTGTTTAGGTCGGCTCACGCGGCTTGTGCTCAACGGTATCACCCATAAGCGCTGCGCCAACTTGCGACACCGAAAAAAATACGTAAAAAAACAGAAACGGGGCGAATTTAAAACTCCGCCTCGCTTACGGCAGGCGGAGTAATTAACACTAACACTCTGAGCCAACACCAAAATCGGTGTACATGTTTGCCTCCATAAACACACCAGTTTGGTGTAAATATTCACTATTTTTTATGAGTCCCATGCTGTGCGCGTGCATTGTTTGGGGTACGAAATCCCATCAAATTCAAAACAAAATGTCGTCGCTTCGGAGCTATAGCAAGCTCTTTTATCTTTTTAATCCTTGAGCTTTTTTTAGCCCTAAAGCGACCAGATTTTGTTTTGGGTTTGTTAGAGTTTGGCACCCCAAACAATGCGCACGCATAACATCATGGGATTTAGTGAAAATAGTGAATAGACCATTTGCGTTTATGTGGTGTAAATAAACACCAATTTGGTACAAATTGTACACACAGGTATAAATTTACACTCCAGGGATTAAGTTACACCAATTAGTGTACATTAACACCAGGTATTAAGGTAAATTTACATTTATGTGGTGGAAATAACCACGGATTCGGTATAAATTATATATACAACATACATTCAGTGTAAATCTACACTTCAAGAATTAAACCACACCGATTAGTGTATATTAACGCAAATTTTGTGTACACTGCTTGCCTCTTTACGAACACCAGTTTGGTGTTGATTTACAACTTAAAAAGTAAATGTACCCTAGATAAACAAGTCAAAATTGTACTTACAGGAACCCCTGCAAATTCTTCGTGTTTTCTAAGGCTGCAGATTGACACATAATTGAATGGTTCCTCAACTATTTTGAAAAAAGTATAACGAAAGTATATTTGATAAAGGTTGCACAAGATATACTGCTAAAAATCTTGTTTTTTTATATCTTATTTCAAGAATATTCTCTTGCTTGTTTGTGGTGCTTCTCGGAGTTTATATTCACACAAGGCAAGCTGGAAAATATGCCTAACGACGGTCGGATACTAGCCCAACTGAGCTACGCGGTTTGGTGGAGTGATGGAACTGAAGGTATCTCCTTCATAGACTTAAATGTAATCATGATTTTTTATGTATCTTGGTGTTATGTAATCAGATGAAAATGATGTTTGCCGTGTTACACTGAGTGTACTAGCTTCTGACAAAGAAAATTTCTATTTCCTTTGCTAGCTGGACAAAATACCTGGAGACATGCATTTTTGACGGGAATCTCCGTGGAAGGATCCTCAAATTATAGTACTTTACTCTCCCAGTAGCGAAGCCAACCCGACAATTTGGTCATGACACGCAAATCTAGATAATTATCATTATTCATTTCTTTAGAAATTGCTTCCTTATACGGACTATAAACACAAAACTTGCATGACCAAATGTCAGACTGGCTTCGCCGCTGTACACTCCTTCTTCCCTTCCAAGGAGAGCCTGCTCGCGGGCTAAAGTGTCTTCGATTTCATGATCAACAATTCACGCCACCTTGAGCCTAATTTCTATTTAGTCGTAACTGTCGTAGCAAAGTCATTCTCGACGATGTGATAAAGTCTAGATCTACCTTTTCTTGTGTCAGCTGTACTCGAATTAGTCATGTTAAGTGCAAAACGGTGTACATACTCTATCACGTGTTAGTATAAATTTCCAGGTGACTATTGATTTTCCTGCATTCTGATTAGTCAAGATTCGCTGTCTCTGAAGTGATAGTCACTGACCAGTGACTATAGCTTTTTGATTTTTGCTTTTTTTATACAGTAATGAATTTGAAGTGAATTTTTGTAAACTTTAGTTGATTATTATTTGTAAACACCTGGAATATACTTTATACTAAAACAATTAGTCGCCTCAGGCTCGGTGATTACAAGTCTATATTCACTTCGCCTTCGGCTCAGTGAATATAGGCTTGTAATCACCTCGCCTTCGGCGACTAATTGTTAAATATATTCATGACATACACGACTAAATGTAAACTGGACTTTAGATAACGCATTTAAAACAGCACGATTACTACTTACCGCCATTTTGTCGAAGTCTTTCAACAAGCGAGTTCTCGCCCCGGCATAGTGACATATAGTTCCAGTGGGTTATGACACATATTGATGTTCCTGACGCGTCACCTATTTCACCTAAACGACAAGTCAGTTTAGTTGTTTAGATGAACTTTAAGCCAGAAATCGATCAAAACATGCACATGCACCGTCGCCTTTGTACTTTATTGTCAATTACTGTACTACCGTAGAGATTAAAAAAATAATTAGGAAGTGCAGAAATTAAAAGTCAAATGTTGCTACCATTGTGAGCTTGCCTGCGTAGAATCCTAAAGACAAGGCATTCTTTGTTGTAAGTATTGAAATTTATCGTACAAAATCAAAGAAAATAATTTTAGGGCCATATTTCTTCGCAATACGGTAATTGAAAACAAAGTGCAAAAGAAGAAGTGCGCAGGTTTTGGTGTTTCGACTGTAATATTTACGGCCAAGCAGACTGGGCCGCCGGATCTTCTGCTCAATGGAAAAAACGCGAGATCTCGCTAACCAGTTGGGATGAAAAATTTTCCATATGAACACTCACAAACATAGGCGGATGGCGATGTTTTAAACATGTTCAGTAACAGGTGGAACTTATATTAATGTTCAGTATTTTTTAAAGTCACTCTTTATTTCTAGCAAGTTCAATATCCCTAGCGTCATTGCGTTCTCAAGCCTTTCTGAGGCACTTGAAAAATCACCATCTGGTGAATAGCGCATCCACCTTTCGTACAACCGACCCAAGTAGCTCACTTACCTTCGAAAGCTGGTAATAAAGGCATAACAATGTACACTTTGAAGTTCTCTTTATTGCTAGAACAAGAGATAAAATAATTTTGTTATTATTGTACGGCCCGAAATACCCCCAATCTTCTGTAAAAAACACCATATACTGGGCCTCTGATTTTGCTGTCTCACGTGTTACGTCATATCCACACGTATTTCTCGTAAGTACATTTGTTCGAATTTTAATATAAATGTATTAATTACACAAATTTTAGAACCATCCTCAGAGATACGAAAAACTAGATTCATATTAATCTGACACTGCAGAGAGCAACGAAAAATTCGTTGTCCCGAGCGGGACTCGAACTCGCATCTACGGGTTTCTAGACCGCCGTTCTACCAATTGAGCTATCGAGTCAACTGGGATTGGTCCTCAAAGACAAGCGTTAAGTCGTCACGAAAATATTTCGTGCACTTAAATTGGATAAGACTCGCTACCAACCCCAGTTGACTAAATAGCTCAATTGGTAGAGCGGCGGTCTAGAAACCTGAAGATGCGAGTTTGAGTCCTGCTCGAGACAACGAATTTTTCGTTGTTTTCTGCAGTGTCAGATTAATATGAATCTTGTATTACACAAAATTAGTTGTAATTTTATAAGCGACCGGGACAAAAACATAACTTCATATGTTGCTTGAAATATACAATGCAAGTTGTTTTCATAAATTTCTGCGAATCAAGGTTACCTTGTGGACAGTTTTCTTAAACTCGCCGCTTATTTGACATTTCCCTATGTAATTCCTTGCAAAATTTTGCATGAGTACTTGCCAGAAATGAGCGTGCGTATGACGTACTCAAGCCATCCACGTGAGACAAGAAATACCCCGAGTTGTACATCTATATATCCTTAATCTATGACACGGAAGTTCAAATATCTCAAACATAAACTTTCGTCCACATGAACAATATAACATACTTGTGGGCATGCGTAATGCGTTCTACCAGCATGTCTCCGATAATGTTCTTGACATCAGGACGTAGGGACGTGATGAAAAATTGATTCTGAACAAATTAAAAATAAACAACCTAATAAACATTAATATTAAGGCTTTGATATTTTATGGTATGTTATGGGAAGCTCCGGTATCGTCCGCTATATAGAGAATATGGTGATAGCATGGTGTATGATATGGTATGGTACACTATGGTAATGGTATATGATATGGAATAGCACAATGTGGTATATGGTATGGTGATATGGTATGGTACACTATGGTAATGGTATATGATATGGAATAGCATAATGTGGTACATGGCATGGTATGGTATGGTATGGTATGGTATGGTATGGTATGGTATGGTATGGTATGGTATGGTATGGTATGGTATGGTATGGTATGGTATGGTATGGTATGGTATGGTATGGTATGGTATGGTATGGTATGGTATGGTATGGCATGGCATGGCATGGCATTACATGGTAATGCTATATGATATGATATAGATAAGAAATACTAATACATCATATACAGTTCAATGTTACGGCATATGGTGTCGGGCGGTATGGTATGGTAGGGCACAGTGTGATATATGTTATGGTGTATGACATGGGTACGCCATGGCGTGACAGAATGGTATGTTAAGCCCGTTAAGGTACGCACACACGGTACTGTTTTAAAATCATTAGTCATATGTTACCTCGATGTAAATGTAATGTTTGGATGTTTTAATTAAATGAATGTAAGCGTTGTATATGGATGATTCGGGTGGACAGCCCGCCGACCACTCTCCAACAGAACGAAGTACCTGTACACAACAAGAAATGAACAGCTCTTGCAATGTCGACGAAAACAGGATGTTGTGCTGCCTCCATTGTTCAAACTTGCCAACAATATTGTTCAGCATTGTACCTGATTCAGGCTCGACAATGCTGTACAATATTGTGGACAGCAAAACATCAATAAAACCTTTAATTTACACTGCAGGATCAAAATGGTTGTACAATGAAGAATTGCAAACGAAGATTTGCTGAAATTCTGAGGCTAAAACAGAACTAATCTATTAAACATTCACATTTCAATTTCGTGCAAGAAACATAAATTGATAACCAAAATGTCAAAAAGATTTGCTGAAATTCTGAGGCCAAAACAGAACTAATCTATTTAACATTCCATTTCACAACCACAATATCAGACTCTACAGCAGGTGCGTTCATGAGCTAATGGACTTCCTTTCCAACAAACAAACACTTTATTCAATATTTTGCCTGAACATACCTGGCAGTTGATGTTGCTAGTTGGCAGTCCATCCGGAGCGACATCAACAACTCCCGTATAAGTTTTTGGCAGAAGAAGGGGAAAAAACGAATCACTTTTCTTTTTCTCTAACTAGAACAGTAAAAAATATCATGCATGTGAAGCTTGATGTGTGCGTTTCCGATGCTGTAATGATATCGCGGGTCCTACATTTCAATGGACACTAGAAAAATAAAAATTCGGCCTCATACCTAGGCGCTCCATTGTTTTTATACAGATCAGTAGCAAATAAGCTGCTAGGTCAACATGCGGAAAGACCAAGCGCGCAGAGGTGCTAGGTAATCACGCAACTAGGTACTGATTGCCACAGATCTCTATAAAAACAATGGAGCGCCTGGGTACGAGGTTTATAAAAATAAGTTTGAACCATTTGAAAGAACTTGGAATAAAATTACCACATGAGCTGTCCGCCATTCTGGATATATTCTGGCACTCATTTTGTACATGACTTCAGTGGGATAAGCCTTAGAACGAACAATAGTTGGCCTGAATGCTTCCACTCGATGGTGATATCATATAGCAAATAGAAACAAGTTTCTGATTCGTCCTGATCATTGCTTTTCAAGAACTAAATGCAGCGTGTTCCCACTTGTGGCGTACATAACATGTAAATCCTTGAAAACACGGACAGCTCGTCTGTTTTTCGCCGAAATAACTGAAGAATCAAGCAAGATATGAAAAAGCTGTAACTACAAACATTCCAGTCATTTCAAAACCTCTTCCACGTGAACAAAGAATATTTTGTTGCCTTATGCTTTCAGGCAGAAACTTCACAAATCGTCACTAAATCTAGAATAAACCCGAAAAATGCTGTTTCCACTCTACCTTGGTAAAATTCCATCTTTGAATAAAATGCCTCGCAACATCCCGAGCCACCTGTCCCCAGAGACAAACGGCGACATCATGCCAAGGCATTCTGTTCGTGCTACTTCGGTCGATTATATCTGGAAGATAAATGAAAAGGAAAAACATGAAGCAGAACTATCATAAAAGACACAATTAGTATAGGCAATCAAACGGGATGAAGTGCAGGTAACAATGTCTCTTGTGTGTCATTCTTGTTTACTTGCATGTCTCATTCTTGTTTACTCGTGTATCACTCGTGTTTACTCGTACGACACTCGTGCTCACTGGTGCTCATTCTTGTGTCACTCGCAACTTTCACTTCAGTTTACTCGTGTGCCACTCATGTATCACTCATGTTTACTCGTGGGACACTCATGTATCACTCGTGTTTACTCGTTTGCCACTCATGTATCACTCATGTTTACCCGTGGGACACTCATGTATCACTCGTGTTTACTCGTGGGACACTGGTGTTCACTCGTGTTTAGTCGTGTGTCACTCATGTATCACTCGTATTTACTCGTGCAATACTCATGTTCACTTATGTTTAAAGTTTTTGATCAGATCCTAAATTCATTGCACTTTACATTGAGTCGCTTCGCTCATCTACAGGTACCTTGATCAGGTTTATGAAGATCAACAAAATCCTTTTTAATCGGATTAGAATAATCTTTTCCCTTCCACAACCGCGCACGCCCCAATAATCTTCTCGAACGCGATATTTTCCGATCTCTTATTCCAGTCTTTTCCTCCGCCACTTGATTAAAGTTTGACACTTCATTCCCCGTAGCCGCCAAGAAAATATTACCAATGTTCGCTATTTCTTTTTCCTGCGAGAAAATTGACTGTCAGCAGCCAATTACAGGGAGCACATGGGTGCACAAGGGGATCACAGGTGGTACAAGGGGATCACAGGCGGCATAAGGGAGAGCGCGGGTGGCACAAGGGTATGACGAATGGCACAAGATGAAGGCTGGCACAAGGAGATCACGGGGACAATAATAGGTGGCTTAAGAGAAGCACAGGTTACACAAGAGGGGCACATTTGGCACAGGAGAAGCACTGTACGAATTACGGATCAGACAGGGGAATTGGAGGCGACACAAACAGTAGCGGCGCCAGCGCGATAAGTGAGGGGGACATATTCATATATCCGTGTTCTGCACAATTAATTTCTTTTGAAGTCGATTCGATTTCAAAAGAAATTAATTGTGCAGAACACGAATATATGAATATGTCCCCCTCAGTTATCGCGCTGGCGCCGCTACTGGACACAAAAGGAGTACGGGTGGAACGCGCTGCCTCAGTTCAAGTTAAACCAAGTCGAGTAAAGTTTTGCTAGTCATGCGCTTCTGGGGTTTCCCTCTAGCATCTCCCGTTTTCCTCCAACAAAAGCAACGCTTCGTTTTCGTACGGCGTCGGCCGTCTTCAATTTATCTGTGAGCATGCGCATGCTCTTGTGCCTGAATTTAAAAACAAAATACAAAATAGGTAAGGAACATACCATTTTAGAAGACTGACTGGGTATGAAATCCGTATCACAATCTGTTAGATAATGTTTGCAGTTGTCCCATCGACCATAGCATAAATCTAATCCTGGACAAAAAAAACAAACAAACATGAACCTGTTAGATTAACTGTACGAAATTCACTTTCTGGCACCACTTAGGGATACTTTTTCTAAGAAAGGTCTCTGAGATAGCTTTTTTCTCTTTTTCGCACTGTCCAATTCTACGGTTCTAATATGGCACTGTTTGGGGGCAAGCTCTGGACTGTGTCACATGTTCAGCTAGCGGAACTACACGCTTAACGATCTTTAGTAGTATTTTAATGCATACTTTGAAGAAATTTGTAATAATTCACACTTCTTTTCACAGCTATAGAAATTAGATAGGGATCTAATTTAATAACCTATAAGTGATCAACGGTTATTAGGGACCTTAAGATTTACGACACGACAGATCGACGACGCGGCTTCATAACAAAGCATATTTTTACAGAAGGTCCCAGGGGTATTCTCAAGTGCATAGCCATGACTAATACAACATCAAACTGAGAATTATCCCGTCCCTTGAGCAACGAGTAGTTACACGGTACCGGATCCGCATGGTCACGATATCAAATTGAATAGTTCCACGACAAGTGTGGCTCTTACACTTATGATAGTATTGCAGAATTTAACAACAAGTAGTCATAGAAAAAAGTGGTGAGAGTAAACATGACCGCAAACTACCCGAACTCGATGTCGTGACCAATTGAATCCGGTACCGTGCAAGCGGGGTTTAAAGCTCCCTATTGATACTCAGGGTTTTGATAACGTAGAAATCTGTCCAATTAGCGAAAAAGAGATAAAGAACATAGAAAAGAGAAAAGAATGTATAATATAATGCACAATCAATATTGACCCTGACCCTGACCCCTCAGGGGTCGACATTTTGACGAAAATTTACCTGCAAGTGGACAAACTTGTCAACCGATATCCATGCTAACTAACACACATACCTCCAAGAAAGACGACTTTTTGATCAATACAAACAATTTTCTCGTGATGTGCCCAGTAGAATATTCCAGTTTTCCCAGGAGTGTGGTCGGGATGACGCAACACCTGCAAAACACGAGAATACAAAACACACTTACACTATTTTCCGTGGATTTGTGGTTTATTTGGACAGGGCCTGGGGTCAGGGATTACTCAGCTCAGGATTAGGGATGGCTCAGCTTTCAATAACCACGCCTAGTTAGGACATTTAGTTAGAACCATCAAGTCATTCACCATTAACCACAACGGTACATACCTTAATATTCTTAGGATGAAGTTTCAATAGAGCAGTTTTACTGTAGACGCTTTGTATTGTTAATGCCATCTCCATTTCCTTGTATAGTAATACATATATCATAACTCCTGCTTTCTACATGGTATGGTGAAAGAAAATAAGAAAAGCGAATAAAAGAGGTAGGTTCCCCCCCCCCCCAAGCCAATGTCTCAAAAAACACCTGATAATTTTGCTTTTGGCTTAAGATTTAATATATTTTAAGATATTAAATTACCGCTTTTCTTTGCAATATCCTGTCCAGTCTCCAGTAATCGTTTTCTGTGGAAGGTCGTATCATGTGAAGCTCTGGACTAAACCTAATTAAAATAGCAGCAAGCATGTAAACACCGCACAGAAAACTCTGCCTGAATATGTATCAATAACAAATTGCAAATAAATGAGTCGCCGATGGGAATATAGAAATTTTCAGAAATGGCATCACCGCTTGCTATAAAGACTGATTCAAATTGCATTATATACAAAAATGCCTCAGTTGGGACTAGAAAATTAGCACGAATTACTCTTTGAAGAGTTTAAACCACAACGCAAAGCGCAAATTTGTTTACGTTTCACAATAGCTGGCACTACTTTCAAAGACAAAAAAATGGCTTCTCGCTAAAGTAAACCAGGGTTGGTGTATTAGTACCATCAACAATACAAGGAAAAGCAAAGAAAAGCAAAGAGCATGGCTGAAAATCTAGCTCACTAGCTTGTGCGAGTAATCTACCAACCTTGACGTAAACAAACGCATGTACATTGCATCAAACCCTTTAAATGTTATTTTGCAATCGAATAATTGTGTACTCAACATGTATTAACTCACTAAAGACACTATTGTTAAACCAGATATAAATCGGGGGGTGTTATTGGTTTACACTTTTCTAGAGTGTTTTGTTCTGCCTTAAATCATTGCGGGGGGGGGACTCCTCCATCCCCACGCTTCCGACGGTCTTGGCAAATCAATGTGGATCTTTATCACATGTAAAGACTCTTCGAGGATTGACAGTGTATCTTTTCGGACTTACCACCAATCTGTGATGTATATTTCCTCTTTTGCTTCATTCAGAGCTTTTGAGACTGCGTGAAAATAATTTTCGCCATCAACAAACCTATATCAAGAAAATACTCTTCGATTAAAAAAGAAAGCTAACGTTCCTAGAATCCTATAGTTTATTTGATCACAGAAATTGGACTGTTTGCTTGAAATTCAGATATATGGAGCTATAAAGAAGCATCCTAAAACAAGAGGCTGATCAGTATCATCCACATTAAAACTTAACGTTCATTTTTATCCATTGTCAGCCCTGCATCTGCAATTTTAAAGGTTTTGAGCATTTTTACAACAGTTAAAAATCTGCTTCGAACTATCAGAGCTATAGTTAGTTTAATCAATGATATAGGCTATATTCAATCATACAGGCTATGTTTCGGCCATAAACAAATTCTATGATAGACGAAATTTTGATCTAGGCGAAACGAAAAAAAATCTGTCTCAACAGCTGAAAAGAGTGTTTTTAAATTAGTAATAATGTTGTAAAATGCGGAACGTACTGTATACAGTATGGCTCTGCAAGGTTGCGACTTTTGTACATATTTGTATTACGCACCGAAAGCATACCACTTGCGCCCTACAAAGGCCGTTTTCTACTCGACGGAATTTTGCGCGCGGAACAGAATTTTTCATCGTCTTTTCTTCTGGCGAAGAGCTCACACAAACAAAGAAAAATCCCGCTCCGCGCGCAAAATTCCGTCTATAGTGGAAAACAGCTTTTATGAACGTGATAGCCTCCTCCGATCCGCGCGTAATACAATTATCTACAAATTCTCAAATTTAACTGGGCTATAATATTTTATTTATTTATAACCTTCGCCAGTAAGTCATAACTATATTGATACATTGAACACAGGACAACACAAAACAATACATACGGAATTTTAGAATATAATCTATATACGGCGCGAGCGATTCGAGTTCAACATTTCGCCTCCAAACATTGCAATTTTATTAATTTTAAGATGCTCTTTTCAGCTGTATATTGAAAGATTTTGTTCATATTGTCTTACATTGTTCATAATTGTCATATGTTGGCAGCAAAACGATTATCATTCCTCTTTTTTGCCAAAAACATTCATGCCTATTTTATCACTCCATTTTTTGCCGTTTACCCAGGCATGTGTGCTAACAGATTTGGTTTGGTAAGCCATGTATATATCACTATATATGCCACATAGCCTGCTGGTTAACTCCTAATCAGATCGGATTTCGGTTACGCAAATCGACAATTTAACCGAGTAAACAAGATAATTAAACAAATATCATAATGATAACCCAAACAAAGTTATAGCCTTCGTTACTGAAACTTTGAAATAAACGGACGTGTAGAGATACAGAAACTAAAATAATGAATTAAACATAATAATCGGCCCCAAGCAAAACATGTGTGCTGTGTAAATTTCCAAAATACTGTACCATTGAGCCGGGACTTTCTGCCTTTTGGGAGCATATGAACTGTAAGCATGAACTTTGGTCCAAATTGATCCAGTATCGGCCATAGTTCGCACTATTTCTGCCATCCATTCACTGAAAAAAAATTGCAAAAGAAATAAAAAAATATCTTCTCAAAATCCTAATAATTTATGTTTGCTTCTATGATGAAAAATATAGCCGTAGCCCAATTTGTGCACTGAGTTTTCACATTCACAAATGTGGAATTTGGAAATTTGAAACTATCGATAATTCCTACCGGTAATTTTATTTGGAGTCATTCGGATGACGGCTGGGGATATCACTATATACCAGTCATCGAAACTGCGAAATTCATGCAAATCAGTCTTTCTACTTGGAACGTATTTACTACCACATACGAGGGCTTTTATACAACGCCAGTATCAAAGTCAGTATCTGTTGATATATGGAAATCAGTATGTATAAATGGGGACATGTGTTGACATTAGTATATATATTAGCAGGTTACGTAATGCTGAAGGCGGACACGTGATCGGACGTTCGTTGTACGTTGTTATGTTGAACAAAAGGTGTATTATATTTTTACATGTTCAAAGTATATTCTTCAATAAATACGTATATTCCATTAAAGTTAACAGGTTATGGGCCCAGACTATTGAAGAATGGACAGTAATGCAGTAAAGTGGTTATGTTTTACTGGATCAGCTGAGGATTATCCAGCATGGAGTACAAAATTTACGGCTTTTATGCAAACAAAAGGGCTATTTAAATCGTTACTCGGCAAGGAAGTTATACCAGAAGAAATCGCCCCTTTAGCTGAAGATGCTTCAGCGGAACAACAAGCACAGAGGCAGGCTAAAGTTCAGCAACGAAACAAAGAAATTGAAGATATTAAAGAGCGAAATAATAATGTTTGGTGTCATATTGCGTTGGCGCTAGACAAAACAAGTTTGATGTATATTCGACACGATTGTTTATCCCAAGACGGTACGGGTGACGGCGCAAAAGCATGGCGTTTACTGCAGCAACGTTATTCCAACGTAGAAAAGCCTACCGTAGTCAGTTTAGTGAGACAAATATCCCGATTACAGCTCGGAGAAGACGAGAAATTACATGAATATTTCATACGTGCTCAAGAACTCATGTCAAGGCTCTCGGACGCAGGTGAGCAAATAACAGAAACTCTGTTCAATGCACTAATTATCAACGGCCTTCCTGGGAAATACGAACATTTTGTTGTTCAAGAAAGTTTTAATCCAGCATCGACATTTACTGAATTGAGAACCCGTCTACAAAATTACGAGGACAGTCGTATACAAAGAAAACAACCGGAAGTCGATTCGTCAGTGGCAATGCACACCGGAAGTAAACGTGACGGAAATACGAAAACACCAATGCAATCCAAAGTTTGTTATGTCTGTGGAAATTCAGGACATTTTGCAAAACAATGCAACAAGAGAGGCACAGCAATTTGCTCCAAATGCAACAAACGAGGTCATTTAGCCAAAGTCTGTAGAAATTCTGAGAAAGTGGGTAAATCTAAAAGAAACGATGAAAACGCAATATCATTTTATTCAGAATGCTTCCTCAGTCCTTTACAAGAAAGAAACGACAATCCAGAGGTTTCAAGTCATCTAATAGTAGACACTGGTTGCTCAGACCACATTGTGAACCAGAAGGACGTATTTACAAATTTACGTACAGTTGATGAAAAGAGCGTTAGAGACCCCAAAGGAAACTTCACAGCAGTCGAAGGAATTGGTGATGTGCCAATAACAGTCGAGTTAAAAGATGGAAAAACGACAGAGTTAATTCTAAGAAATGTGTTATACGTGCCAAATTACAAAGTCAATCTTCTTTCAGTTAACAAAGCAGTCAACTTTGATCATAGATTCATCTTTAACGATAGCAGAGCAAGGATGGTATTGAGTGATGGTCGTGAGATACATTTAACAAAGAACTCTGGCCTTTTCTTCTTAAAAGTTACTTACCTGAATACAGTTAACCCATCTACCTGCAACGAAACCAGACAATGCGTCAAGGGAGATATAGATTTGTGGCACAAACGTCTGGGACATCTTAACAAAGTCGATGTAAAACGCACTGTGGGTTGTGGAGGCGACACAGAAGATACATGCGAAACGTGTGCAATGGGAAAACAAGCAAGTCAGCCGGTTCCAAAGAAAGTTGAGGATAAAGCAAAGAAAGCTCTGGAACTTGTATATTCAGACATTCTTGGTCCTTTCGAAGTGGCTAGTTTAAACGGATCAAAATACGCAGTTACCTTTATCGATGAGTACACGAAGTACGCAGTCGTAAAGTACATGAGAAACAAGTCAGAAGTGATCGACAAGTTCAAAGAATATGTTGCCGAAAACGGAACACCCAGAACACTACGATCAGATAACGGAGCTGAATATACCTCACGTAAATTCAAAGAGCTCTGCAGAGATTTGAAGGTTAAACAAGAATTTACAGTCCCGGAAACACCACAGCAAAATGGAGTCGCGGAGCGCTTCAATCGTACACTAGTAGAAATGGGACGGTGCTTACTTATACAAGCAAAGCTTCCTAAGAAGTATTGGGTAAGAGCCTTAGATACCGCTACGCACATCCGAAATCTCACTGTCAGCGCAAATAGCAACGAAGGAAAGAGTCCTTTCGAGCTCTTTACCAAGAAGACAGCAAGAAGAAACCACCTCAGAGTGTTCGGCTGCACAGCGTACGTGAAGAAGAGAAACGTCAACCTACGAAAGCTCGATGCCAGATCAGTAAAGGCAAAGTTCGTTGGCTACGACAGCAAGAGCACAGCCTACATACTACAAGATCTGACCACGAACAAAATAATTAAAGCACGCAATGTACGCTTTAAAGAAGATGAAATCCAACCTTTATCGTCTAAAGAAGAGCTTCACCAAGAAGACACGATTTTGAAGAGTCCCAATCTAGATCTCAACGAGGATTGTTTAAATGAGCAAACGAAAGAGAAACCTGTCGGGGATGAAGTGGGGGAAACTGAAAACGAAGTTCCAAATGCACCAGAACAACTACCAGATGAAGAAGAAGATCTTGGAGAAGAAGAACCACTCCCAAGAGCAAGTAGAAATAGACGACCTCCTGAAAGATATGGGAATCCCTATACCTTCTGCGCAATTCAACATGAGGAAATCGCAACAGAACCGAAAACCTACGAAGAGGCTGTAAAGTCAAACAAAGCCAAGCAATGGAAAGAAGCAATGCAAGCAGAGGTTGAGTCACTAGAGAATAACGACACTTGGACATTTGTTGACAGACCGAAAGACAAGAATGTTTTACCAGGAAAATGGGTATACAGAGTCAAATACGGTGCAGATGGTCAAGTGGACAAGTACAAAGCTAGATATGTGGCGAAAGGCTACGCGCAAGTCGAAGGGATAGACTTCTTCGAAACGTATGCACCCACATGCAAACCGGAGACATTCAGGACCCTGTTAGCAGTTGCAGCTCAGAAAGATTTACATCTCGGGCAAATGGATGTAAAGTCAGCGTATCTTCACTCAGCTATTGAGGAAGAAATCTACTTAGAACAACCACAAGGGTTTGTTAAACGAGGACAAAACGGAGAGACCCTAGTTTGCAAGCTAAACAAGTCTATCTATGGTCTCAAGCAAGCAGCAAAGAATTGGTACGAAGCACTAGCAAATCTCCTTATCAGCAGTGGATTTCACCGAAGCCGCAACGATTATTGTCTCTTCGTGAGAAAAGACGCAGATGGTATTTTCTCGTACGTACTAGTATGGGTAGACGATATCATAGTAGCAGGAGCGAGCAATGAAATCATCGATGAAATCAAATCGTTACTAGAGAAGAATTTCAAGATGGATGATCGGGGAGAATTACACTGGTTCCTGGGAATGCGAATCCTCAGATCGGAAGACGGTATTACCGTAGATCAAGAGAAGTACATCGCAAACGTTCTAAAGCAGTTCAACATGAGTGACAGCAAACCCAAAGTAACCCCTGCAGAAGTCAACTTGAAGTTAGTCAAAGACGACGGAGAACACCAATTAGTTGATACGAAGCTTTATCGGAGTTTAGTTGGATCCCTTCTGTATATTGGAAAACAAACCAGACCTGACATTCTCAATGTAGTCAATCAGTTATCAAGATTCTTCGAAAAGCCCAACACAACGCATTGGCAAGCAGCAAAACACGTTCTTAGATATCTGAAAGGCACAATCAATCTACGATTGACATTCGCCAAGAACTCGAGTATGAAGCTAGTCGGTAATGCAGATGCAGACTGGAGCGGCGATCTAGACGATCGAAAGTCTACAACGGGCTACTATTTCAAATTTCAAGGAAATGGTGCAGCAATAAGTTGGGAAGTCAAGAAGCAAGCGACAGTGGCTTTATCATCTACCGAAGCTGAATATCAAGCTATGGCAGCAGCAGTGCAAGAAGCAATTTATCTTAGAGCATTAATGAAAGATTTTGGGTATCCAATGAAAGAACCAACCTACATTGGAGAAGATAATCAGTCGTGTATCAAAATGTGTCATAATCCAGTTATGCACAAGCGATCGAAACACATCGACACAAAGTTACATTTCATGAGAGAAAGAGTCGAAAACGGAGAAGTAGGAATTCATTATATTCCAACGGAGGACATGACAGCGGATATATTAACCAAGTCGCTGCCTCGTATTAAAGTCGAGAAACATCGTTATGTACTACTAGGAAACTGAACTTTAAAAGAAAGCAGCAGACTCATCATAGACACAATAAAGTTGAGTCTGAGTGGGGGTGTTGATATATGGAAATCAGTATGTATAAATGGGGACATGTGTTGACATTAGTATATATATTAGCAGGTTACGTAATGCTGAAGGCGGACACGTGATCGGACGTTCGTTGTACGTTGTTATGTTGAACAAAAGGTGTATTATATTTTTACATGTTCAAAGTATATTCTTCAATAAATACGTATATTCCATTAAAGTTAACAGTATCAAACTTATACTAAACTATACAGCGGTTATATTTTGATTTTGTTGTGTTTGAACTATTTCCGCTAAAATATTGTGAGAACTAAGTCTTTTATAAACATATGAACAAAACACGCCTAAAAAGAACGACAAATGTTAAAGTTTAAACTTTGAAGTCTGTCTTTTTCAATTTGCAATTTCGGCTGTTATACGCGATCACTTTATCATATATATGAATGATTTCCAAATTTACTGTATGGCTGCATGCCCCGCACGCATCTCACAAATAATGAATTAGGTTCCTAACCTCTGCTTTCTGTGAGTCCAGCAAAATACTGTCAACTCTCTAAATGAAAATTGAAAAAAATAAAAAAAAATACAATGAAGATACGTAAAAGAAACGTTATTCTTAAAAATAACTTCACTTCAACTTTTTTACTTCGACATCCGTACAACTCTGGTTTCTTCGGCACTATTATGTTTCTCACTCTTTGGTGAGCTGATTTACCCAACAGGTTGTTACCAAATTGATAAAAAAACATCCTCATCCGGAACAAAAGGCTTACCATGTCGTAAAAGCAGCCCTTTCTCCTCAATTATTTTCAAAGGCTTAATTAGTGGTCCGACCAAGGCTCAAATCCTGCCCCCCTGCCTTCGAAGACAAGAGTGGTGACTGACAATTAGCACCGCACATGCTTGTTAAAGTGTCGAAAAATCACGATTACTCTGATATAAAACACATCACACATTCTCCTAGTTCGCATATCTTTTTGTGGGTTTTTGTAGCTTATCGTACGAAACAAGGAAGAAACAAGATTTCTCGTTGCTCATGCTTTTTATGAAGATGACTATCTGAAAACCGCGAGATAAAGTAGGACGACTTAAACTCAAACAATGAAAACTTTATCTTGAAACGTTTGCACGCTAAATCACGCCTTATTCTCAACCATAGTGAGAACAGCAAGTCAAAAATCAGACTCGATTCTCTCCAGTCGGTCGATTCCAGTGGATTAGTGGAAAGTGGCTCGGTTGGCGCAAGATAAAAATATGTAAAACGAATGGAGGTGGTGTACAAGCGATTGTTTACCTTTCACGATTTTCAATCAACAGACCACGTGTAAGTCCAGGCGGAATTTTGACAGAAAATTTTCCATCCAATAACAGCACGCCTTTGACTTCTTGGCTCCCTGGACTAAATCAAAAAGAACCCAACCTCATTAAACGAAGTAAGTTTGTCCCAAAAGATTTATATTACAGTTACTTGATCTTCCATGTTGTGTTCGCACTGCTGTTCCGAGTTGCTGTAACACGAGCAATAATATACAAGGAATTACCTTCTTGACTGTGATTAGTAAAAAAAGTGCAAACAATTGTAATAACAGTAATGACAGTGCAAAAACTGTTGACAAAAAATAAACGAGATGGATAAATTTTATCAAAATATCTCAAGATTACGAAGTTTTGCCTACATTATGCATATTTACCAAGAAGTGGTTATATATGAGCGTAAATGACGAGAAGCGAAGTGGAGCAATCACGGGGTAAGAAAAGCTGTATGGTGTGTTTCGTTAATTATTTGTAAATATTGACAATGATTTACTAGCAAGAACTTGGGCATAGTGTGTACAACAAATAATATCTACAAGTTATTTTCAATGTACATTTAGTCTGCCCTTAAAAAATTCACGTACGATTTCACATGTTTCAATTTCACATACGAAATAATGATTCCAAATGTGAAATTAACTTCCACGTACAGACCAATTTCAAATATGCAAATTTTAAATTCCACATTTGAAATGATCATGTTCACATGTAAAATGTTCCACATAAAATTTACACTAAGGCAAAAGATTCCGGATGCGTCGATAATCCGGGATGTTTGTTATCTGATTCGTTTTGCCGTTTACGCTATGGAACACGAATCCGATACAAAATTATACAGATTGATTATGAATCCGGAACTTTTGAATCCGGAAAAAAATGTGGGAACTTTGTATTCAGAAAAGTTTGAATCCGACAAAACTTCTCGTGCAAACTCTTTCCTTAGTGAGGCTGAGTGAACTTGATCCCTCGAATGGTTTTCAAATTTGTTGTCATTAATCTTAACAGCCAAACTTGGTAAGAAAACTCAAAATGAGGTTGATATAGTATTGCAGTTGTGCTTCATGTATTGACAATCGCAGTGTGAGAATGTCATACTTAATGTGCGAAACTGCAATGCAAACTCGATCCTCACGAATGCGTAGAGCTCAGTGAAGGAAAAGGAATCCGGATACACTTACGAATCCGAAAACTTTTGCTCCAATATGAACTCGTTTATCGATAAACAATGTACATCTCTCTTTTCAAAAAGGTCAAATATCAAAAACTTACTCCAGGTACGCAATGAATGAGTCTTTTACGACGAACCATCTAAACGAAAAGAAATAATGATTAATTGAATGTCACACCTTTGGCCACACCGTCGACACAATCTAATACGAGTTACTCTCAGGTTTATATCCACACTGGGCAAGCTGAAAAATATGTCTAACAACGGCAACAATCAAACCTACGACCTTTGGAATGCTAGCCCAACGCGGTCATGTCGTTTTGAGTATGTAATGTTTCAAAAAGAAGTCTAGTTGCTTCGCTATCAACTTAACTTTAAGCGTAATCATGTTTTTTATGTAATTTAGTGTTATGTACTCAGTTGAAATGATGTTTTTGGCGTTACTCGGAGTTTATGCATGGATCAATTCTTGCTGTAACCATCCCTCACTGGCAACTCCGAGGTCATTACAACAAATGGTCTGGAGATCAACAATGAATTACAAACCCCGGGGTTGTTCTCCGAGGGGGGGGGGGGGCATCACGAATTGATCCATGCAATTATAATGGGGGCAAGCTTAAGAGTAATACCACAAACATTTTCACCCGAATGAAATCACAGGCATCCCAGCGCACGTTACGTCATTGCATACACTATTATATAAATATCCTAAGGCTGGCAACTCTTTAACTATATTAAACTGACATACGTTAGACTTTCACTTCAAAGAAACAAAATAACACAATTTACAGCAAAAAAACCAGATACAAATGACTTTGAAGATCCCTTCTACATTTCTAGATAGTGAGCAAGTCTAAGTTCCCATTGGCTGCTATTGAATTCGTCTTTTCTTCGGCGTTTCCGAGTTCTCACCAGCCAATAGCAGCTCAGCCGAAGTTGCTTCCGATAGTGACTTTTGTAGGGCAATTTGCATCCCGCCTATCTACACGGAAAATTTTTAAAAAAAACACTTTTTATTGAACAAATTTAAGTATTTCCGAATCTTGTTTTTGTCTAAAAACTGTCTAGAAATGTAGAAGAGATACTCAAGGTCATTTGTATCTAGTTTTTTTTTGCAGTAAATTGTGTTATTTTGTTCGTTTGAAGCGAAAGTCACGTGTGTCAGTTTAATATGGTAAAAGCGTTGCCAGCCTTAGGATATTTATATAATTATGTATGCAATGACATAACGTGCGCTGGGATGCCTGTGATGAAATACGAACAAAATAAAATACACAGGGCTAAGCATCGACGTGAGCAATTTTTGCTAGGCTTACGGGGATAAAAGTAAAAAAGTAAAAAAATTGAAATTAAAAATAATGGAATTTAGTCGAAAATCTTGTACACATGGCCAGAAAGCCCGGGCGTCGATTGTGGGGATATTGGTTGTGCCGAGTTTCAGTATTATCACTCGTTATCGCGCATGATCAGTTGCGACAATATATTCACTGTAATAAGTTCCTGGTATGTTTTCATGGTTAATATCAAATTAAAATATAATTTTGTGGAAACACCACGTAAGTTTATCATCGCTGAGCTTTCGATTCGTAAGCTCCTATCTTCATCAGTACTAATAATAATGCGACTAATATCCTAGGTAGCCCAAAATTGTTTGGTGTTTTGATAAATTCAAACATCCATTCAGTTTTATATTGAGGTCTGTGGCGTAGCGGTAGTTGGTAATTGTATATATATATTAATTAATAAATATTAATTCAGGTTGGCAACTAAATACAAATTATTACAATTTTACGATCTATCACCTCAAGAATATCGACAAAAAACATTGAAAATATACCAGATAACACAAAACAAACTACATAACTGATTTGATATTTTTACTTGCTTCCTGGTAAGTTTTTTGGTTGCAAACGACTCGAAAAATAATAAAAATTTAGCAAAGTATTGCGTGTTGTTATATTTTTTTCCCGTAACGATGCTGGATGCCATTTACCTGATACCGGTTTTCGCGTCAAATAACGAAGCAGTGAATTCAATGGCTGCTGAAATTACTGAAATTTCAGCAGCCAATAAACTCAATTTCAGGCTAATATAAATTCAAACGTCCCTTAAATAGGTAAAATGTCGTGATTTGTATGCTTGCGTGACTTGAATTAAACGGTTAAATCAACTGCGTCAAATCATAGACAATCTTTGATTGTCTATGGTCAAATCTAACAAGCAAAAAACTTGTAACTAATTCACGCGCGCGCAAAGAAGAAAGAGAAATCAATTTACCACACTAAAGAGAGAGCGCCACGTACTATCCAGTGGCTTACCCTCCTGATCTATCGTACTGTGCTTCTCAATTTTAATAGATTGTCTCATTTGGGTGAATTTATATTAGTCGCATTATTATTAGCACCGATGAAGATCCGTGATTTGTGTGAATTTATATTAGCCGCATTTTTATTAGCACCGATGAAGATACGTGATTTGTGTGAATTTATATTAGTCGCATTTTTATTAGCACCGATGAAGATCCGTGATTTGTGTGAATTTATATTAGTCGCGTTATTATTAGACCCGATTCTCATTTGTGTGAATTTATATTAGTCGCATTATTACTAGCACTGATGAAGATCCGAGCTTACGGATCGAAAGCTCTGCGATAATAAACTTACGTGGTGTTTCCACAAAATTATATTTTAATATTCAGGGTAATAAGCGAATATAATACTGCTGTAATCAGTGTTGGACGGAAACGGAGTAAATAAAAAGTCAGTATTTGCTGGCAACGGAGTAACGGCGTTTTACTTGGATACAATCTTTTGAAAAGTAGCAAATAGCTTAAGAAAATGACACTAAAATAATTTCGGATTATATTGGATTCGGTTTTGTGAGACACGTACCTGTAAAGTACATTGCTAGAGAAACGGTCATATACTGTAGTGTGTGTAGGGGAGGGGGTAATGTAGTATGTATACAAGAAAAGGGGGGCAATATAGTAGTATGTAAACAGGGTTACTTTAAAGGGTCTACTTTTTATACATCATGTATTATTTTAAATAACGGCGGGTGGAATTTGCAGAATGCGAATTCTGCACTTCACTTCAGTGCAATATCTACAAAACCAGGGTTAGGAATTCATGAGTGTTTATTGATAAATTCTAGTCGTTGTTACTAGAGTTTATCGTTTTGTTAAACTGGGCTCAACAGTATAATTCAGGCACCAATATTGCGTAAGATATGCAATGTTACACCTTCAGTTTCTCATGAGCACCTCGCCGCAAGTAAAATATGTGGGACAACATTCAGTATGATGAGTATTTTATAGTTATTGGTTGTTCTTTTCTCCATGAATAAGGCTAAAGACATTTCTTTCACCATCTTGATGGATTTGGGCATGGGATTCATAAAAAATTTTTGCCTTTAACATACAGATTTCATCATGTAAATTTTCTGCTTCGATTACACAAGCACAAACATTCTGTTTTCAACAGTAAAATAGTGTTAGGAAAACCTATGCAGAAATTCTCCTGAAATACTTACAAATGTGACCCTGAAATACACTGCATGCCAAAATTATATCCAAATCGATATTTTTGCTCTAACGCTGCCAGTTTTCAATAAAAATTCGCCAAACTTGGCACGTTATATGGCAATACTAACACATGCACAATTCTAAAATTTTAAGCTGATCTGCGCAATAGTAAACAAACGGCAGCTATTTTGGTGACCTCTAGTCTGTTTGAGCGTGCCAAGTTTATATGCAAATCACTGTTAAAAGTATCAAATGTGGCGAAGTGATGACGGAAAATTAAAACATGGATTAGATTAGGAATATGTAATTTGAAAACAACAATAATACAGAGCAAAGTCCATCGAAGATGTCAAACTTTCGATGTCATCTGATGAAATGTCTTTGGCAGCAGTCAGAACGGCATTCCAGAGGTCGTCCTTGGAAGTGTACTGCCTCCCACCGGAGTAAAGCTTCCGTTTCAGGATGCTCCACAGATTTTCGATGGGATTCAAATCTGGTGAACAGGCTGGCCATTGCATAATTTTCCCATGCCTCGCAAAAACACTCTGCAAATATTCGGTGGTAAGCCTTGCAGCATGAGAAGGGGCATTATCATGCATGAATACCATCTTTTTCCGGAATGACAAATTCTTCCTCTTGTGCCAGGGTACGAGGTGTTCCTTATGAAGTCAATATAGAGTTTGGCAGTCATTTTCACTCCATCTGCAACTCTGAATGGTCCTACCAGCTCGTTTCCAATGATTGCCGCCCAAAACATCACACCACCACCTCCTTGCTGACGCCTGATCCGGTGGGGACGTGGACTCTCCTTGCAAAACCATCCTCTCCTCCATCCATTGGGTCCATCAAGGATCGCTCGAAACCCGTCGGTGAACAAAACTGTTTAAAAATTGACTTTCATGTGATTTTTTGCCCACTCCATACTCTTTTTCTTATGGACATCCTTTAATGGTGGGCGAACCTCTGGTTTTCCACATTTTGCAACATTCCTCAGGATACGGCATCGAGTTGATTTGGGCACATCAGGAACGTCGGCATTTTCAAAAACCTCTTTGCTAGTTCCAAGAGGATTACGGCGGATTTCTCTCTTGATTCTACTCATGGCTCGATGCGAAACAGGTGCGAATTTTTACGAATTTTCCCTTTGTCAGAACGTCCGTTGCAAAGTTCAGGGTTAGTCACAAATTTTTTAATGGTACGATGATCACGGTCCAATTCTTTGCATATTTCTAAGGTAGCTATGTTATCATGAAGCCTTTGAATAATTTCAGATTTCTCAGCTTGACTCAAAGCACCTCTACGTCTTATCCTGCATATAAATTTGGGACGTTGCACCAGACTAGAAATCATCAAAATGGCTGCCGTTTGTTTACTATTGCGCAGATCAGCTTAAAATTTTAGATCTGTGCATGTATTAGTGTTGCCATATAACGTGCCACGTTTCGCGAATTTTTATTGAAAACTGTTCGAGTTTGAGCAAAAATATCGATTTGCATATAATTCTGGCACGCAGTGTAGTGTGTGTAGGGGAGGGGGTAATGTAGTATGTATACAAGAAGGGGGGGGGGCAATATAGTAGCATGTAAACAGGGTTACTTTAAAGGGTCTACTTTTTATACATCATGTATTATTTTAAATAACGGCGGGTGGAATTTGCAGAATGCGAATTCTGCACTTCACTTCAGCGCAATATCTACAAAACCAGGGTTAGGAATTCATGAGTGTTTATTGATAAATTCTAGTCGTTGTTTACTAGGGTTTATCGTTTTGTTAAACTGGGCTCGACAGTATAATTCAGGCACCAATATTGCGTAAGATATGCAATGTTACACCCTCAGGTTCTCATGAGCACCTCGCCGCAAGTAAAATATGTGGGAAAACATTCAGTATGATGAGTATTTTATAGTTATTGGTTGTTCTTTCCTCCATGAATAAGGCTAAAGACATTTCTTTCACCATCTTGATGGATTTGGGCTTGGGATTCATAAAATTTTTTTGCCTTTAACATACAGATTTCATCCTGTAAATTTTTTGCTTCGATTACACAAGCACAAACATTCTGTTTTCAACTGTAAAATAGTGTTAGGAAAACCTACGCAGAAATTCTCCTGAAATACTTACAAATGTGACCCTGAAATATTCTCTGCATGGGAGCCCCATCATTTCCTGGGACAAATGGTTCCACGGTCCGGAAAATTATTTCCACCATTTATCTACCACCCGAATAATACAAATGTTCCATTCTGTGTTCTGCAAATTTATTAAAATTCGTGTCACGTAATTATTTGACAATCTAATTTCTGGAAACGGGTGCAAATGCTTACATATCTGCTGATTACTTATCTAACCTATCTTTCAAAAAGTCTGGGAACTGTAATAAGCTATTATGTTTTATGCGATATAATTTTTTTAATAAAATTCCATGAACATCTACACTTGGGTAACTCGATAGCGCGGCGGCGAGACATCATTGCGATCTGGTGAAACAGATAGGTCAGGAGAGGGAACATTAGGAACATAATCAACATCACCAGGCGAAGTTGAAGGATGGCTGGGGATATTAGGTGATAGAAGTACATGTTGTTCATCATTTTCTAGTTGCATCTCAATGTGCACGTTTTGCTGCCTGTCACGGCTACCGTCTGAGCAGGCTGTTTGTGTAGCACTACATCGTGGTGGTGGGTCATCAGTACGATCTGGTGAAACAATTTCGTCACCAAATGAATATAAAGGAGGAGGAACATTGGGGCTATAATCAACAACATCATGTGAAGATGATGGATGGCTAGGGATATTTGGAAATAGAAGTACATGTTGTTCATCATTTTCTGGTGGCATCTCATTGTGTATCTTTTGTTGTGTTTCACGGCTACTGCCCGAGAATGCAGCGTGTACTACGATGCTTTGCTCAGATTGCCGCTGCCTCATTCTTTGGAAAAAACAACACACAGCTGCGCCAATTAACACAGCTACTAGAAATCCAAAAAACAGAACGATTTTTCCAGGTGGTAAGCGGTTAAGGATGTCGTCCTCTTTGGTTCTCTTGCATCCTGAATCGGAGCATACATTGTTTGTTTTGCAACAGTGCCCACTGGGGCAATCTGAGCTGGACGTGCAAACCTTTGGTCGTCCACGTTGACATGGCAAACATTTGTTCTCGACACAACACAAGCTACGCAAGCCACTAAGAGATCCGCAGTCATTTAACCTTTTACAATAAAAGCCCAAACAGGAAAGACTATTCTGCGCGCCATTACGACAATGAAATTCATCGCGACCACTGTTATCCTGAAGCCTCCATGGTTTCAAAACGCCTTTACAACAAACTTGGCCTAAATTACAGTCCGAATGCGAACCACAGCCGTCCTTGGCGAACACGGGCCATATTCCTTTGTAATTTATCACACCCGTTATCAGAATTACAAGAATAAACAGCTTAGGCATTCTCCTCATAAAATTAAATTGCGATATCACTGATTAGCCGACTAGCGCGATTGCCGATTTGCTTGTTGAACCTTGGCACACTCTAAAAACTGTACTGCACTGGGTTGGATTGGACTGGAGTGGAGTGGACTGGACTGGACTCGACATAAACTTAAACTGAACTTTCTCAGTTTTTCAATCCATGCATTAGTTTAATTTTCAATTAGTGTGACTGTTCGCACAAAATTTATCACGCAAATTATCACGGCGTACTTTTAAAGTTAACAATGTCGTATAGTCCAAAGCTTTGCTACTACTAAAAAAGGTAGGATTATTCTCAGTGCACGCTTTTGCACGACTTCAATCTCTTCACATAAATAGAATCCAGAATATTAAAGTGCCAAACCTGGCATGCGTATTCAAGAACTGGCATAATTACTGTCGTATATACTGCTAATAATGTTTTAATGTTAGTATTTGATCGTTCCAATATTCTCAACATGCATGTACAATCTTTTTCCTGCTTTCTTCACTATATTGCTTACGTATTCATTCCATTTCATATCGTCTAGAATAAGTCCCAGCACACGAGCAGATTTTACCCTTTCAACCAAAACGTCTCCGATTTCCAAAGGTAGAAAAGTTGCTTTTCTATCAACAATTAATTCTTTACATTTACAAGCGTTAAGTTTCATTTTGTTTTAAATTGTCCAATCGTTGCTGTGAGATATGAAAAACTAGATTCATATTAGTCTGACACTGCAGGGAACAACGAATAAACACGGGCCACGGCATAGTTCGTATGATAGTATCCCATATAAATCCGGTATCTTATGTAAACAATGTCACAAAATGTCTGTAGTATCTCAGTCAAGTTAGGTCAAGTTTAAATTTTACAAATTGACTACCTATTATTCGCAATCATAACACTTAGTAACAGAAAATGTTTTAGTCTGTCCAGTCCAGTCCAGTTCAGTCCAGTCCAGTTAATACAATATGCCGTTTAACCTTGGCTGGTAGCCGGAAATTTTGTCTCCGATTACTAGGCTGCCAGCCGGGCTGTTCGAGAATATCTTTAATTCCTTTTTTGGTATATGATACACCTTTCATTAGTCTGTTGAGGTGAATAAGCGAGAAAAAATAACTGAAGACAAAAACGGCTTGTAAATCTCAATTTCTGTCTTCGGTTAATCTCAATTTCTGTCTTCGGTTGGGTTTTTTCTTGTCACGCAAAGACGCGCGCTTTAGAAGTCCACAAAGGCGCGCATACGTACTACAGTACATCGTTTAATAGAGAGCTTACGATCTGCGACGTGGCGGCTCGACGACGCAGCTTCAAAACAAGAAAATTTTTTGGAACTGTGAGTGATTTATGGTCCCAGAGGAATTCTCAACGGCGTTGTTGTTCTCAACACGACATTAAACTAAGGATTATCGCACCCTTAGAGCAACGTGGGAGCCAATTGTGATTTTCAGAGCCGTTTATTTAAACTCCAAAATTCGGCAACAATCGCATTTGTAAGGGTCAAACGTTGCAGTGCTTAAGATTATTTGAAGTAGCATTGACATATTATATTAAAATGCTACGCGCTTGTTTTAAAGCTAAAAATTTACATTGCGCTGTCGAGCAAGTCGCGTTGTGAATCGTAAACTCTTTGTTGAGCATGCCGCCGCGCGTCTTGCGCTTATTATGCAAATGTTTGCTTATTGCTTGACGCAAGTTGTAAATGTTTAGTAAATAACGTGTACTGCATCATTTGTCACAACATACACAACACAGCGAGCAGCCGAGACTATCTGTAGTTAATAGTATACTGAATTACAACATGCGTGTCAGGTCTCAGTGCAACACGGCTGGCAGCTGCAACCATTGGTAGTGTGTAATGCAATGTAAAAAATGCATTTATTAATCCTGCGTGCCTAACAAATTAAACAGTGCAAATATTATGGGGAATTTGTTGATATGGCCAGACGAATGTTGCAGGCAAAAAAGCTTAGCTAGCGTCTCGCCAAACTTCGTGTTTTACTCTCCCAACATTTGGTCCGGCGGACATTTTTTCTAAAAAATTCGATCCGGAGTCCAAATTTCCAGGGGGGGATTTCCTGTGACATTGCATTCCTGGGGGGGGGGGGGGGAGATTAGAGGCTTAAGGCAATGACACCAGGGATATTGAGCACGTAGGAGATAAAAGTTACTTTGACTCGAAAATGCTGAGGTTTACTAAGGGGCTTACCAGTTAATGGACTTATGGACATGTTTAGAAAGGCTGTATTAATAAGTGTACTTCAGCACATGAAAACTGAAAATCTTAAACATCCCTCACTCTCCATTATAAAAGCCTACATTCTGCAGGAAGCCACCAAAATATTTTTACAGGCAAAATAACACTCTAATATGATCAACATAATATAATATTGTAAATTAAGATAGAAATAGTATTACATTTATTACATATTACAGCAATTGCCTAATTACCATGAATTTGGTGTCAAATTAACATGTGTATGTAAAATGTATGAATCAACATTACTGAGTAGTGCAATGAAAAATGCCTAAAGTAAAACCATACATTTATTAAACTTTGCCTCATATCTAATTTCTTGAGGAAAGTCATTAAAACATTTGCATATTCTAAACTCTATTGATAAAAATTTTGATATGTTTTATACCTCTAATATTTACCGTCAATGCTCATCTGACAGGAGGGGAGTTAGCAGATTTTCCTGGAAGGTGTGCTGGGGTTTTCCCAAAGGAGCTGCCAGTTGGCTATTGTATTTTAGAAAGTTTACTGCCTTAAAGACTACCTTAACTAACTAGTACTGTACCTAACATACTCAGCATTTATGATGTAAATGATATATATATGATAATAACACTGTATACATATGCTAATTTTGATTTTTTAGGGTGTGCTAGAAAATTTCACGCACCCTTGCACCTCAAAGAAAATCCACTCCTGACAAAACCTACAATTGGATAAGCCGATATTGTGGTGGCGAGTCATTATTACGATCTGGTGAAACAGTGTCATCATCAAATGAGTATGGAGGAGGGGGAATATTAGGGATATATTCAACATTGCCATGTGAAGCCGATGGATTGTTAGGGATATATGAAGGTAGATTTAGATCACCACGTTCAAATCCAAATTGCATCTCATTGGATATGTTTTGCTGCCTTTCCGAGGTACAGTCAGTGATTATGGTGTTTTGACCCAACTGTTGTGGCTTCTTTCTTACAAAATAACATCTAGTTGACACAATTAATGCAATTACTAGCAATCCACCAAGCAAACCGAATAGCCAATTCGGAAAGTGGTTTGATCCACCAGAGGGGTTTTCATGTGTGTTATCTAAGTCTGCCAAATAGCAGTCTTGGTATGTACCGCAAAAATATGGAGGGTTACCATTAATACAACACTTGTACTGCTGACCATCAGAAGTGATGCAGTCTGCACTAGAATTACATTGTTGAGTTATATCACACATGCCATTTCTGCAGAACCTGCCCGGCTTCGTGCAGTCACTGGTTACTACACACATCTCATCATAGCATTCTCCATCAGAGCATATGCTGATCGTATTGCAACAATAATCCTTGGGGCAGTTTGAGCTGGAACGGCACGAGTAATAACAACTATCACAACTGTTACCATAACAACATTGCTTGGGTCGAGCATCGGGAGGGCCACAGTCATCATCTTGTAAGCATACATCATCACAATCCAAGGCACAAAGTTTCACAGACCTGTTCGATCTGAGCGGGCAGCATTTGTGTGACCCGTTCTTGCAGTCAGCTTCAGTCTCGCACTTCTCAGGTAAATGGCATAGACCATTCTTGCAATATTCTGGATACATGCAATCATCAGTTACAGAACAGCTTTCTCCAACACAACTCGTCTTACATGATCTGTTGCCATACTGATTCAACCGATCGCAACAGTGATGTCCGACGGCACAATCTCCCTGATGATCCGTGCAGCCCAGATCGCTGCAATTTGAACATCGCCTAGACCGACAACACTCCCCATGTCCGCAGTTGCCGCCGTGGGAACACCATTCCCCAAGACATGAGTCACTGCAAACCTTATCGAAATACAATCTGCCACAGCAACTAAGCTGAGTATTGCTGCATACGCCATAGGTACAACGTTCGCAAAGCCGACATTCGTTCGAAACACAACACAACCGGCGACCGTCTTCGAGAAACCCGCAGTCACTTAACCTGGTACAATAGCAGCCAAAACAAGACCAATCATACGGACTGTGTTTCCATGGTCTTGGTAGGCAATGAAATTCATCTTGAGTATTGTTGATATTGTCGCTCACATTACCTTTACAGCATACTTGGTCCCCTTGGCCAGTAACAACATTTCTACAGTCCCAATTTGAATCACAACTGTCGTTAGCAAACGCAGGCAATATTCCCTCGTGAATTGCGACATTCGTTATCAGAATTAATAAAAGAATAAACAGCATTGACATTCCTGACATATGCTTCCAAAACAAAATTAAACTGCGCGTCACTGTTTATCCCCGAGCCAACGGCGCGAAGCGCCGTTCCGGGCGTAAGCCCGGGGCGAGGGTTACTAATTTTGTATTAGCGGAGTTCAAAGTCGTTGCTCGTGATAGGTAGTAAAAGTGGTATGTCCTCACTGATCTCAACAATATGGCGGACTATCATGAATGGCTAACACTGATTGGCCGGATTTAAAATTCATTGTTGATTGATTAATCACGAATTCAACTGACAGCAAGCAAATATCTAAATTTGCTTTTTGCTCTGCAATATTTTGTATTTTTGCAAAAAGATTTGGCAACTGTCACAACCAACGAAGGGTGGTCATTTATGATCTCAAGAGTATGGCGGAATATCAGGAGTAGCGAACACTTAAGGCATCCAAAAAGGCGAGAACTGAGACGAAAACGACTGCGACACGACTCTTGAAGAGAGATTAACTCTGGGAAAATACACAGAAGCGCCAAGAATTGACTACGGCGTGAAACACAAGGCAAGTTTGTTGATAATGCGTATTTATACTTGTGTTTTAGTGCTTTATAAAGGCCGGCGAAGCCGTACTCGTCCAGTCTATTCACTGTTTAAATTCCAGAGTAAGTTTATGTTTTGTATTAAAATGCAAGACTGTCTTCTTATTACTGTATTTCAAAATATTGACGAACTTTACATGTAAAAGAATATGAGCGAAGATACAAAATTGGCTTGAAACGGTTTTATTTCAAACTCAAAGTTTATTTTCATAGATATCGCAAAAATTTAGTTTCATAGATATCGCAAAACGTCTAATATATGTAATTAATTGGTCGTATTTTATACCAAATTTAAGCTTACATTAGGCGTAATAACATACCGATGACAAATGTTGTGCCATTTTAAAAAATTGTCAATAAAACAAGGATTAAAAACTCAATATTTTGTCATTTTGAAAAAATATACAGAAAGAATAACAATTGCCGTGTTGCTATGACAACAACCTATTACAGAACTTCATATAATTCCGAAAATATAGTTGCATGCTCTAATTGCTCTTAGTTAGTGGCGAGGGGTTGCTGCATGCATGTATTTCTAGTTTATTTATGAATCGCCCGCGTGATAATGAGGTCATATATAGCATTCGGCATCGGGACTCGCGCGCGGGTTCAGTATTAGCAGGGGTGGTAGTCAGCAGATTGGCTTTCGCACAGCCTGAAGCTGGGGTTACACGCTAGGTTACACGTGCGATTTTTTTTTCGCGCCGGCAACGCAACGGGTCAAATTTCATCGCATTGCTGGCGCGAGTGATAAAAATGCGCGTGTTTCATGTGCTGCGCGGCAACGCAATTGTAATTTAATCTCTTCGACAACGTTGCCGTAAAGTTAAATACAATCTCTCCTACAATCTCTCCGGAAGGCACTAGATAGGATCGAGTAAAACCACGGCGAGCCCGCAATAAGTTAATACTTGATACATTTGACAGCGGTGCCTACAAGCACGGTTACATAAGCAGTATAAATTTAGTTTTTAACGGTGAACTTTCGATTGGCCGCATTAGCTCAGTGGTCTAGGTCGCACGCTTCTGACCTGTTTGTTCCGGGTTCGCGCCCAGTTGCACGCTTTTGTTTTATACTTTTTTTTTCTTAATTTTTTGAATACTTTTTTTTCTTATATTCTTATATTTTTTCTTATTAAAACTATTCTCACTCACTATTCTCACTCACTGGGACTGTATCTACTTCACCAAATTTAGCTAAAACGCGAGCCCGAAGGGCGAGCAAGGACTCGGCCCGCCGTGGTTTTACTCGATCCTATCTAGTGCCTTCCAATCTCTCCTCCGCAGAGGCCTTTTGGATCAATATTAGAGGGCGGTAAATGGATAAATATTTACATATAGAGGCTTACTTCATGTGAGCCCCTATATGTAAATGTAAGGGCTCATTTATCCATTTGAAAAACTACAGTATTCATACTAATCTGACACTGCAGAGTTTAGAACAACAAAAAAATCATTGTGTCGAGCGGACTTTGAACTGGCATCTTCGGGTTTCTACACCGCAGCTCTATCAATTGAGCTAACGCCAGCTGGGATTGGTAGCGAGTCTTATCCAATTTTAGTGCACGAAATATTTTCGTGACGACTTAACGCTTGTCTCTGAGGACGCGCAGTGTTTCAATTCTATTTCAGAACCATCCTCAGAGATATGAAAAAGCCAGGTTGGGAGCAGCAACATCCTACCACTGAACAGCCTGCAAAGTGATCAGAGTGATCTCTCAGAGAATCCAGGAAGCCCTCGGGACAGAATTGTTTAATTCCCACGTCAAGTGGTTTACAGACAATCAGGCGATGGCTAAGATTGTGGGCAGTACGAAGCTATCGCTGAACGCTCCCGCCTGTAATACCTTCTCTCAGTCTCCAAAACAATATTGATCTAAGTATCCAGTGGATTTCGCCAGAACAGAACAAGAAGGCTGACTTTAAACGCAAAATTAAGGATTGTGACGACTGAAAAATCACCAGTGAATTTTTTCAGGGGTTACACGCAAACTGGGGACCTCATGCTCTCGATTGTTTCGCGTCTGATTATATATAACACAATGGTTGCGCAATTTTTTTCTCGATTTCGAAACCCTGGCTGCACTGCAGTTGAGCCTTATCACTAGAGTATTGGAATATATGAAGTCCCAACAATGCGTAGGTAGTTTGGTAGTCCCATCTTGGCCTTTAGCCGTCTGGTGTGACTTTGCCCAAAGCTCACTCCAAGGGCTTTTCAAAAAAAAAAGAGAAAAGAGACGAACCGGTACTGATGTCCTTACGCTTCACGTTAATCTATATATCATTCATTAACTCTTCTTTTTTGGGCGTTACTATACATTCCAGCGTAAGGCATCGGTCACAGTAAAACGATATGTTGGAGAAAATGATTTATTTCTGCAATTCCAAACTCAGCGACAATTATCGACGCTATTACCTTGCTCAATCGTGCACTTGTCTTTGTATTTATTGTTTCCCGTGGGTAAGCAAAACGCAAGTGCGGTCTCAATGGCTCATGCTGCCCTTAAGTGGGTTCACGGAATATTACTGTTAAAGGGAGATTTGGATGCTTTCATATGTCGGAACATGGTACATGCAGAGAAAGAGTATGATTGTCAAGAAGGGGACCAGCATCTTTAGAGCTGATTAAAGATATATATTATTCGGAAGTACACACATCGCGAGGCTACACTACACTAGTACGATCCATTGGAACTACATGCCCGGAAGTTTCATTAGATAGACACTACAAAAAGGCGAATATCGTAGTAGTCGCAGTAACTCTCATTTATTTAGGAATTTAATGTATTTGAAGTCTGCTCGTAGATACGTGTTAGGTAAGCGGTCGTTGTCCTGCACAAGATTTCGCGAGAACTTTATACATTGTCTGAAGGACTTACGCTATGATGAAAAACTATATGGGCTGCATAGCTTTCGCGCAGGGGTGGGGGGGGGGGGAACAACGGTGACTACCCAAAAAGTAACAGCCTCTAACAAAGAAAGACTGCTAAGGTTACACGGGCGATGGAAGACAGACATTTGTAAAGACATGTATATAAAAGGATATACGACGGACACGCTTACAGTTTCAAAATGCATGGGTACTGAGGTGTGTAAATAGATTTAACAACATTTAATAAAGTACGGTGTGGGTATTTGTTTGCCAAGACAAGCCTATATAAAACCAAATAGGATTGGTTGATATGATGACATAGGAATGCCGAGTTAGTAGAAAAAATGTTTTTCATTCGTTTTCAATAATTAATTAATAATAATTCAATAATTTCACTCAAAAATAATTATAATTTTGTTATAAGGTAATTATAATTCAATAAATTAGGTAATCCAGTAAATTAGGTAATCCAATAAATTAAGTCTATACTATTCGTATTCTGTTCTGAAGTATTTCATCCGAAATTTAACACAAAGCTTCACAAAGGAAAAAGTTTTTGGAATTGAGCCTGAAACTTTTTATTCCCTATTTCGAAATATCTTTTAAAACTGTATAACAACTTCTCTTGCAGTTTTTCATTTCCTGTCTTTTGTTGTTTCAGCTTTTCATTGCCAAAATTGTGACGTTCAATGCATAATGATGAGCTAATAAGGTTAAACCAACCTTGGACCCCAACGTTGCTCTATTTGGTCATTCAAGCTGAAGACCATGCCAAAAAGGGACATGCGTCCACGCTCATATAACTCGCTTTGTGATGTTGTCTCAACTACCGTTAGCTGCTATAACATGAATTCTTCAAAAATCATTATGCATCGTAACATCGCGTTGTTTGCAATGTAACGAAAGCCTGTTTTCCATATAGTCATTTTCAATATATCAAAGTGTCCGATGCGATAGCTAGCTGATCTCACCGTGAATGAATGGAACTAGCTACCAAATAGAAATCTATTTTGCTGTTGTTAATCACTTATATCTTTTTTTCTCCTTTGTGAAACACGTTGAAACTTAGTAACTGTCTTTAATAAAGAAAATTGTAAGTCTACCAGAAATTTACAAACAAAGTAAATTATATCTCATGAGAAATCTGATAATCTGGATCGAAAAATGGATTTCTATTTGACAACTGGTGCCAACACTTTTCCATGTTTTCAGATCAACTGGAGAGTATGTACGCCCACCTACACTTAATATGAATGAGAACGGCTTTGCTATGACAGATACGACCAAATAGAGACTAGGTAGTTTAAACTGACTAAAATTAAATAAAAGCAACTGAAAAACTGCAGCAGAGGTTGTTTTACAGTTTTAAAAGATCTTTGCATCTGGAGAACAAAAAAATTCGCATCGTATAAGAGAAGTAAAAAAAGGCAAAGTTCGCTATATATCTTGGTACGCTGGAGGAAGATCATCAGTGAATTCTGAGGAGACAGTCTGATCGTCAAACGAATAGAAGGGAGGGATATATTCGGATTATTGATGAGATTCATCTCGTTATCAGATGAGGATAATTGATCATTAGAAGTATAAGGTGGTGGAGGAATACTTGGAGCATTATTAACATAATTTGCATCATCAGTTGCATCATTATCCAGTGGGCTACCAGCGAAGGCTAATGGATCATTTGGGGTATAACATGGTGACCAGTGCTTGACTCATCTCCGTCATTTCCAGCTCCACGACTCCATTTCGATAGATTCATTATTGGCGTCAGGGGGGGGGAGCAATATACTTGCTTCTGCATTCCAACAGTTGACGCTTGATCGAGATCATTTGCCGTATCGCCACGACTGTTTTGGGCTCTCTCGTGCGAAACGCGTACTCCCCTATTCTGTGACGTCCTGATGCAACGCTTGCACATGGATGAGCAAGCACAGCATGCTACTATGATCATTATTAATACCACCCCTAAAACAGGAATCATTATGCCCAAAGGCGCATCTTCTAAATCTTTTTTTCTGTCCAATCGCATCTGTACAAGCTGCAGGCAAAAGTGTCTGAGTAAGGGAGAGTACAGCAATAACGCCGAACACGCCCGACAACACAATCTGCGCGAAAGATTCATTTTTTTAAAGAACGGGTTCCATTTACACACCATGCCAAGTGCATACGTCGACAATCATTGCTTGTGATACAAGCTTCTCTGTCACAACTTGACGTGCATGTACTCTCACCAAAAGCGGAGCCTTTACAACAAACTGCATTGCTATGACAATCCGAACTGGAACTGCATGTTAGCCCGCATATCTCGCATCTTTCTCCAAGACAGCATTCGTCTGGCGGGCCGCAGTCGCTATCTCCTGCACATGGATACCCATTGCAACTTTTACGACACACACCAATCACCCGTTTATACCAGGTTGGTAAATTATCTTTACAACAAAACAGCCCGTCATCGCAGCTATCGTTCCCTTCCACTCGGCAACTTGTACCCCTTTGGCAATAGCGCCGCATTTGACTGTGTTCCGACAGCCCGCATTCTTCATCGGAAGAACATTTTTCCTAATACAGTTTCGTATGCACCTGCGCGTCCCGTTTATCCATTGTTTGCAACAGTATTGGTTATTTGGGCAATCGGAATGATTTCTACAACCAGGATCGCTACAATTAACACAACGTAAAGACCGACAACACTCGCCGACACCGCAATCCGAGTGGATGCGCGCACGACATCTCATTCCAATGCAACTTTTGCTACATTTACCATATTGCCTTGATTCTTTCCACGCTCTTGACTCAATCCAAGACCAGGATCTGTCGCAACAGGGCAAACACGACGTTTCTGAGCGATGTTTTGAGGCAATATCGAAACGCTTAGTATCACGACATTGAAAAACGCTAGACGACAAATGCAACAGACTTTATCCGAACTACACCCTCGGTTGGAATAGCACGTATCTTGAGCAGCAGCGAATGGTATTTCCACGCAAAAAAGGACGTTTACAGATAGAAAAACTTGTAAAACGATCAACATTCTGAGAATGTTTGTAGTTGTTTATCTTGTTTTAAAAACTACTGTGAAACTTTCCCCAGATTGGTCCCGAAATTCATCCCTACAATTCGTCCCCATATTCATTATGAGATTAAATAAACAGACTATGACCAATCTATGGTGCGCTTACTATTTCTCATTACTTGAAAGCAAGCTTGTATCATACATAATCCCTTAAATTTTCGTATCTGAAGCAACAATAATTTCTTCTCGCATTGTGGCTTACTTTGGGGGTTATATTTACCATTACATCAATTACTGCTTGACTATTCTTATCGACTGTTCATTATGCCAGTTTATCAGTTAACAATAAAACAATATATACCACTGCCTGTAGGTGCCATATTTATACACTAGTCAATATAAAAATCCCTGCTCCCTCCATATAACATATTAAATATTGTGTATTTTATGAAATCAAAACTTAAGGGGGTTCAATAGTAAATAATTTCAAGATTCATCAATTTTCAAAAATTTTACAAAATATTGTTAACGGCGTTCTCTAAACATATCCAAAATTTCAAACAACAAAATGAATTATAAACGGAGAAATTCAGCAAATTCTACACCGTGTTAGGGTAAAACCATGATTTTACCCAGAGCAAATAATGGTATGCAATTGGTTTACTCTATTGTGTCCTTTTCCATAGCATTGTTCGATTAATGTTATTCTAATGCATGCAAAAACTTTAAAGCAGTTTTTCTCAAATTGCCGAAAACCACCAATCGCCATTATTGCATGCGCAATATCTCAAGAAGTATGTAAGCTATTGACTTCAAACTTTCAGTGTGTGTTCTGTGTTACATTCTCTTGGAGACGAACCAGAATCATAAAAATATTTGCAATAGCATGCAAGTAATTATAGTCAGTATCATCTCGATAATATCTAGTTTCAATATTTTGTCCGCAAAAATTTATTGTTGCCTCAATCACCATAGTTCTGGTTCATCTCCAAGAGCATGTGACACTATTAAAATAAAGTTATTTTAGATTTTTATCATTCATAGTTGTTGAGATATCATGTTTACAAATATATGGATTTTTCCCCATCAGGGAGTAATTAACATGGTAACCATGGCAATGGTAACTTTGAAAAACTTATTTTTATGTTTGTGGTACCATGTCCTAACACCTGACCAAAGATGAACTGCATAGCATTAAAACACACAAAAAATTTTTTTTTACTATTGGACCCCCTTAAAATAATTATCTCGAGCTTTTTTACAAAATCTAAATAAAATCAAGCTAGTAACTTTGGCGCATCACTCAAACACTACATATTTCACATAAAACAGTTAATTTTGAAAAATCTTCAGTATCACCGCTAAATAAAGTGTATAAGTATTAAGTGCAAAATAGATTAGTCCTACTCCCAATGGTTTTAATATTCATAGTTTTTATATACAAAGTCTCGAGATATAGGTTGAGAAACTCTCTTGAACATGCAGTTTCGTATTTCACTTATTATCCGATTATCTTTCTGAGGACAACGAACAACCACGATCTTGTAAATATTGTTCGTACTTAAATTTAGGTACTCTGTTAATGAGCAATGAGCTCTGTAGGGATCACCGGTCAGATTTGACAAAGCTTGTAAATAAATAAATAAAAATAAATATTTGTTTGCCTTCAGCGACCCTTCCCTTAATCGTAGCTAGCGTCTTGGATGAACGATTCTTCTCGTTCAAATTTTCCCCATCATAAAAGTTCAACTAGTTGTTTATCGCGTGCATCTTCGGGGAAATACTTTTCTCACTTTCTTTTTGTTCCAGTTCCGGTCTTTGAGACTTTTGTCACTTCTTCTACAAGACTTCTTTGAGATTTTACCCTCTTATCGGCTTATCCTGATTTTTTCCTAGCTGGAGAGACTTTTAAAACTGTATAACAACTTTTTTTGCAAATTGAAATATTTTAGTTTGTTTGAACTTTTCATTGCAAACAACGTGCCGTCATAATGCATAATGATTTTTCAGCAATTTATATTATAGCAGCTTTTGCGTAGTTTAAACAACCCAAAGCGAGTTATATGATCACCATACTCAGTATACATTATCAAAGTACACGCATGTACGTATAGTGCGTACCTATTTATATTAAATTAATTGGTACGAAATAAGCTAGTTCGTGTGGTCTAATGGCTTATTAAAAAGAGACGAGAAAAAATGACTATTTCTATAAGTATACTTTCAAATAATTGGAATTAGCGCGTGTTGATATGGTGTTGAATAGTGTTACATGTTGTGTTGTATGACGTGCATACTTCACGCTAATTATAATTAATTATCTTAGAGTCTTAAAATCAAATTTTCAGATTCCTTAAGATTACTTTTGAAATGCCTTAGCATTTCTCATATTACCCTAACTCAAGCAAGTGAGGGCATAAAGGACATGGAGATTAGATGTAGCACTGGAGGCCGTGAAATAATTCAATGCGGATATGAAAATAAAAGCATGTTTTGTACTCCTTACTAAATATTATTACAACAAGCAACGGTGTGGAGGGGGGGGGGGGGAAGGGGCAGCACCAGTAATATCACTACTGAAGCAATAACAGCCCCTAGTGTTCTGGCTTCTCAAAATATTGAAAGTAAAAATGTTATTTAGTGCACAAAACATATTTTTATCTTTTTACTCGCATTGCTTATATTTTTAATAGAGATGGAATGGGGGGGGGGGGGGGCGTGTCTTGCCAATGTCTTAAAAAATGCCTTAGTGAAAAGTCCCGGATGCAGAGCAACGCGCCTATACAGTTTAAAAAGTAGACAAAATCGTGTAAAACGACTTATTTTTGTCTCCGACATGGTAAATCAGTGCCACCCAGAGTTGAACTCTCCCCCCCCCCCAATTACCACATTCCTTCGCCTCAAATTTTACCTATGATTCCCACTCTATGAGCGAGTCCATTACGTGGAATCTGCGTATCCATTTCCTTGTTCGGTTACTCTTACATGTTACGCGCACAAATGTGCCGTTGTTTGATCGCTCGTTATCTGATCAACTGACCTTCAATATATGGAAAAAAGCAAGAAACGATAGACACGCATGCGCACAACGCGTGGCGAATAAGCAGCAACTTTATCAAAATTCCATATTGAAATTCATGGGAGTTGCATAGGGAAAATGTAAACGGTACAGTTATACAGTCAAAACCACGTTAGTTCTAGCCATTTGACATACGCGAGCAATGTTTTAATATTAAATTTTTACGATCCACGCAGGTTGTGTAGCAATCGTTTTTAGATACTCTAACTAAGTTCAAATTCCACCATGATCAAGTAGCTTTTCCTTGTTGGGTGCGGTCTGATATATGTATGTTATATGAATATAAATCTCACCATAATCAAGTAATTTTCTACTTGTCTGGCGTGGACATACCTTGGAGAACATCGGATCTATTAAATGTACCATAATCAAGTAGTTTTCTACTTGTCTGGCGTGGACATACCTTGGAGAACATCTGACCCAATATATATATTCTATATGAATACAAATCCCACCTAATCAAGTAGTTGTCTACTTGTCTGCCGTGGACATACCTTGGAGAACATCTGATCCAATCTAAGTATTCTACGCCAATGATAAATGGTTCCAGGTTGTTAACAAGATGCAGCAACATTATGGGAGCAATATTGTTTCCAGGTTGTCAACAACATTGAACAATATTGTTGAGGTTGAATAATGTCACATTAAGGTGTAACAATATCGAAGAATGCTGCCTTCATAACTGTTTGTTGAACAACCTCTGACTTTTATCCGTGTAGGACAGTACAATGAAACAAACGAACAAACCTTTTCTTCCATACATAACAACAACACTGAGGGAAGCAGCAACAACACTTGGCCAAATGGGGAGACACGTGACCTCCAGAACGTTTAAGTAGTACACCTTCCCTTAATGGTAAAATTTGAAGACCGTGTAAGTATTACCTAGAACATGTTTCGATAGTAGCTGATTACTACGACAGATACGTATTAAGACTGCAGGCTAATGCAAACCCAAATATAAAATTAAAGCCAGAAATACGCCATATTTTGAGACTGGCGGTCATGTTGAATGACCCCACTCAAGGAGTGAAACGTTTGCTTTAAAAGGAAAGCTATACACCCTGCAGGAGAAATCTGTATAGCGGTCCTCCCTTTTGTGAGGGTTTATTTGGGAGTACAAACTCTATCACGAGAAGGCCGCTACGCAGGCTATAGCTACATAACCATATTTGGTCATAATCCACAATTTCTAAAATAAATTGGATTTGCGAATGAAATCTTACTGGTCAGTCAGTTTTCATATCCGTCCTCATACACTTTTTCCATCATTTCATGCACAAACGTTTTTGGCTAGGCGTTAGAGGTCTTTTAATCATACTTTTAGACGAAGCCTGGCATGGAAATCCACATTATTGGTTATAGTTGTGTGTGCATTTCGCTATATTTTGAAGCCTGCCTTTGGTAAAGATTCTTTAACTTGTTGCTCTAGACATTCTACTCTTGACTTACACGTCACCATGATGGTGCTGAAGCACAAAAGAATATTTTATCAATTCTATTGTGGACACCAGCGAACATAGGCGAGAAGCACGTGTGGTGTGTCCAGAGAGATTGGCTGCAAGTCAAGAATTCGTACGCTTTTTCGAACCGACTCATCTCACGCAATGTAAGTAAGTCGAATAATCCATCATACCTTGTGCGATCATAGTTCACAGTCTATCCTTATGTCCAACATGACTTTTCTACGACAGTTATACCCAAAAGCGAGAACAACTCTCGTGATAGTATTTTTGAAGTCAACTAACCTCTTCTTTACACCAAGTTCTTCGATAAACGACACTCGGCTGATCTCGAAAAATTCCTGGAGTCTTCGACTTTTATAGTACCCCTTTTTGTCCAAGATATCTTGAATGTAAGTCTCGATTGCCTGTTGCCTCTCCTCTCTGTGCTGCAATAGGATGGCCGGAGCAAACGATAGTCGCCCAGGATCACTTGAATGTCGGACGCCAGCCTTCTTCGCACGGTGAAAAAGTAAGTCGGCATCAAGCTTTTGAAAGTGATGGTAGCGCTTCTTGATGCGCCACGAGAAATCACCATGTTTCAGTTCAATTATGTAGCTAAAAATTCAAAACGAATTTTGTTGGACCGCTGTGCTGCACAAAAAGGAAAAGCAAACCTTCTCGCTGCACAAAAAAGAAAGCAAAACTAGGGGGGCGCTATAAAACATGCAACAATTTATAGCGCCGCGTTTCATGAGAGAGTCTCTCGGCAGTTCACTTCTCGTGTGTTTCGAGGTTTTTTCTCCAGGTTTTTCTACCTGTGTAAAAAATAAGCAGACTTTCGTAACAAACGATCACACAAAGTAAACTGACTGGCCTAGTTGTCTTCTGTCACAAATCTGTAACTAAGACATGACGGATTGTTGCTTATTTTCACCTCTAAACATGCGGAATTATTCCTTTGAACAGCATTGAGTGCACATGTAGGAAACTTAACACGGCAAATTTACTTGCTACAAAGGTAATTCCGTAAGTAAAAGGGCCTCGACCATCCCCGGTTGCGCTTATGGAAACAATGGAAACACACCTACTAGTATAAGGCTATATTTTCTACACTTTACGGTTATCCCAAGTTCGCATGTGTGTAGTTTTACCAATTTCATTATATTCTCTCCTCTTGTGGGTCGCCGATATCAGAATCTTTTTTAAGACAATGGCTTCAGAGGCATAAATGAGGGCAAAACACAACCCTGGTTGTTTGTTCTCAAAGTCTTCAAAAAAACGTCAAAATTGGCGCATAAAACAATACAACATGCTCATATATGTGATGACGTGGATACTTCTTCTTATATCCATTTTGTTAACCTCCCCCCCCCCCCCAATTTTTACCTGGTTGTGAAAGAATTAAAAAACTTGTCCAAAACAAAAGTGGGGAGTCCGGTGTCTAGCCCCCCCCTGGCTAATCCCCTTTCTAATTTGTAAGAATGTTTACAAAACAAGAACACTCACAGATTTGGATTAAAAGGATGATTAAAGACAGAAGATCGTTCGACTTCAACGACACGAGCAACCATGGTTGTGTTGGGTAGAAATGTTTGTTTACCATCGACATCATCATATACCCTGGAATAAGGAATTACTGCACACGACCTAGTGGGGTTCTCTTCATCTGAAATAAAGTATCAATATTAATAATTTTTACAATTTATTTGCTCTTTTAGATTAACAAAAGGTTTAAAGGTGGGTTACAGTCGCTAATGTAAACAAACGCTTTGTTTACATTTTGAGCTGCTATATTTGTAAAATTTGATTAAACTAACTGAATATCTGACACTTTTTGGGTTTGCTATGCTCCTAATGGAATATAAACGAGCGTTTCAATTCAAAAAAGTTTTAAAAACGCAAAATTTGGACAATGTGGTCCACATTTTTTATGACCAGATTGGATGCGCAGAAGCGACTGTAACCTATCTTTAAATACTATTGTCTAACGTTTCGGTTTGGTCATGGCTTTATAGGATACCCTAAAGGTCGAAATGTCGAGAGAGCACTGGGTGTCTCACTCACTGGGACTGTATCTACTTCACCAAATTTAGCTAAAGCGCGAGCCCGAAGGGCGAGTAATGATTGTCGCGCTACGCGCTCCCTCTTTAGCTAAATTTGGTGAAGTAGATACAGTCCCAGTGAGTGAGAAACCCAGTGCTCTCTCGACGTTTCGACCTTTAGGGTATCCTGTAAAGCCATGACCGTTTCGGTTTCCTCTATGGAAACCATTATCAAAGACTAATACTAGATAATAATAATGATAATTATAGTCATGAAATGATAATGATAATCAATGATAATGATAATCAATGATAATGATATTCAATGATAATGATAGTCAATGATAATGATAATCAATGACAATAATAGTAAATGATAATGATAGTCAATGATAATGATATTCAATGATAATGATAGTCAATGATAATGATAGTCAATGATAATGATAGTCAATTATAATGATAATCAATGATAATGATAATCAATGACAATAATAGTCAATAATAATGATAGTCAATGATAATGAAAGACAATGATAATGATAGTCAATGATAATGATAGTCAATGATAACGATATTAAATGATAATGACAGTCAATGATAATAATAATCAATGATAATGATAATCAATGATAATGATAATCAATCATAATAATAGTCAATGATAATGGTAGTCAAATGATGAAATTAATAGTCAATGATAATGATAGTCTTATTTATTAGATAATGGTTTTCGTACAGGAAACCGAAAAGTGAGACAAAAGTTTTTAAACGTTCTCCCAAATACATAATAAAAAATTTCAAGCCTTGGTCGGAAATACAGTCAAGGTTTAGAGAAAAAAGGGCTGCCTTTGAACTGGCATCAGTAAACAATAGTTGGATAATGACGTTAAACCGTAGATACCTCGGATCTCCTATCAATTTGATAATATATAGCCTGTTGGGGAAATCCGCGAACACAAGAACGAGGAACATAAAAATGCTATATTATTTTTATCCCACGCAGTCAAACACACTTTGATCAAACAAGATAGCATAGCATACTCCAGACATCTTGCTAATACATAGAACACTTTAAAGAACTGTTTAATGAGCAGGGCACCCAAAAGCATAAAAAAATTAATTTCCCTTCGTAAATCAAAATATGATTTAAGAGGTGATAATGTTTTATCAATCCCTAAGGTAAATACAACCAAAAAAGGCTTAAAGTCCTGGAGGTATTTTGCCCCCAGGCAATGGAACAATTTAAAAAATAGTATTAGATCTCAAGCTGGAACTACTGATTTTGTTAGAACTATTCGTAACGAAACATTTGAACATAGTATCTAGTGTTCTTAGGGCTTCTTAACATTATTGCACATAGATTCGTAAATAGATTAATTATTGTACCGACATTCTTATCCTAGTTTATAGCTAGATTTTAACTATATTATTTTATTTACTTTCGCCGTGGAAAACCTGTAAACTAGCTGATTGCTAAGTGTTTTACCCACGATAATAAAGTATTGTTGTTGTATTGTCAATAAAACATACATCTGTGTAATACAGTCATGAGTCATCTCTCTAATACATACACTTGTCTAATACAGAATCTTTCCGATACAGACATGCTAGTACACGTGTCTCTAAGACAGACATCTCTAGACTATCGTCATCTCTCTAATGCTGACATTTCTCTAATAAAGACAAATCTCAAATACAGAGTAATATCTCTCTAATGCAGACACCCCTCTACTAAAGAAATCTTCCCAACACAGACATCTCTCTTTAATACAGAAACCTCACAAAACTCCCCAATACATTAATCTACTAATCAAAAAGTATACTATATAACACCAACACGAAAAATCGAATTGTTAGGATATTTCAAATTAAAATTGAAAAACGATGACCACTTCAGCAAAATACTATAGCATGGGAAGCAGTCGCTTTATCTTTTGGTTTATTGTGGGGGAGGGATTATCTTTTGGGGGAATTATTAAAAATATGGGGAGAAAATGGCGGAGAATCCCCTCACCATTTTTTTCTCCAACATTTTCTCCCCTCATTTTTAACAATCCCCCCAAAAAATAATCCCTCCCGCAAAATAAACCCAAAAATAAAGCGACTGCATCGCAGGCTATCAAAATTCAAATGAAAGATATACAAACATATATTTGTATACAGCTAATTCAATTAGGCTTGTCCTTCCAAAAGCATAAACTGTGAAATAAGAGTGCGCTAGAGATGATGGGTTTTTACTTATTTAGGCCCTGGTACTCAGGGATTTACCTTTGTAGCAATTGCCATGTGCCCTCGATGCTGTCTCCTTTGCGTGCTCACAGTTCACAATTCATGCTTTTGAAACGACAACCTTTGTTGAATTATGTAGCTATAATAAACAATTATTGAATGACGTCGAGCAGGATATGAGGAATTATTAAGGCAGAGGTTTGCGTTATCAAACCGAGGCCTTAATAATTCCTCATATCCTGCGAGAACCGGATTCAACAATTGTTTTATTATTTTTTGAAAATATTTTAAACTCAGTTTAAACGCTTGCTTTGTAAGTAAGAAGACACAAGGAACAGCATGAAATTGTTCGGAAACTTTAATAAGCCAACCAAACTACAAAAAAATATTCTTTTTAATACTACAATTGCCAGGTTACAAGGTCAGTCAACATACGACGAAATGACTCATAATGTCGTATATTTATTTTCAACCCCAAATTTGGGCAACCACCAAAAAATTCGGGGTTTGATGACGTCTTGACTACAGATCATAAACTGATAAGCTTCAAAATCAACTCGGAAATACAAAGAAAACCAAGAGTTGAGCGCTTTGCTTATGATTTTACAAATCATATTGGTCTAATCTTAAATTGGTACACTCGTTGAGATTCATGTTCTGTTCCCGGTAATGTTGATGAAACACTTTCAAACTGGTGTGAAATGTTCATTTCAGTCGTAGACAAACATATACCAAAATACTGTATTAAAAGTGTGCATGACCATTTGTGGATAGATAAGGAACTGTTCAGCCAAATTAAGAAGAAAAATATACAAAGAAGAAAGCTTAAAAAATTCCCAAGCCCAGCTAGCCTGGAGAAATACAAAAACTAAAGGCGTTTAACAAAACAACTGATTAATAAGAAAAAGAAACAATATAACATCAAGCTTACAGAATCCTTGTGCGAGAATCCACAGCGATTTTGGGCGGCCGTTAAACACTCAACAGAACACCGAAAGAACATCAATTTCCTGAAAACCGAAGACTCGTTTACAACGGACAAACTCAAGATGGCAAATACTTTAAATATACCTTCTTTCATTCTGTCTTCAACCCTAACAACTTGGAGCCATTCACCCAATGTCCCATATCTTCAATGTCATCAGTGCCTGAGCTTTCCAGTTTTCAACTCTCAGAGATTGAAGTTGTTGGTGTTCTTCGCAATCTAAAACCACATAAGGCGTGTGGCCCAGATAACATTCATAATAGACTGCTGATCGAACTTGCAGATGTTATTGCACCTTCGTTATGTGAAATATTTAACATGTCATTGGCTCTTGATGTAGTACCTCTTTAATGGAAAGTTGCGAACATTACACCCGTTTTCAAACGCGAAGACCCAACGCTGGCAATGAACTACAGGCTAATCTCACTACTATGCACTTTGTCGAAAGTCTTAGAACGTTGCGTTCACAATCATTTCTACCAACATCTCGAGCCACACATTTATCAAATGCAGTATGGTTTTATTCGAGGAAAATCCACAGCCACACAGCTACTTGAAGTATACCATGAAATTCTAGAATCAGTCACAAGTGGGAATGAAGTTTATGTCATATACCTGGACTTTTAAAAGGCATTTGACGAAGTGCCACATCATCTTCTCTTGCGAACACTTGAGACTTTGGGAACCAGCGGATCTCTATTAGCTTGGTTCCAGAGCTACCTCACAGATAGAAAGCAAAGAGTAGTACTTCAAGGGGCTTGCTCCGAATGGCTCCCCGTATCATCAGGAGTTCCACAAGGTTCCATACTCGGCCCCTTGCTATTTCTTGTTCACTGTAACGACATCTCAAGCTACATTAAAGAAAATTCCACACTTGCGTCATTTGCGGACGATTCAAAGCTTTATCGACCTCTTTTGTTTTCAACATCTTCTACTTTACTTCAACATGATCTTTCCAATATAACAAAGTGACCGCTGATAATCAAATGGACCGAAACGCAACAAAATGTATGACCATGCACATCTCGAGGAAAAGAACACCTCTGCTAAATCAATGTTTAATCAATGAGAACATGCTAGAACAAGTTTTCATCACCAAGGATCTTGGTGTGCTCATAACCAACAACTTATCTTGGTCGAAACACATAGAAAGCATTGTTTCGAAGGCTAATAAAACACTAGGTCTCATCAAAAGGATTTGTAGAGAAGTGAAGAATATCAACACAAGAAGAATTCTGTATTGTACGCTGGTAAGACCCAAGCTAGAATACGCAAGCAGCGTGTGGTCACCTTATACCATTAAGCATCGTATGCTTGTTGAGAATGTTCAAAGGCGAGCAACGAAATTCATCTTGAATTATCCCGGAAAACATGTCATACGTGGAACGGTTACAGAAAACAAATCTTCTACCACTGGAATACCGAAGAGAAATCTCTGATATTGTTCTGTTGTTCAAAGTCAAAACACCACCTCATAACAATGAAAATAAACAAATATTTATGCACTTACCACCCTAGCTATCAATCTCGAAACTATGACGAAAATAACTTCCACCTGATTATAAAACATAATCAAGAATACTTTCAAAACGCTAACTTTATTCGATCAGCTAAACTCTGGAACAGTCTACCAACCGAAACAAAGAGATGCGATAGTTTATGCTCGTTCAAAACTCGCTTATCTAATTTATATAGTAGCAAGTCAAAAACATATACACTTCCTAATAACTACGCAGCTAAAAATTAGTATTCTGTTCTGTAAATTTCACTCTCTCGGTGTATGAACAACCGTGAATCAGCTAGAATGGACCATTCCCCAATTAAACAAACTTTTAAATTCGAAAACAATTTTAGCACAGTTGGAAAGAGCTTCCTAAATTTAGTGAAATTGTGAAGTTTGGTTGTAAAATATTGTAAAATGTCCAAAATATAGTAATGTAAAGTTTGAGAATTTTGTATACTTTTGCATACGCGGGAAAAAGCGTTACCAGATTCCCACATAGTGATAACGCTTTTCCGTTCGTAATACAAAAGTATACAAAATTCGCAAACTTTACAGGACTATATTTTTTCGACATTTTACAATATTTTGCAACCAAACTTGACAATTTCACTAAATTTACGACGCTCTTTTCAACTTTGCTAAAATTGTTTTCGAATATAAAAGTTTGTCGAATTGGGGAATTGTCCATTAGGTTGTTATGTAATGATCAAGCTTAGACTATTGTAATACTTTGTTTGTTCTTATACCGAGAAAGTATCTATATGTATAGACATATGGGGTGAGGTATTAATCGGGACGAAAGTTCTATACGTTCCACACTCCAGTCACGTACGTTGTTCTGTAGAATGTTATATGTTTATATGTTATTGTGAATATCTGTGACAAATCTAATAATAATAATAACTACCAAGCGGATATGAAGATTTCACCTTTAGCTCTTAACCAATCAAAACTCCTAAAATATTTTCAATAAAAAATAACTGCGCTTAAATAATGAATTAATTGGAGCATAAAACTCACTTAGAATAGATACAGATGGAGAAGCAGTGCGATCATGCGTTTGTAACAATAAGCCATCAGTTGATTTTTCTGAAGAATTATCAGTTGCGGTAAACTCTGGGATTTCGCTTTCATTTCGTGCCGCTTGTTCGTTAAGGATCGTTATACTTCCTGACACGCTAGGAGGCAGTTCATCCATTGTGCTGTCTATAGCTCAAAGCAGTCACATTTAAATTTATGATCCCCTCAACACTGGCTTCCATTAATGGCAAGGTGCTCTGCCATCACATTTGTACGAGACATCATAACCTGCATCCCTATAAATACATTTAGTATCATCTGCATAAGTAAAACAAAGACAAGGCATTTTTCTTTCCCAGGTGCCAATTAGGCCTCGCAATTTGCTTACAGTACCATGCAAATATACTGTAAAGCTTGTAAACTGCTTACTATTTTCAAGGCAGCCTTTTACTTTGAGAGGGCACATACTTTACGGGTTTTTCCAGCATTGGCTAATTATGTTTTGAAATCTTACTGAGGCTGTTATTTTTGAGGGGGTTGGTTACCAATGGGATTCTCTAGCTAGCAACTGTCAAAATGGTTGCTACCTTCAAAGTGGTAGTTACCTTCAAGGGGACTGTTACTTTCAGAGGGCAGTTACTTTTGAGGTGGCCATTAATTTCAGGGTTCTCGAGCAACTGTTAAAAAGGTAGCTACTCTGAGAGGATGACTACTTTCAAGAGGGCGGTTTATTTTTTGGGGGGGGAGGGGCTACCTTTTTTGAGGGAGCTACTTTTGAGATTTCAATAAGTGTTAAGTAAACACAGTATATAACACAAATGCATTCAATTAATTCCAATATTGGATAATGTGTTAATTTAGAATTTTCAAAGCATGCACCAAATTATTTAGCTTGCCTCACCTAGCCTAAGTGTAGACCTGCACTCGTTTAGCAATATAAAGTTACACCACAGGTCAGCCACTCCCTCAGAGAATTGAGATAATGAATTTTATATCACTGTTCAAATCATGCCATTCTTTGCTAAAATCAATGTAGTGGAGCCTAATATTAGACTTTCTACCCACTTTAGTACAGTAAATTAAATAACTCATTATATACATATACTAAAATAATTTAAAGAAGTAAATTACAATTACAGACTATATATTACTGTCAAAGGTTAGCCCTGCCCTGCCCTGCCAGGTGAGGGGTGCCAGTCATTAATCCTATTCATGAGATCTCTCAGATCAACAGCCAAATTTCCTATGGGTGTAAATTTTGCAATGTTTAGAAGCTCAAGAATATGCAGAAATCCTACAAATGTAAATTATGAATTGAAAACATAGTAGCTTGTTTAATAGTGTCATATGAACTGTTTTCACATCACACAACAATTCCTTACCCTATTAACCTACAAAATTTTGTCGATCATAGGAAATTTCTACGTTGTGAAATACCTCCCCCCCCCCCCAGGCCCTTTGTTATTCCACCTATTCCACTCACAAGAAAGCATCAAATACCTTGGGTATTAAATATGTACTGTATGTCTGTATATAAAAAAATAAAGCTTGGTGAATTGGAGTATATTCAAACACTCATTACTAATTCAAATGCATTCAAGGACTTGATATCTGCTTAATGGATTGAAGGGCTTCAAGTACATTTGAAACATTATGCTCTGCACTCTTTTTAATATATAATGAACTCGGGTTATTTTGCACTTGTTGTACACTTATATGGCACGGGTTGAAAAGGGTTAAAAAACATATAGCACCACTTCAAGGCATTTTTAGTGATTTTGACACCTATATATCACATATAATACGCAATATAAAAATATTGTATATATTTATATTTTATATCATATGAATTGTAGTATATAAACTACATGTATACAGTTTAGTAACATACAACACTAAATTATATACTATGGAAACTACTTTCACTATATACTTACATACATATTAGGTTCCTGTTTAGCGATGTCAAAATATACCAGCTAATACATATGTTATTCCAGGCGAAGGCGTGGAAGTGTTGTGATAAATATATTATCGAAGTGTAGCAATTACATTCTCCAAGACTCGACTTTAAATGCGTATTTCTACACGTTCACACAAATATAGAGGCAAGTTGTTTAACCGACTTTAAATCCTTACAAATTTCTTTGAAATAAAAGCTTTGAGGTAAACTTTGTGATGCGTATCCTAGTCACTCGTCGACAGTCAAATATTTGTTATTTCCCGGGAAGAAAACTGGAACGCGAATGTCTATTTATAGAACGCGAGGACCATGCAAAGCCCACGCTAGTAAAAAGAACAATAATTGTCAATCACTACCCAAATGAAGTGATAAATCGAGAGTGCGATTGACAGTTTTGACCAGTTTTGTCAAGGACCCGGTCAAACGCGGATATGTAATGGTTGAAGATGAGTGACTGCCGTGACTAACCCTCTACATTCAGGACCATTCAGTTCTGCAGTCTGCTTATTGGTTCTGCATGCTGATAACAAACTGAATGTAGGGCCACCGCAGATGTCGCAGATATACTTTAAACATCGCCCAAATTTCGCATCTTTCGGACTTTTTCGCAGTTCATGACCCTAGCAAACACAGATAAACAATGTTAAGCGTTCTTTTACATTCAATACGGACTTTATAATACAGGCATACGTATACAGAAAAAGTGTTTAATTATCGAACAACTTTTGACTCTTTTACCATAGTAGCCCAAACATTGATAGTAAACAAAAAATTTTTTGTCCCAAACGTAGTCTAAATACACATATATTTAGAGTACGTGCACACGAGGTCGTTTCCAAGCCTTTTTTTCTTTCTGTAACGCATTCCATGTTCTTAAAAACATCGAAGTGGGCCCCATAGATTTGTTGTCAAGAATCAAGGGTCTGAATCAAGGGTCAAATTGCAAGATAATGTACAATCAATTTGAAACAGAATGGATTGCCGGTGCGGTGTTTTGTGTAATATTTATACCCGGTAGCCTTGAACTTGCGTGATTTTCAAAGGACCGTGTGTTTAAAAATATTACAACATAGCCATAGGAAACTACAAACATTACGTTACATTACATTGCGTTGAATTACATTATATACTACAGTTTGCTATTCTGTTTTATAATAATTATTAAGTAAATTACGAAATGAAAAATATGTTTCAGATTTGTTCACCTCACGTAAAAATTCAGAGGGTAGACTATTCCACACGATAACTCCACGGTAGGAGAAGTTAGGTTAGTGTTAACTTATTACCTATTAACCATTTCTGGATGTTATCTAAGTTACAGTTTAGTTTGTACTCAATGTCTGCAGATCTTCAACCCTTACAAGAAAGATTGATATCATCTGCAAACATGGAGGCGCTAGTTGTCTGTAGGCAGTTAGGAAAGGTCATTATACATATATAAGTTAAATAGTAAAGGAATGAGGTTTGAGCCCTGTGGAACACCACAGTTAATATGAACTGCATTTGACACGGCAATGTTTATTTTGCAAACTTGTTTTCTCTGATGTAAGTAAGATCTAAACCATTTAATAAGAGATGTTTCTCTTATTCCACATCGTTCGGGTTTTGCCCGTAGTATCGTGTGGTCGACTGTGTCAAATGCCTTTTTAAAATCTATAAATGTGATAGATGATTATATAAATGATTTTAATACAAATGGTTTTAAAATCTATATGTTATGTCGATTTGTTTCACCTGCGTAATATTAATATTCTTGCTGGTATAGAAGACACAAAGTCTAGTTTCGTTCTAGTTGAAAATGGGAAACGAATGTGGAAACATGATTGCGTTTTTATCGCGTGACTGCAGTGCGTGCGTGACTGTAACATGTCGCGTGTTCACAAAATGGCGTCGGAGTTTCGATCAGAAATGGTCAAAAATCGAAATAAACAAGAGGCTGGTAGCTCTGAAAAACTGCGAGTGTTGACGTTGAACTGCTGGTAAGGTCTAAATGTATTAGATTGTGCTGACTGCCAAGATTAATTGGCGAGAATTTCAGTTACTTAAATATTCATGATTAAGCCTCGTATGTATTGACACAACTAGGTGTGACTAAATTGATTTTAAATTGCAAAAAATGAGCAATGAAGCGAATATTTCCGGTATGAAAGCAAAGTTATTTGTTATAGTCTACCAAAATGTGTGTTTGATGTGTAGAAGCACCTAAATGACTCCTATTTCCGTGTTTTAAATTGCCACATCAATTTTCACAAGTCTGCAGAACTATAGGCATCTCAGCAAAAAGTGTGAGTCACGCTCGTTACGTCATTGCATACATTATTATTTAAATATTCTAAGGCCGGCAACTCTTTCACCACATAAACATGCACACGTTTAGACTTTTGCTTAAAACAAATAAAGTAACAGTTATGGCAAAAAAACTAGATAAACATTACCTTTGATATATACCTCTTCTTAATTTCCAGATGGTGTTTAGGTAAAAACAAAATTTTGAAATACCGAAATTTGCTCAATAAAAAGTGTTTTTTGGTCGAAATTTTCCTGTGTAGATCGGCGGGATGCAAATTGCCTTATAAGCACCATCTTCGTAAACAGCAAGGCTAAGTTCCTATTGGCTGCTATTGAATTCGCCTTTTCTTCAGTGTTTCTGAGTCCTCATCAGCCAATAGCAGCTTAGTTGAAGTTGTTTCCAATGGTGATGTTTCTAGGGCAATTTGCATCCTGCCTATCGACACAAAAAATTTCTAATAAAAAAGTATGTTTTATTGAACAAATTTGGATATTTCCAAATCTCGTTTTTGTCTGAAAACTATCTAGAAATGTAGAAGAGATACTCAAGGTCATTTGTATCTAGTTTTTTGCAGTAAGTTGGGTTAATTTTTTGTTCGAAGCAAAAGTCTAACGTGTGTCAGTTTAATATGGTGAAAGAGTTGCCAGCCTTAGGATATGTATATAATATACAGTATGCATTGATGTAACATGTGCTGGGATGCCTGTGGCAGAACTACAGTGTCTGTCAGTGTATATTAAGAGGAGAATTTTTTCTATGTCGCGTAATACGCGCTCAAAACCCATGACGTCGTTATCAATGATTTTTCCAACATGGCGGCTGTCAAAGAGCGGTGTTCGTTTTGTTCTACTATGAATATTTAAAAATAAAGACGTATATGCTAATTTATATGGAAAAAAATTGAATTAATTAATAAATGTGTTATATTAGGATACTGATTTATTATCGACAGAGAAAGGGAAATAAAAAATTGCGTGAAATTGGCTCGATATTCGACGACGCGATTTAAGTTCAGTCATTCAGTTCACAACACGCGCGAAGATTTTAATACCTACAATGGACTTACCTCGGGGCTTTGGAGATGATCGAGGTAAGATATACTGTTAATTTTTACTTGTATTTTGTTCTTTAATTTAAAATTTTATTTCTACCGCTGTGTCAACTACTGACAATCTATACATTGAGAGCCAGGGGCAAGATATTGTTTTATCTTATTGCCCTACTACACTAGTTTTTTCAACAATCATTTAAGCTTATATTTGTAATATTATGAGGAAAAAGTCCTATTATGCAAATGTGTATTGGAAATAAATATCTATTGCCCTGCACACTTGGCAGTTGGTCCACTTGACACTTGTTAATTGAGATTGAGGTATATGCCATCAATCCTCATTATTCCCTTTTTTATGTGTTTGCTCTTATTTCTCAATCTTAAAATGTCTTTAAAAATTAAAATGACTTCACAAACTACATCCAGCTTAAATCTGAAGTTATTCGGAAGTGGACGCCGAAAAGAAAATTTACTTTAAATCCAAGCATTGTTCAACTCATAATATAATGCAATATTTGCAAATAACCTTCCATCATTTCAATTTTTGTGGGCCTGGATGTTTTTCTCAATCCTAAAATGCATTTCAAAATCAAAATGACTTTACAAACTACATCCAGTTCAAATTTGAAGTCATTCGGAAGTGGACGCCGAAAAGAAAATTGACATTGAATGAAAGCCATGTTACTGTTATGATGTAATATTTGCAAATGACCTTCCTTTATGTCAATTTTTTTGAGCCTGGATGTCTTTCTCAATGCTAAAATTTCTTTCAAAATTAAAATGACCTCACAAAGTACATCCAATTCAAATTTGAGGTCATTCGGAAGTGGACGCCGAAAAGAAAATTGACATTAAATGCAAGCCATGTTACTGTTATGATGTAATATTTACCATTTGTGTTACATAGTATTCAATTTGTATTATTACTTTCACAGTGACATTTTACAAGTGCCATAAAGTCCAGCAGTCTTGGAAGAGAATTGGAACTAAGCATGAACTAGAAAAGGTATTTTCAACTCAAACCATTATTCATTGATTAGGCCATTTTTTATGATTTTTAAAACCAACCAAATTATGTCGGAGTGCTACCATTAACAGGTGCTGTCCACACCAACAATCATGACTCATGTTCCTTTCAAATTAATTTGGTCATTGTATTTTAAATGATAAAAACACATTTTAAACACATGAAAATAAACACATGGGTGGGTGGGACTTAATTATTGGGATTCTGCCCGGCCAGGCATAATTTAAATCATGCATATACAGTGTATCATAATAAATGTGCAAAAATATCAGAATTTCTAAGAAGATCTTTTCTTGCAGGCTATTAAAGAAAACAAAAAATGAAAGATGAAAATGAATATTTATTAAATCACAGATTATTATTTATGCTACAATCTATTCTTGTGTGAATATAATGAAAATGTTTATAACTTTATACAGTAGACAGAATATTCCACAATGTGCAGGTTTTTGTCACCCAGCACTGACAGAATGAGGTTGATGTCTTCAGATACTGTAATCATATCTTCAAGATTGTAATAGTAATATCACAGAGATCTATAAAAAAATACTTTCATGGTTAACTAGTAGAGGAATTGATTTACTTCAGGTTACTGGGGGGGGGGGGGTCTGAGTTAATCCCCAGGCAATTATCAAAGAAAAAAATAAAATATTTGGCCCTTATGACCATATAGGCAATTTTGTTTTGATGTCAACATGCTTGGCTCCTTGAGCCTGTCTGGTGTCTTTACTAATAATGCATGCTGCCTCAGTTGACTGTCAGGCCCTGCTTTATGACCAGTCCTGGTTCAGCAACCTTCCTACCAGATTGTTGCATCCACGATGCTAGTGTAATTCAAAACTTTACAGTAAACATATGACTGAAAATTTTATTTTCATTCCTAAAAAGGGCGCTTCAGATTATATAGCCTATGGCATGAAGTTGTATACTGAATGCCTGTAAATGAGTAAAAAACTGAATGCCTGTAAAATTAGTAAATTGAAGTAAAGGGATTTGAAATTACAAATGCTCAAATTTTCCTTAAAAATGCAAAATCCTTTAACGTTTTCCATGTACTTATGTTATTAACGAGTTGTGAACAAGCTGATCATCATCCAGAGGACGAAAGCAGTGGCTTTCAATCAGTTTTATTATTAATTTAAAATAGCAGATAATTTTGCAGCTAAAATATGCTCACTCCTGAGTCAGATACGTGTGCATATTAACATAATAATAATTCAAATAACGTCCATTAAATTCGATATTACACTTACCGCGTTATCCTTCTTTATATTTAGCAATGTTTTGCCTCATGACATAACCAAAAATCCAGTAAAATTCTGTTTTTCTTCGCAAATATTTTTGGAAAACTTTCAAAACAGAAACTGGCGGCAGAGCATTTTCTCGCGAAGGCTTGGTCGCTAAGTTTTGAGCGGTTTTCGCAAAAAATACGCGACTTTCTAAAAAATCTCCTCTTAAAAAGGTTATGCTTTGAAGTCAAGTGCTTGTGCCACACATTTGAATTTGATTATTTGAATGGTTCAACTCCCTTTAGAATGAGCCTAAGAATGCATAATTCTTTGCTACGCAGAGAATTTTTATGTGTGCAATGCATATTAAATGAATTTGTTCTCAAAATTAACACAGAATGGGCTCTATGGGGAAGTGAAGCATTCAAGTTCGAACATGCGACACTACCGCTTGACTTTAAAGGGTAGCCTTTTTTGGGACACACTGTAGATAGCCAGTACACTCACAAGTTTTTTGCAACTTCATCTTTGTGCACACCAGAATATACTCATTGCATATCGCTTAGTAAGAGATATTATGGAAAAAGGATATTACCCCCGGTAATATCAAAATACCTACTAATTCACTGAATTATACAATTGTACTTTTTTTAAGATTTATGATACACAGAAATAAACAAAACATTGTTGTGATTGTTTTGTTTTGTAAATCTGCCTCTTGTATAATGCTTAAATAGTAAAACAATATCTCACTGTTGACATTGTCTCAAAGTGAACAGACTGCACAACAACAGAATTAACATCAGAGACAAAGTCACACATGCACCGAAGTTGAGCAATGGCACTCTGATGCATGCCACCAGAAAGTTCTGTTATATACAAACTATATGATATAAATCTTTGAATGCAGTAATTTCAGCTCTTGAAAACATTGGAAATTCAGGAAACTAAGCATTGTATTAAGTCTGTTTCCATGTCTTGGAGCATTAATACTCCTGGGCCTGTGCACTGGAGGCCGAAGACCTGTCAGAGCTCCGGCATTTTTTCTGTGGACTGAGCCAGAGCCGGATTTGAGATGTCATTTTTCAGCTCTCGCTGAATAAGGTTGGGCGATATTTAAAAAATCAACTCACGATTATTGTCATGGAAATATCGCGATAATCGATAATATCGCGATCAATGAAATAGAAAAAATGACCATATTTTTTAAGTACAATTAATATCAAAGCATGTATAAACTTGTATATAATCCTATTAAAGACAAATCAACAACAGATTAAAGTAATATGAAGGCTTTTTCTTCTCTAATATTTACGGTTCATAACTGTTGTATAATAACGTGTACTGTTCAATTTTATTCCATGTTTTGTGAAAGGAAAACTAAATTATGACCATGCAGTACAACTACTACGAAAAGCATTTGCAATAATCGATGTCTTGCCAATACACTTTTTGAGGTTATATTTGTTGCTGGAATGCAAAGATACTTTCAACTTGTTTAGGATTCTGCAAGCTATATACATATTTCTAAGCAATATCACGATAGTCATCGAACATGACGATAATTTCGATAAATCGTCACTCAAGTTTTTAGCTTCGATACGATAATCGCGATTAGAAATATCACGATAAATTAAAATATCGAAATATCGCCCAACCCTACCGCTGAAGTAAACAATGATCTTGCCACAGTATAGGTGAAGAAAAATTACACCACAAAGTCCATGTCATATAATATTACATGCTGTATGCTTTGAAATTAAAAATTGCTAGCAAAGTGTAGAACTGCAGGCAGCCTGCTGCCTTTTCGAAACCATGGGGTCCTTTTCTGCAGTGAAAATTGAATTTAGGTGAACTGCAGTAATTAGCACACAATTATACACAATAATTTCTATCTCTGATGAATTTAACTCAAAAAACTTCTTTACTTAAAACATCTTTACTGAGTGTTTTGGTGAGAAAATTGGGTTTCAAAACTCAATTCTGCAATTGAGTTTTAGGGGTGTTTTCCTAAAAAATCCCTGTACATAAAATTAACATAACATTTTTTTGATCGACATCACATTAGCGTAATACTGTACGTTCTTTGTATGTTTTCGTTATGAATATAAATCAAAGTATAATTATGTGAAACACCACGTAAATTTATTATCACAAAGCTCTGAATCGCGTTTCTGTGTCGTGAACGTCACATATCTTTTGGTTCCCATTTTCTACAGGGGCATTCCATACGTATCAAAGTTAAAGAGAGAACGATTTGATGCCATTGGACAAGAATTGAAGAAAGGAAATTATGACATTGTGTCCCTTCAGGAGGTAAAATATTGCTGTATGTGTAGTAGATGTCAGAAAGTAGAATAGATGTTGGAAAATATACAAGGGCGAAATAATGGCCTGTCAATAGACAATATCCAGTCAGAATATGAAGTCATCTAGCTGTCAATTTCTTGTCTTGCTGTTTTCGGGGGAAGAAAAAAGTATTGTTTGTGTTGTTGGGGGTAATGTTACTGTTGATAATCGTATGGTTGAATGTTCATACATCCGTATTACATCCAGCCATACATTTCGATATTGTTTTCTGTCCGCTATCAAGTTCATTATTCATTATAAATCGCGCATCATACAACTTCCAAAAATCCTGAATCCTGCTCGCTTTTTTCCGAGCATCCCGTTTCTCGTTGCCAAAATAATCACAATTTGGCCGCGTCCCTCAACACTGTTTTTGGACCCTCCAAGGTGGAAATTGCAATGTCTTGCCTGGCATTGACTTTAGCTGTGTTCTCTTTTAAAGGTTTGGGACAAAAAAGATTATGAAATATTGAAAATTGTTGTGGAAAAGATATTTCCACATTCGTACTATTTTTATGGGTAAGTGAAGTGTTTTCAAACTAGCGTGGCTTATATTTTACATAACTACTGTACAGTATTTCTCAAAGACATGTCACTAAGGAAAATTTAAATAGAATAATTCTTCATAAAGATTTTTCAAAGTGGAGTATTATTAATGGTATTTTGTAATGCTGACTAGCATTCTTGTTAATATGAAGAACATTTATCGACTCGTCACAGAAATTTTGATGATTTTTCTCAATTTTCCATTTTCCAACTTTATTAAAGTGTATGTGATTGAGGCCAAATTAAAATGATATGATACGAATGGTAACTGGTAAAACGAAATTGAATGTCAAGTTCAGCATTTTCTAGTCAAAGCAACTTTTTATTCCTTGCGAGTTGAATATCTCATGTCGTCATTCCATTTCTAAGTACTTCCTTGGACAATGCTCGTCGTGGTGTTAGATTCCGCTCATTACCAACAGATCAATTTACTTTCTATTACCTTCGTCTTGCAGAGGAATAATCGGGACAGGAATATGTATATTTTCGCGTTATCCAATACTCCAAACATTCACGTATCCATTTTCTGTAAGTGGTTATCCGTACGCGCTGGCTCATGCTGATTGGTTTGGTGGGAAATGTGCTTGTTTTGCCCTAATCGACCATCCGATCATGAAAATACATTTCTTTACTTCGCACGTAAGTAGTAAAATTTTCTGCAAGCACACAATTTCAAGAAAGACACGCAGTACCAACCTGCGCTTGCCTGTGACTGATCTGGGATCGATTTCTAGGGGAATAGCAGTATATCCGGTGGATAGTGTTGTATTCAAACTATAAACGCGTTCAGTAAATGTTAAAACTTAATATGCATATCAACTTGATATAATTTCAGCATTTTCCAAGTCACTTTTATGTCTTGCAAGTTCAATATTCTAGTACTGTAGGTGCCATGCATTGTTTTTATGACTTTATGCAGCAGTTGAAAAACACCATCTGTTGGGTAGCGCTGTCCACCTTTTGTACAACCGCGTGGGCTATTTTGGTTGGAATATATCTCAGATATATAGAGGGTATTACACGGCTGCGCGAATATATGAATATTTTTTTCTTGTGGTGAAAAAACAATATTCTGAAAAACAACGAGTTATTATTATATTAAAAACGAGAGGTACTAAATTAAATGCTGGGATTTACTGTGGTAATAAGCAATTTAAAAACCAAAGTTAATGATATTAATTGTTGATCGATAATGCTAAAAACTTAGCTTTATTTTAACTAATTACATCATGTTATTTAAACTCAAAGAGTACTACCTGTGCATCATTAGCGAGGTTTAGCAAACACGACGCGACGTCAAAGACGACGTGAGAATAAACATCCTTAAATGGTCATATCACGCCATTTTGACGCCATTCTCACGTCGTCTTTGAAGTCGCGTCGTGTTTGCTAAACCTCGCTATTATTGAGTTTTCTTGTACTGTTTTCGTCGACAGATACATTTTGTTTTTTCTTTGAACAAAGATTGATTCGCTGCTGGGAAATGTGAAATAATCCCGTGTTTTCCCTAGTGAAGATGTGGAAAATATCTCACTCTGTATTTTCAGTGTCTCACTGTCTACTATGTACAGTAATAAACAGTATCATTGCAGTTACACGCAGAATATGATCGCAACAACGACGTCTACCTCGGACATCGCACAGTACAGGCGTATCAACTTTCGAAATTGATCGGTGAGATGACAGATCCCGAAGATTTCGTCATATTATGCGGCGATATGAACTCTGAACCGGTGGATCCATGTTATCGCATCATCAAACAACTACCACAGCTCAATGATAGCTGGCTTGAACGCGGAGCTAAGGTAAAATCTTGAATGATTTTATTTTGCCTTGTAGAATAAATGCGTGTGTGTACACAGTCAAGAAAGGCAACAGACTTGTTGCAAGTTGTCGATTTTACCGACTTGGTACATTATAACATACTTCATACTCAATTTCATCACGTTCCCACAAGTCTGTTAAAATCAGGCTTGTTGCAACTTGTCGTTTGCAGGCGTGCGTTACAACTTATTGAAACAACTTGCAGATATTAAAAATGCTAAATGCGCGAACAGGATTCATAATAAGTTTCTGAAAACGTTCTCTGATCGTAAAATTTATTTTAACACGAGCTTTCGACTGCCAGTCTGCAGCCTTCGACAGGCCAGTCTGCAGTCTGTCGAAGACAGACAAAATATAACATGCATTTGTGGGATTTTAAATGCTCGACACTGTCAACATTGATGCTAAGGCTCATTGCTTTTATGTATTTCTTCACATTTTCCAGTCCGGCAGTTATGGCAACACCTCAGAGAGAAGCGAAAACATGTTTACCTCGGAAAAGTACGACCATACTAAGCTAGGTGGTCCCGAGGACGGAAAGCGGATTGATTATATTTTCTACAGATCTTTGGATCAGAGGTGGCGATGTGACGGCGCGTCCGTGACGATGACCAAGGTCCCTGGGGCCGAGTTTCCATTCTCAGATCATGATGGAGTCGAGGCTAGTTTTGTCTACAATGAAGCCGCATCAGCAACACCAGGTAAGTGGCGTGCGAGTGTCAAGAATATTTAACAATTATTAGCTGGATGCGAGGTGAATAGTTATTTTAGTATTTTTTAGAATTTACAGAACAACTCGCTTTTTCTAAAATCCCCCCTAGGTTCGCGGGGAGCAGAAGGGGCAGCTGCCTACTTCCCTTTTCCTGGGAGGGGCAATGGGGGCAAAAGTGCCCTTCAAGTATAAAGAATATTATATGAGACAGAGTTTCAGCTTATCTTAGTGGTAATAAAACCTCTGTGGCACTTAAAAAATTGAGGAAATCTGACTCGTATTAATACCCAATGTGATCGGTAATGCCCAATGTGGTCGCAGATGCAATGCTAAGAATGTGATAGGTAAGAATTTGACTCGACTGACCCTCTATAAATTCCCGGGTAAGGGTTTTAACATGGTTAAAATTTTGTCGGTGCCCTTCAACAAATGTTTGCCCTCCGGCTCGGTTCTCGTTTCGACATCCCTGACCTGAAATTTATCTGCGTGTCTTGTAAGTCGAACTCGCTTGTATAAACACATCACGCCAGTACTCATGGTATACAACCTGCTTATCCCACCTGACGTTATCTGTGTTTCAAATCTGTCTTCCCTAAAATCTGCTTGGGCAGTCATTCGACTTTTATAAAGAAAAATGGCGATAAATTTTTATCGGCCTATTGATAAAAAGCTTTGAAGTAATTGTTTTGAAGTAATTAATTTTTTGGTCACATACTTAGTTTTGAAGTATTGAAGGATAAAGTGACAGCCATCCGCCATTCTGTTCTATAATTATATCTATTTTAATCATGTCACGGGAAGGGTAGACTGTATAAAACTTACTGTCAATTAGTGAAGTCTCAATCAAGTTTTCTTGAACACTTCTCTGTGTATGTAAGTTGGAGTCAAATACGGAGAAGGAAAGATTTATGTCATATAAAGACGCGCAGCGTCCGAGTCTAAATCCCGACTTTTGCGATATTTAACTTACTTAATTTATTTTTGAGGAGGTTTTCTAACAGAGTCTTTTTACTTTGAACAATTTAAGTCGAAATTCTTTCTTTTTTCACAAATTTCATCTAATTATGCATTCAAGGTATTTATCCGAGAGGAACATCAACGAAAACCGACTCAAAAATAAATTAAGAAGTATATACTGTATATATATAATTTAACGCAAGATTAAAGAAGTTACTATATCAGGAAGCTTTCAATTAACATTTGCTGTTGTCTATATACACCGACTAGATTGTATTTTATGAACTACGTGTATGCAAATATCATAATTTTAACTTTTAAACGACTGTAAATTCCATCGTACAAAACTTGCGAAGTAGAGCTAATGCAATATAAATATCTTATATTATAGCCTTTGTATACTATACTTTGTAGCTTTTCTTTGCTAAGAAAACGGTAATGAAAACAATTTTTTATTGTCTGCTTTTTGAGCCAAAAATAATCTACAATTTTATTTAAATAACAAATACCTTATTTCAGAGTTGTCCAGCAACGAAGCAACGTGTTTATCAGTTTTATCAGAAGCCATGACTGTGATAAAGAATGAACTGAAGTTACTGGACAAGAATTTCTATCAAAAACTTTTCCTTATTCTTCTTTTGCTCGCCTTCATATTCTTGCCTGTTTACCTCCCCCATGACAAGAGATCCTGGTTGGATACTGGTGGACCCGTAGGGAAGATTGTATACATAGTTTGTTTACTGTTGACCGCGTTAGTATGCGGGCTAGCGTGGTTTTTGGTCATCGTGAGACGTTACGAGCGCAACGTTTACGAGAGCGTGTTGCGGGAAATGAACCTTGAACAGCGTTACGGAGTTACCTCATTTAGGCGAAAATGAATGCCACTTAACGTTAGGACATTTATTTATAAAGGTAGTTATGCAGGCTATATAAAAATAAGGTAATCGAAGTGCTCCAACACGTTCATTATTTGATCTATAGAAATCGCATTCTGAAAGACCTAGATTCTAGCTTTGGATTGTCGCCATTTTTGTGACATTTAAGAATTAAGAGAATTAAGCAAATTAAAGTACGAATTAAATGAAAAAAGCTGATTGAAATCGCATATTTTCACTTCGTGCATTATTAAGGCTAGTTGCTTTTTTCGTTGATTTCCATTAGGGAAGTCTTCAATTTTGTTTGGACGAGAGAAAGATTTAAGTAGAATAAACGGTAAATGTTGTTTGCGATAGCCACTGTAGTGTAGTGGTCAAGGCAAGGTGTTACTAATCCATATGGCTAAGATCGAACACCACCTTGCCTAGAATCCTTTTGGGCTTCGCTAAGGCTACGAATTAATTACAGGCTTGGAAGAAAAGGATTAGCTATGATAAAAAAGTCATAGCTTTCACCACTTGAGCTTATGTCCAAGTGGTACCTGTTAGTCTGACAGGCTGTTCGCCAATAAATCCTCGGGTTCAAGGACAGTGTTGTCAGAATAGGAGGGACAATAATAGGGGCGATTCTGCCCTGAAACTTCTGGATATGAAAACCTGGGAAGTGCACTAGTGATGATAAAGAAAGAAGACTGTTTTGCTCTTTTATCTAAATTTTTTCATGTAATTTTTGGAGAAGGTATTTATGTAAATGTAAGTTACATGTGTAACTCAAGAGCTACGCCTACATTTATATTGACCTTCGCGAAAAATTCCATTAGATAAAACAGCCTTGTTTATTTATCTTCACTTGTTCACCCCTGTTTTCGCAACCAGAAGTTTCAGAGCAGAACCGCCCCTACTATTGTCCCTCCTATTCTGACAACACTGTCCTTGAACCCGAGGATTCGTTCGCGAACAGCCTGCCAGACTAGCAGGAACCACTTGGACATAAGCTCAAGTGGTGAAAGCTATGACTTTTTTATCATAGCTAATCTTTTTCTTCCAAGTCTGTCATTAATTCATAGCCTTGGCGAAGCCCAAAATGATTCCAGGAGGCTTATCGGGATCGGTCTTAGCCTCGTGGATTGGCAACACCTTGCCTTGACCACTACACTGTAGTAACGTTTACCGTTTACTCTATTTAAACCTTTCTCATCCAAACAACGCGCGGTTTATGTACGCTAAGGAGCCCCAAAAGGATTCAAAGCAGGGACCAGAATCGATCTCAGCCCCACAGATTTCCAACACTAGGAAACCCTAGGCAGCACCGCCTGACTAAGGAGGCATTCGTTAACACCCAATGTCTTTAACTACTATTTGAGCAAATTTCCTTACGTGACTGTTTGAGACAAGCCCGTGGGGGTTGGTGGCTTAAACACTTTCCGCCGTTATTCCTACTCGTTCGAGAAGGAATATCGTCGAGGAATACCGACGGAAAGACTTCACGGCACCTCTAAAACATTACATCGTGCCAGTTATATATGGCTGAATTCTTCACAAATCTCACGATGCAAGTATCTAGCTTGTTATTACGTGTTGATTGTTATTATTATCATGGTTTTTAAGAAAATTTAAAAAAAAATAACCCGTGTTATTATTTACATTTTTTACCAATACATAAACTTTATAACCATGAGGAAACCTGCTTGGAACCCTTCGGAGTTTTTTCCCTTAATTTCGGTTCATAAAATAACTATAATTGAGATCGTTACAGTCAATTAAACCATATTTTACCTTGAAAAGGTTTTGTTTTAATCGTGTTACCGGTGTTTAATGCACAGTTCATTTCGCAATATAAATATAAAGTATAAAAAGGCTGGTTATATACAAGCTGCGAGCAGAAATCTTTCTCGTTGATAGGTAGAAAATTGTTTCCCCGAAGAGCAATAGGTTTGTTTTGGAACAATGTCATGTGTATCTACTTTACTCTTGTGCAGTTTATCTGTTATATAACGTATAAAATGCATCGTTACATGTACAAGCTGTGAATTTCAATTTTCCCGCATGTTGATAGTGAATACTGAATTACTATCTTCATGGAAGTGTCAATAGTTTCCCTGAATCAATATAGTTTCCTATCAACGAGAAAGCTTGACGCTCGTAGCTTGGTGTACATAACCATGCATTTTATACATTATATCAGATGCGAACTATTTGAGCGATACAAATTGAATCGCACGTTTTACGTTAAGGTTTATAAAATATACTGTGTGTTTGTCTGTCATTGTTTTGGCGTGAGTTACGTGTTGACAACCTGGTTACAGTGTGACAACGCAGTGCCATCTTGTTGCAATATTATCTCATTACTTGGAAGAGAAAAGAGAGCATGAGGTTGTTTGGACGAAAAAGATTTATTCCTCTTCGTTCGAGAACACAAGTGTATTTGTCGAGGAATACCGAAGGAAAGACTCCAAGGCACCTTTAAATCACTACATTGTGCTAGTTATATATGGCTGAATCCCTCACAAAGCTTACGGTGCAAGTATCCAGCTTGTTATTCCTTGTTGATTGTTATTATTATCATGGTTTTTAAGAAAATTTTAAAAACTTTCCCCGTGTTATTTACATTTTTTACCAATATACAAATTTTATAACCATTGGCTAGTAACCTATACTTGAAACCTTATTGGGCTTTTTGGCCCTTACTTTTTTTCTTAAAAGTAACTATAATTGAGAACTTTACAGTCAATTAAAACCATATATACTATATATTAGAATAAAGTATCTCTTCTGTACGCGCGATTTTGACAAAAATATTAATTATCATGACAGAAACTTGGGACAACTTGTCGTTGATTACCGAAGACAATATCCAGGGTGTGAATTAAATTTTTTTCGCAACAGTTATGTATAACGCCTTTAAAATCGACGATTATATTTTAAAATGTTGAAACTGTGCCTTCAAAATGGCAATATTTTTGCCACATTCTAATAACGTCCGCTCATTTCAGTTTACCCCTCATGCAGACAAGGACCGTTACAACATGACCAGAGGGTTTCACTTTCAAGTATCAAATATTGCCCAGTTATCGTGTCTGAAATGTGGAAAACAGGCCATTTCAACAACCCGAGAAAAATAGCGTACAATAAAAATGAGCAGTAAAGCGCTAGGGAAAGCCATCATCAAAGAGTCGAGACACAAAGAGACACAGTTCAGTCAAAAAAGCGTAAGGTGCTTTCGTGACGATTCGTCATGGGCGCCATATTCCTATATTGCCCAGTGCTGCTATCTGTAATTTTGTTAAAATCCTAAATATGCTCCCCACATATCCCAAGATTTCCAAAAAAATCCCGAGATTTTCACTTTTGTTCTCCAACTTCTCCGCAATTTAGTTCCCAGGCCACATAGTACCCGTTCTCGGCTCCCCCAGCTTCAGATCTCTCGCGCAATAATAACATACCATGTACCATGGTATGTTACATACATACCATACATTGGTCATGGTGTGTGTTGTGGCTTGACTGATTTCAAAACGTTTTCATTGTGTGAAGATCCCATAATAATGTACAGATAACTAGTGCTGAGTGACAAATTTCGCATTGCCATATTTAAAATACAGTACATTTACAACGCTGCTATTACATATATTATGAACCACTACAACACAACACTACTGATTACTGTCCCTTAATTCTCTTTAAAAAAATAAGCGTCAGTAATTTAATAAGTTTTCTATGACAATCTTCTTTTCATGGCTAGGTTACTTTCATGACAGTAGTAATATAGGTACCGATCAACCCTTTTTTTTAGGGCGCCGCAAGGGTACCGCAGGGCGCCGCAAGCCTCCATAGGGCGCCGCAAGGGTACCGCAGGGCGCCGCAAGCCTCCATAGGGCGCCGCAAGGGTACCGCAGGGCGCCGCAAGCCTCCATATAGGGCGCCGCACTAATTAGTTTGCGAGATTATGATTGGTTGAACCGCATACGTACATACCGTGACGTACACACCGTGACGTGCACGCCGTGACGTACACGCCGTGACGTACGCCATAGCTATGCTCTGATTGGTCAAACAGCGTGACGTACACCCCGTGACGTACACCCCGTGACGTACGCCATAGCTATGCTCTGATTGGTCAAACAGCGTGACGTACACCCCGTGACGTACGCCATAGCCGCGCTCTGATTGGTTAAAACAGCGTACGTATGCCCCGTGACGTACGCTATAGCCGCGCTCTGATTGGCTAATGGTTGGTGGCATAAAACTATATAAATTCACCGTCGAGTCGAGCATACATTAATGTTAGGATTACACTTGGTTTGATCTCTTTGGTTAACTCGCGGATCTATTCTTGTCCAAGAGGCTACAACAGCTGTTCCTTTTGAGAAGTTTGAAGATATGGCCCAACAACATCAAGAAAATATCTGGTAAGTTGATATGTTGTATTAAATTTTGGATTTAAAGCAGTCTTATGAAGTTAGTTTTATGTTTTAGGAGAGATCAGTTTATGGAAGAGCTGGAGAATGAGGAGTTGAATCGTGAACTGTGTGCGTTGGCGGTGGACGATATGTTTGAGTCATGGTCGCCAGAGATTCAAGAACAAGTTCTAGCGGAATGGAACGACTGGCAAAATGAACCAAAAAAGTCCGGTTATAAGTGCGACCAATGTAATAAAGTGTTCACGCGCTCGCATGATTTGAAACGACATATTCAAAGAGTTCATTCGAGCGACCGTCCATTCACGTGTGGTTTGTGTGATAAAGATTTTGCGTCTAGTAATATGTTGAGACGCCATGAAAAAATCCATGAAGAAAAAAACTTCGAGTGTCAGAGGTGTCATAAGAAATTTAGCCGAAAGGTATGCTCTAGTTGCAGTTTTGTTCTAGAGTCAAAGCTGGCGTAAGGTATTTGTTTGAACTTGAGTTTGCTAACGTGGATTATTTTCTATTTTCAAGGATAAGCTCAATGACCATCTAAAGGTACACGAGCGGCGGGGAGCCGAACGTGAATATACATGTAACATTTGTGGCGAGGTGTTTCGGAATATATTTCCGCTACAAGCTCATCAACGAGATAAACATCAAGTCGGTGGTGGGAAGCGGAAGAGAACAGACCCTACAACAACAACCCGACCAAAACGAGCAAGAGTAAGCGAAGGTAAGTTGTGTCAGCTATAATTAAACAAATGATCGAGACTTGAAATTTGAAACTTTTATCCTGTAGGGGCATCGGACGGTCAAGTTAGTGGTCATAAGCGCAAGGCAACTGGAACTACATCGACCCAAGCGAAACGAGCGAGAGTAAATGATGGTGAGCATAAAAATTGATATTATTCAACTATTTCTCTTCCTAGGAACTTCAACATCGGGTGTAGTTTATATCAATTTTGCGAATCGCAGATGTTTAAAAACAATGTTCTTTTTTTATCTAGGGGCTTCGACGTCCAATCCATTTCCTCAAGATCCCGTCTACCCACCAGCTGATGTACCGTCTACACTTCATCGAGACAACTGGCGCACCATCCGGACAAGACAAAGTCGTGGCAACCGAGTGCAAGATTGGTACAATTACCGCTTAAACTCGTTGAATATGGGGGAACTTGTTGGTGATGTCGAACGTATATTCCAAGACCAGACTACAGTGTTTAAACTTAACCTTTCTTTTGGCTTTGTACTGTTTAATAACGATACGGAACAAATGCAGTATCATCATTCCTCTGCAAATAACAATCGTGTGTTTGAGGCACCCTTTCTGATTCGCAGTCGTGAAGATTTGCAACAAGTACGTTTGGCGTTGGAGAACTTGGATGTGTTTGAATGGGCTCGACAACAACGCCCCAACTCTAAATGGGTTGTGGTGGATATTACAAACGCTACATTCTACGTGACAAAACTTCGCGATCACCCTATTGGCCGTGGTACTCGCTTACCCAAATACGTGTTGGAGAATCCCGCTGTTGTTTCATTAGACTGTAACGAACAGACTGGTTTACCATATGAGGACAAACTGTGTTTTTTCCGTTGTTTGGCTCTACACCGTGGTTGTCACGCACACAATTTGGAACGCGACACGCAGCATTATTTTGAACGCTACGCTGACGATTTTGAGGATTTTGATGGAGTTACACTCGAAGAACTTCCAGACTTGGAGAAATTATTTGAATTGAATATTTATGTATACCGACTTGTGGAATATGAGGATGAGGATAATGACAAGACGGATATTGTAGCTCAACTCATTCAAAGATCTCACCGTAATTATGCTAACAGCATGTATCTCAATCTCTATGGAAGTCACTTCAGTTATATCAAAAACCTTAAAATGTATTCAAAGACGTACTGTTGTTCAAAGTGTGACAAGTTATGGAAAACAGCGAGGGCGCTTAACAGGCACGAGAAAACCTGCGAAGCGACTGTACGGCACGTGTTCCCTGGTGGCGCATATAAAGTACCACAAACCATTTTTGACTTACTGGAAGATGAAGGAATCGTGATTCCTGAAGAATTAAAATACTTTCCATATCGCGCGACATTCGACTTTGAGTGTTACTTCAAAAGAGAAGATCAGCACCCGAGAAACACAGCAAAGCTGACATGGGAAGCTGAACATGTCCCCTTGAGTGTCTCTGTGTGCTCCAATGTTCCTGGCTATGATGAACCAAAGTGTTTTGTGTCCTCGGGCAATACAAGAGAAATGCTCAAACAATTTATCGACTATTTGGTGGAAATTAGTCAGGAAAGCTATTCGCTATTGTTGGACCGTTTCTCTGATGTATTTGACCAAATCAGTCAACGGATAGCAAACAGTGAGGTATGTTGTGTGTTTGACCACCTAGGTGTTTTCGAGACTTGTACTTATTATATCTGTGTTTAGGTATGTAATGGAAGTAGCGAGGACAAATGGTTGGAAGAAATGGTGCAATGTCTTCTCACATTGAATCAGGTATAGACCATATTGTTGGTCAACTAGATCTGTGTAGTCTTTATCCTTATTACTCTTTCTTATTTTTGCAGGAGACCCAAGATGAAGCGGACGCTAGTCAAACAAGCGAGGACGAAGTGCATGAGGTAAATAATTTTAGAGGTTTAAAATTCTAGTCATGGTTTACTTATCTTTCCGGGCTTGTGATATATGTGTAGTATTTATTCTAATTATTTTTTCCTCCGTTTTTTTCAGGCGAGTGAGGATGAGGAAAGTGGGGAAGAAAATACAAAGGTTCACCCACTAGAAAAATTGCAAGAAAAACTCGAGCTCTACCTTATGGAACTACCTGTCCTTGGCTTCAATTCCGGAAAGTATGATATCAACGCTGCCAAGAACCCTTTCTTTGCCCACCTCGTGAAACATGAGCAAGTTAAGTTTGTGATAAAGAGAAACAACAATCATATGTGTCTTAAGACAATGCACTTGAAGTTTCTCGATATCACAAACTACTTGGCTCCTGGATTCTCCTACGACCAGTTCCTCAAAGCCTACGAGTGTACGCAGACGAAGGGATACTTTCCATACGAATGGGTCGACTCCCTGGAGAAATTGAACTTTTCCACCTTACCGCCCCCTGAAGCCTTCCATTCAACGCTTTCCAACACCGGCATTTCCGAGGAACAATACGAGTACTGCCAGCGCGTGTGGGACGATAACAATATGGAAACGTTTCGTGACTTTCTGGTTTGGTATAATAATCTTGATGTCGTTCCCTTCCTCGAGGCTATTGACAAGATGAGCGAGTTTTGGAAGGAGCGGGATATAGACATCTTTAAGGACGGTGTGAGTGTGCCGGGTTTGACGATGAAATATCTATTCTCGAACGTTCCAAACGTGCATTTCTCGCTATTTACCGAAAAAGACAAAGACTTATACTATACCATGAAAGACAATAACGTCGGTGGCCCAAGTATAATATTTAACAGATACCACGAAACAGACAAAACTTTTATACGCAACGCAGAAATGACACGAAAGAATCTAGAGCCTAAACCATGCAAGAAAGTGGTCGGTTACGACGCCAATGCGCTATACCTCTGGGCGATCATGCAAGATATGCCAACCGGACAGTATACGCGACGACTGGAAAGCGGCGGTTTTAAAAAGCAATGGAGCGGTAAAATGGCGATCGAGTGGTTGGAATGGCAAGCCCACCAACAACAGGTAAAGATCAGACATGGGTACAACAATACCGAGAAAAGAGTTGGAGCTCGTCGCCTTCCAGTCGATGGATTCTGTTCGGAGACGCAGACTGTGTATCAATTTCACGGTAAGCCCACGTTTTAACATTAATAGCTGTATTGCGTGGGAGTGATTTAATGCGTTTGCGTGGGATACAATACTTGTGGACACCTCAATTAATTATATAAAGATACCATGGGACCGCCAGCAATCTAAATAGATAGTGTAGCACATGTTTGTCGCAAATTGTTAATTTTCAGTTTTCTCTTATTAGGTTGTTATTGGCATGGGCATGATTGCCACCTAAATGCTGGGAAAGAGGTTAATACCACGCGAGATAAACCCATGAAAGAGTTGCTCCAGGAGACGCGGAGAAACAGCTCGTATATCCACAAGCAAGGTTTCAACCTCGTCGAGTGTTGGGAATGCGAATGGCGAGATATGAAAAAAACAAACAAGGACTTGCAACGGTTCATTGCTACTCGACTTCGACGGCCCTTGGATAAAGTAAAAACGATGACACTTCAGACTATTCTCGGCGCTGTGAAAAATGAAACATTATTTGGTTGCATCGAGTGTGACATTCACGTTCCGGAACCTTTACGTGAACATTTTTCTGAGATGTGCCCGATATTTAAAAACACTGAGATATCTCGAGACGATATCGGTGAATTCATGAAAGTGTACGCCGAGGAGAATGACATCATGAAGCGACCAAGACGAAGTCTAATCGGCAGTATGATAGGTGAAAAAATTCTGTTGGCTACTCCTCTCTTAAAGTGGTATTTGGAGCATGGTTTAGAGGTAACGCGTGTCTATCAAGTGATAGAGTATAGCCCTAAACCATGTTTTAAACCATTCGGTGATGCTGTGTCTAATGCCCGCCGCGCTGGGGACGCCGACCCTTCGAAAGCCATTATTGCGGACACAATGAAACTCGTGGGCAATTCATCCTATGGGAAAACCATTACTAACAAAGAACGACATCGACAGGTTAAATTCTGCGACGACGACGAAGTACCTAACCTAATAAACTCCCCATTCTTCCGCGAACTGAACCCCATTGATGATGATACCTACGAAGTCCAAAGCAGCAAGAAAAAAATTAAACTGGACTTGCCTCTTCAAGTTGGCTTCTTTGTGTACCAATACGCCAAATTACGTATGTTGCAATTTTATTATGACTTTTTAGATAAATATGTAGATAGGTCCGATTTTGAGTATTGTGAGATGGATACGGACAGCGCCTATATTGCTATAAGTGGTGAGAGTCTGGAAGATTTAGTTAAACCTGAAATGATGCATGAATTTGAAAACGATAAATGTAATTGGTTTCCTCGAACAGACACGGTAGAGCATGCTAAGTATGATAAGAGAACGCCGGGATTATTTAAAGTAGAGTGGGAAGGGGATGGGATAATTAGTTTATGTAGTAAAACGTATTATTGTTTTGGGGCTGGGAAAGACAAATTTAGTTGCAAAGGGGTTAACAAAAAGAATAATGTTATTAATAAAGATAAGTATTTAGATGTAATTTTGAGTAAACGTAGTGGGTCGGGTGTAAATAGAGGATTTAGAGTTATGAACAATAAGATGTGTACATATGTTCAAGTTAAAAACGCTTTTAGTTACTTTTATCCAAAGCGTAAAGTTTTGGAGGATGGTGTTTCAACCATTCCATTAGATCTGTAAATAGCTATTTTGTGAATATATCTTTTCAACAACTAACATATGTGCGTGTTATTACCATCTGTGTCTTATTTACTTTACCCCTAGGCGATTAAACTTATTGATAATGTTGACCACACGGGGGATCATATAACACGATATATGTGGTTTTGGACAATAATAGAATCGAGTTCGTGAGCGGGCATCGGTTTGTTTTGCTGAAACGGGACTCGCGGGACTTAATTTGTCCCTCCACGGGACTTTGTGTCCCTCCACGGGACTTTGTGTCCCTCCACGGGACTTTTGCAAAACCTAATATCACTTTGCGGGACTTGCGGGACACAATTTGTCCCTCCACGGGACTTTTACAAAACAGTATTTAGTTTTATGTTTAACAATATTTAGTTATATGTTTAAGTTCAATACTTTTAGTTTGTATCATGCCGCGTTTGCGTGAAGACTGTCCCCTGTGTGGGAAGCAAGGCTTGTTAAAACTTTCTAATCATTTGGCAGATTATCATCACTTGTCGACAAAAGACAGACAATATTATTTAAGGCAAGCGAAAATTCTCCCGTTGGATCGCATTTTAAACGAACTTATGAAAATACATCAAAGCGATAGAATATGAAATGGTATATATAACGTTTTTGCAAACTTACGTTGCTCAGTTTAGTCATGTATTCGTTACAACTAACACATCCCTTTGGCCTCCTTGTCTCAGGCGGTACAAAAACTGGCAAAACAACGTTTGTCAAGAAATTGTTAGGCAACGTTCAAGTGATGATTGGCCCACCACCTGAGAACATTAAATATTTTTATTCCGAGTACCAGGATACATTTGCTGAGATAAAATCATTAGTTCCGAACATTGAGTTTATTGAAGGTGTACCAGATGTAATATTCGACAGTATCAACCCCAAGACGCGAAATCTTTATATATTTGATGATATGATGGGGGAGCAAGATTCGGTGATTGCGAAATTATTTACAAAAAAGTCTCATCACGGGAATCTCAGCGTGATTTACATAGTTCAAAACCTATTTCATCAGAGTAAAGATCACCGCACCATTTCATTAAACGCCAGTTATATTGTGTTAACAAAGAACGTCAGAGATGCAAGTCAGGTTATTCATTTAGCTAAGCAAATTTACCCCAACAACGTCAAATATTTTCAACAAGCATATCAAATGGCGACAGCTGAACCATTTTCATATTTATTTATTGACCTAACACCCACATGTCCGGATGAAACGCGCTTAAGGTCTGGCATATTTCCGAACGACAAACACTACGTTTATGTACCGCGAACATAAAACAATTTGTTTCATCGCAACAAGTTTCATTTAGTCATGTCGGCTCGTCTTAGAAGGAACTCTGACTTTTTAAAAGTGTTACGAAAGTGTACTCCGGCTCAACGAAAGGCGATACTTGAAGTCGCACACGACGATCTGCTAGAGGCGTTGACAGAGTGCTGCATGAACGTTTATTTAAAAACGATTAAAGTTAATCCCAGTGTGTTGAAACGATTAACCCCATTAAAAGAAGATTTACGTTTTGTCGCTGACAATCGGAACCCTTTGAACCAGCGAAGAGAAGTGCTTTTACAAAAGGGCGAAGGTTTTTTGTCATTAATCCTTACACCGATAGTTGAACAATTGGCTAGTCTTTTGACTCAATAATGGAACACGTGAAGCGGTTAGTCCTCATGCCAGAGCATATGGTAGAGAATACAACACAAAGTAAGCCATTGGTTCCACCTTTGACCTCTCAAGTGAATCATTTAGATTCGGAAATGGATAGTTTACTTAAGAGACAAGACATCACTCAAGATGAAAAAGCTAGACTATATAGTCAAATTCTTCAACGCTACTTGAATTATTATGATAAGAGAATGAGTCAGCCGGTTCGAGTAAGTGTAGTACCCTCTAAACCGACTACAGAGAAGCCGGAAACACAACCAGAACCTGTTGATCTACCCGACAATATCGAAACTGATATTCTAGAAAGTGTCCCTCCTACGATGAAAACTAGAGCCCGACAACTGGTCAAGAAATTAAAGGAAAATAAAGATTTGATTACATGGGACGACAAAGCCCAGCTGGTATACGAGGGTAAACCTGTACCGGGGAGTAATGTGATAGATCTTGTTAACGATGTGCTACGTCACCGGAAGAATTTTAATCCTCAAGGATGGAGACTTTTCGCAAAAGCCTTGAGTGATGTTAATATCCCAGAAGGAATTGTTAGGAATGAGAACCGCTTAAAAACAATACGAGATTATAAAATCGGGGCACTACACCAACCCGAACTAGAAGAAGCTAGTAGCGTTGCTACAGCACCTTTGCTGGGGATTAAGCCTAAAGCTAGAAAACGGCGGGCTCAACAAGCTGGACGACCATACAAATGGTTTAAATAGTGTATAACGTATGAAATGAATAAATTTATGAAACTGAAATAACTTGTTTGTCTTTTAATACATTTATTGCACAAAAAACCATTTACATATAAAATCCCTTACAAGCATATCGTTCCATTCCTTATCATTCGTAAACATATTAGTAATAGTTGACATGGGTATATTTCTACACCTATGTAATGCATAAAACAAGCAGTACTGGCCGCACACATTAGACCATGGCGACTGTAAGACATGTTTATTATAAATATAAGTACTGCTATTGTTTTCTAAAAACGTTTTAAAGTGTTCGCTGTAGTAGGTAGGTCTTTGTCCGTAAGAATCCATAAACTCTCCAAATCCATCAGCTGCCAGGTAAATAGCTACCCAGTGCGTGCCGGGGCCATCACTACCATCGACATTTACAACAAATCCCTTGGGCTTTTCTGATATAGTGTCAGGTAGTCGATCCGACGGTAGTACACTCGTAAAAACCGATTTGGTGAATGGATCACTTTGAAGCACGTTTAAAATTTGAAGGGTGTTCATTTTAACTGTTAAAATCACAGAGCACGTTGCGGTTAGCGTCGATCTCAATAAGGTTTTGAAACTCTCCGAGCACCATGATATTTATAGCCAGGTTAAGAGCTGTACCAAACTGAACTTCCAGTGAGACATTACCATTTTTAATAGGTTGCAGATGATCTCTGGCGCAAAGATCAGCTGTCAGATCAAACACGAACAATGTGTAGCCGTTGGCGTACTCGTCACGCGTGATGCCATTTCCTTCGTTCTGAAACAACTTGTTTGAACCGGCAAACAATGTCTGGAATGCCGATACATAGTTGGCACCTCCTGCATCACCAAATTTCATCTGTAGTGGTTTGCTAGGTAAATGTTCCCCATTTACAGTTAATCCAAGATAGGTCATATCGTAGTTTTTAAAATTGAATGGATTCTTCTTAAAAGATCCGTTGAAGGCCGTGGAATCAACCATACCAATGACAATTCTATCAGGTAATTGACCCTGAAAGATATTGGGTTGGTTTCCAGAGTAGTTCCCTCTTGGGGCGGAAAACACTTTGCATTCAACCCTGTTGATGGGGTACTTGGCTGTGGTATGATTGAGGGCTTCTGTATGACCGATCATGACGGTAGAAGAAACATTGACCCTGCGTACACGGAAGATACAATCTTCTATCACAACTTTGTAGGCGGCTGGGTCGGCTGAAGATACCAAAGAAAAGGCAGGACTTGTTCGCACAAGCTTGAGCTTAATAGGAACCCCACCCAAAATGTAACGTTCTTGGGCAAAAAGATCAGAATGAATTTTTCCCTCCATGGAAACCATTTTGCTTTCCTTAGAAAGATTATAGCGCTCCTTTAGTCCGGTATTCACAGCATCGGCATTTGCCACAGGATTTACAGAGTCCATTTTCCCGGCTTTGTCTTTGTAAAACAACGCGGATGTAAGCTGCGACGATTTGGTATCTTTACTAAAATTTAATATGGTTTCTATGTACGCTCTGTACGGATATGCCGTGCTTGAAGGTGTAACAAGTTTATTGTTTAAGAAAACGTCAACTTGAGAAAATAATGCGTGCATCCACAGGTTCACGGGGCCTACTTGCTCGTCGGCATCCAGATCGGCACCATTTGCCTTTGTTATTTTTGCTTTCACGTGAAGGTAGCTGTTTGCCAGGTCTGTGTAGACGTCGGGGTTAGCGGCACAAAGGAATTCAATAGTGTCAGAAGTTTGAACGCTTGCAACAGGATCAACACTTTCCCAAAACCCCTTGTTCATTTCAATTTGTGTAGGTGGTACTGTAAATAATTCGAGTTCTGATTTTCCACATCCACATGAATCTTTATGAAGGACATTTACTGCTTGCGCCATTTTTTAGTAGGTTGACTATCAAAAATATTTTCTTGTGTATCGAGTGGTGATGTTCTCCGTTTACTTGCTCGAGTGGAAGTGACGACTTTCTTTCGAGAATTAGTATTTAAACGTTTTGAGGGTCCGGACTGATTTGTGCTCTTAGAACCTCCCCCAATTTGGCGTTTGATATTATCCACACCCTGTTTTGCTAGATCATTCACAGCTTGCCGTCCTCTGCTTGCGACTGCTTGTTTTACGCTTTTTCCTTCTAGTACGTCTTGACCAACATTCACGGCTGTTTTTATTGCTTTTTTACCGAGCGCGTTTACACCTTTCTTGACCAAAGGTATGGCAACACGAGCAATACTCTTGAAAAAACTACCAAGCCCATACCCCCGCTGTATCCTAGCTCCATGGAAACCACGTAGGCCCCCACCATTTTGACTTCTCAAGTAATACACTTTACATTCGTTTGCGTCGGGTATATACGTATGCCTCATAGTTATATGAATAAAGGAGATCTCCTCTGCCTGAAATGAAGTGTTACGATCACCTTCCCAAACTCAAATGGTACTTTTCCCTGTGTATCATCCTTTATATCTATCTCCACCGTCTCAAACGACTTTACATTCACTGGGACGTATTGAAGATTCGGAAAATTTACGCTTACATTATCCCCAAACTCGCCACTGCACTTGACAACTTTGAGCAAGGAAACTTTACTATCACCCACTAACTGTGGCTCAACAATATCCGTGTACAAATACATGGCATGAAATCCAGCCTCTAAATCTACAGGTAAAGGGGCTTCCGTATTCTTTGCTATCTCCAATTCTTTTTTATCAAATCCAACCATACTTGCAAACCGACCAGTCAAAACCAACCTCGCCTTGTTTCTCACATGTACAGTCATTTTTCGAGTTAATTGATTGTATGTCAGCCAGATATCCCCATTTGCGTCAGTCTTTAACGTTTTATTCACAGCGGAAACAAACTCCTTAACGGTTGGGTAGTACCCATGCGGGACAGTACTTGTCAAGAAATAACCCTGACCACCACTATCGGCGTAAATATGACTGTCGAAACCTTTACGTAAATTGTACCAGCTACGAGGGTACTGGAACTCGGAGAGCGCCACTTCCCATTCTCCTGTCAGTTCTAAAGGTTGAGCTAGTTTGGTTTTAAAATTTGTCAGCGTGTTGGCTGGAAAATATTCCATAGAACTGTTCGATGGAAGAGTAAGGTAAAACTGACTGGCCATGGCTATAAGTGAGCGACAAATGAACACAACACCCGTAATGTCATTGGTTATATACGTTTATTTTGAAATACTTTTTACATTACTCGCAGGTATCCAGGAATTAAAACTATCTGGATAACCTAACCACTTGACAAAATGCTCCTTTTGTTTATTACGCATGCGTGATTTAATTACTCTCTCGACTCTATAATAGTCACTATCTGTCTTAATAACTTTCTGTAATTCAGGTTCATAAAATGTCCCTTCTAATTCGTCTCCGTGATAATCCGCAATTTTATACACAGGGGGTTTTCTTTGTATCCGCTTTGTGATCGTGAATACCTCTTCGGTCCAACTGGGTAGGTAACCCTTTTTAAACGTTCGTCTTGCTTTACTTATTCGAACTTGGTCTCCAATGCTAAATTTGTACTTAAAAAGCTTATTTGCTTCATCACCATACAGTCTTTCCCACACAACACTTTCGTTTTGAAGATTGACATCGCTTGGTCGCATTCCAATGCTACGATGTCTCGAATGATTATAGGAACGTACTAATTTCTGTAAGACATCAATATACTTGAGCGTATTATTCGCCGTGAAATATTTCCACATTTTTCCCTTCAGCGTTCGATTAAACCGTTCAACCACTGACGCTTTGGTCTCGTTATATGTGGTGAAGAAAAAAATCTTCTTTTTCTTTAGAAATGTTTGAAACAGTCTATTTGTAAACTCTGTTCCCTTGTCGGAATGTAACTTTTCAGGTTTCCGTCCTTTTTTCAGGATTTTTTCAAACGCCTTAACCAAATTTTCCCCGGACTTTGTCTTCAAGGGTTCTACCCATGCATACTTAGATAATACATCAATAACAGTTAAAATATACTTGAAACCATTATTTTCTTTGCTTAGTGAATCCATAATAACTAAATCGGCTTCCCATTCTTTATCTATACCCCCGACAATGACTCTATTTCTCTTAAATCTGTAACGGACCGGTCTATGTAAAGTATATGTGTCTTGTTGTCTCAACCATGTCCTTATCTTATTACGAGATAGTTGGAACTTGCCGTCTTCTTTTGCGGCACGGTAAACAGCCTCCACCCCGCCAAAACTCGCCGGACTTTCGGGGTTGTAATACAGGTCGTGGAGGTACTTCTCCGCCATCAATTTCCGACTGTTGAATCACAATCTTTCCTGAGCAACAGGCAAACATGAAACGTATTCTTCTAAATTTTATAGAGGGCAACCCACCCTTTAAACATGACATGCTTACTCAAAGAAAAGTCGACACGAATGAACAACAACAACATAATAACACGATATAAATGTAGATAATGTTTATTTAATTATATATACAGTTACACTTTTGTTATAGTCATTAGCAGATCTGTAAGTCCTGAATCAGTTCATCGACTTCCTTTTGGCGAAGGAACTCGTCATACGCTTTCTTACGATCGGTTTCCTTGCTAGTAAATATCTCCCCGGTCTTTCTCACTGTATATCGGTAAGATGGTGGCATACTAAACAGACAAACACAACCTGGCTCAAGGGGGTCTTCGTCAGGTTTCCACTCAAAGAAGTCACAAGCACTTTCTCTTGGATGAGGACAACAATAGAATAAACGATCCTGATTAGGACCCTCTTTCTTCACTTTCTTGGTGCGACATATCAGACCATGTCGGCAAATGGGCTTGATACCTTCGAACACATCACCCCATTGCCAAAAGGAACAGGGATTATCTCTTTCGGAACACACAAAGAACGGTCTACCATAGTTCTGGTTATTCTTATCTTTAACCATTCGCAGCTTTGCCAGGCGTCCATGTCCATAACACCTTGGATGTACACAACCACTTTCACGATAGGCCGTCACAGCTTTTCCAAACATGTAGCAATCTTGATCGGGGCAAAAGAACTCACAGCTCGGATTTTCACCACAGAACCAAAATGTGCCCTTTTGCGTCACTGTTGAAGATGCTGGTAAACCATGTAAACACTCCATTGTATTCTGACGATTCTCCAATGCTTTTATCAGGCGTTCCACTCCTTCTCTAGCGTCTTGAATAATAATCGGTTTTTGACTGAACCAAAGACACCAAACCAAGTGTAATCCTAACATTGATGAATGCTCGACTCGACGGCGAATTTATATAGTTTATGCCACCAACCATTAACCAATCAGAGCGCGACTATAGCGTACGTCACGGGGCATACGTACGCTGTTTTAACCAATCAGAGCATAGCTATGGCGTACGTCACGGGGTGTACGTCACGGGGCATACGTACGCTGTTTTAACCAATCAGAGCATAGCTATGGCGTACGTCACGGGGCGTACGTCACGGGGTGTACGTCACGCTGTTTGACCAATCAGAGCATAGCTATGGCGTACGTCACGGGGTGTACGTCACGGGGTGTACGTCACGCTGTTTGACCAATCAGAGCATAGCTATGGCGTACGTCACGGCGTGTACGTCACGGCGTGCACGTCACGGTGTGTACGTCACGGTATGTACGTATGCGGTTCAACCAATCATAATCTCGCAAACTAATTAGTGCGGCGCCCTATATGGAGGCTTGCGGCGCCCTGCGGTACCCTTGCGGCGCCCTATGGAGGCTTGCGGCGCCCTGCGGTACCCTTGCGGCGCCCTATGGAGGCTTGCGGCGCCCTGCGGTACCCTTGCGGCGCCCTAAAAAAAAGGGTTGATCGGTACCTATATTACTACTCATGACATGCATAACTTTGCAACTGAGGCCTGTTTCAAACGTCACATTTTGCATGTGTCGAATACAATTCATGTTATAGTCGACCAAATTACAAACGTCGAATTTAATTGTTTCAGACATCGCAGTTTGCATGAACATAATTCACGCAAACGAGCCTTGAAACGGCCTGAAACTTAGTAACTTACATTTTAAATGAGAGATGCGAAAAAATTTTATTGCTCATCAGATTCTAGCCTCCTCCGCAGGCTGCCTCTCTGTGGGAGGGAAAGCGATTTCCCTCCCACAGAGAGTCAGCCTGCGGAAGAGGCTAATCAGATTCGATACCTGCATTGTCTGGCAGAAAGCCATCTTCCTTCTTTATCTGGTATACAGTGGTCGTGTTGAACTTCGCCTTTATTTCTGTTGAAACAGTGAAGTTATGGCATTCTTCCTTTCTCCAACGCAGGGCGCTTTCAACTCGAATGAGAGCATCGATTGTTGGACTGCTCATCCTGTTTCTCACTTTATTCTTAAAGTAATTTATCTTTGAGAGGATGCGCTCTACGTCTGCATTCGAGTATGGAAGGGAGTAGAGGCCTAACATTCTCAAAACGCGACAGCTGGGTTGAATCTTTATAGCTTCATACGCGGCACCCTAATTTCACTGGATCACTTTTAAAATCTTCTGGTACGTCGGCTACCTTCAAAAAACGCACTTCCTTCCAGTGGCTGATCTAGCGTAAGTCGAAATAGATTACCACAGCTCATTCTTGGATATATTTACATTTTAAAATATCTTCAAAGCAACTTCATTGGTTAGATTTTAAAATTCTTTTGAAATTCATAACCTATGACATTGTTATAAAGTTATTTTGAATTCATAATTGAGCTGCTATAATTTATTTTGACTTACCCTGGATCCGCCACTGCTTCCTTCTTTAGGTCATTGACGCTGTTGGTGATATTTGGAAAACGTGATGCCAACGAAGTAAGATCCGTGACTTTCAACACTTCTTCTGGTAACACACTTGCCATGTCTCAAAAACGGTAACATTCTCCGGAAGTCTCATCTGTACTTGTTTTGTCGCCTCTACCAAGAATGTTAAGCATCTCAGTTTAACTTCATCCACATCATTTTTGGGTATTTTCAACTATTCGGCATTGCTGACAAACGCATAACCAAGGTAGACACAGCTAGCAGACATCAGGTTATTTTGGAAATCATACGAGAACAGATCTTGTCTTCTGACTTTTTCCAGTCTTGATGGAATGACAATGCGCTGCAAAAGCGAGTAAAAGAAATCCAGAAGGTCGGAACCCAGGCTCACAACGTCGGCATTAGCCAACTCAAACAGCTTGCTGATTCTGGAAAACTCCTTCAACGTTCCCTTCCAGGAAGATCAACGTGATGTAATTCCTCGGATCTTGGTACATACTGGAAAATTGCCTGGTAGTGTAGCACTTTTCATCGTTACAGTTTGCCATTTGGAAACATAGCTTGAGAGCATCCCATTGGTCGGGTTATGCACTCGTACCGGCTCATCCACCTGGTTGCGCTACGTAGGCGGAGTTTCGTAGGTATCTAATTCGTAAAACACTTGTGCAGCTCTCGGTACTGGATCAGTCGCTTTGGACTGTGCGAAAACAAGTTGTATGATTCTTTAAACAGAAAATCAAGGTGTGCGGGTAGTGTAGCAGCTGCCTTGCTTGCCGCCAGTTGCAAGCTGTGACAAACACACTTGAAAATGATCCCACATGTGAGATCAATTTGCGGAAGTATGTGCCCAGGCTGTGATGCACTCCTACCATCGTCTTGCAGCGATCAACTCCGATGCCAATTAGTCGATCCAAGCACGGGCTATAGGACAGGCGCATTGCGATACTGTTTACGTACGTAAATAAGAAAATTATTAAAACGTTATAAACCGTATTGTACTTACTGATAAATTATTTAGACGTTCAAATGATGGGAGTGTTCTAAACGTCGTTATTTCGTTTGGAAATAGTGAAATACAAATCCTTGTTCTGTTACACATCGTCGCCATATTGAATCAAGCACCAATTTCCACCCCCCCCCCCCCTGGCAAAATAATAAGACGGCGAAGAAAAATAAGGAAAAAATAAGAGGGTAGGAACAATATGGGCGTGTTTCGTCAAAGGCTGGATGCAGTGACACTTCCATATATGGCACAAACGTGTCCCATACTTCCATATATGGCACAAACGTGTCCCATATTTAATATTCCGTGACCTAGCAACACTGAGCGATATATTTCAATGAAAAGTAATGATGCTTCCCGCCTATAACGATTTAAATCGGTCATGTGGCACGGTATTGCGAACGTTGATTCGCTCAAAAGCATAACACGCCCAGAACACGCCCACATTGTTCCTACCCTCTTATTTTTCTTCGCCGTCTTATTATTTTCCCAGGGGGGATGGAAATTGGTGATTGTTCAATATGGCGACGATGTGTAACAGAACAAGGATTTGTATTTCACTATTTCCGAACGAAATAACGACTTTTAGAACACTCCCATCATTTGAACGTCTAAATAATTCATGAGTAAGTACAATACGGTTTATAACATTTTAATAATTTTCTTATTTACGTACGTAAACAGTATCGCAATGCGCCTGTCCTATAGCCCGTGATGCAAGGTTAAGCCAAAATCTTTAAGGACCTTGCATATATATGGCATCTCCAATGGCGTCCGATGTCGCGGATTCACCAAGGGGAACCATCTTAAGGAAGGTTGTCACGATTCTCTGACTATACACGCTGGAGTATCGGATACAAATTGCTAACATTTTTGATTGACTGACGTCAGTTGATTCATCGACAATTAAACTGTAAAAACTTCGACCAATGTCCTTAACTAGTTTAGCAAATAGACATGGCGATATCAAATTAACAAGCAACGCAGTACACTTGGTGCGATGTAATTTTAGACTAGCCGCGATGGTGGAATCCGGAAAATTTTTTGGCAAGAGCAGCATGAGATGATCAATTGCAAGCAGAGATGTATGGTCAGCAACGAAGACAGCTGTTCTAATTTCAGCTTTCATTTTAGATTCTGAGAGAGATGGCCGGTAAATTTGATCGATCGGTTTTGTTTTTAACAATTCTTTGTTATTTTTAATTTCTGTTTATCACCACCTCGCGTACAACGAGATTTAATAAAATCACGTCCCAACCTAGATGTTATAAACTATAAACATAGTGTGGAAATACAAAGCCTATGCGTCGCTTTTCTTTATTTCAGATCATTATTACATGTACGTACAAAATGAATATAACCTCTGTTGTGACGTCACAGCACGTCCGACAACTGATATGAATATCCAACATGGCGGAATGCATAATATTTTCTAACGAGATGTGCGTTTTTTGCTATTTTTCTTTAATTTTAGTTCGATTCAATATGTTTTGATTAGCAATAGTTTATAATTTGCATCACCTCTAAGCACAAAGGTAGTTCCTTGAGTATCAGGGCCTAAATAAACAATAATCCATCATCCCTTGGGCGCTCATAGTTCACAGTTTACGCTTTTGGAAAGACAACTTTAATTGAAATGTATGTTGCTCGTCCGTCGATGCGACGAGGACCATCTTATCATCTTTGGTTTTGGGGTCCTGTTCTGTGGGTCCTCAGATGACTGATGAGGCCAATTTACACTCTGAAGAGTCTTTGACAGTGGGTACAAAGCATTGTAGCAGGTGTTGGAAAATTAGTGGTCCTGTTCTTTCTGGCCTGTCTTTGCCTTTTGCAGCATCCATCCTAATCGCCTCGCATGCCTTGGCACCATTGTGAACAACCGACCGCCACTTTCGATCCCCTATCCTGGGCCAATTTCTCCCAAAAGGTATGGTCGATGTTGAAGGATTTCAGTGACGATTTCAGCGTGTCTTTAAAACGTTTCTTCTGACCGCCTTAGGACCGCTTTCCTTTTTGCAATTCGCCAAAAAGAAGTTTCTTTGGGACGCGTTCGTCTGACATGCGTGCTATATGACCCGCCCAGCGAAGTTGAGATTTCATCAGGATAGTGTGGATGCTATTTAATCCTGCGCGTGTTAGGACCTCAGTTTTTGGGATCCTGTCTTGCCACTTTATGTCGAGAAGTTTTCTGAGGCAGGTTGTGTGAAAGTGGTTTAACTTCTTTGTATGGCGCTGGTAGACTGTCCAGGTTTCACATCCGTAGAGTAATAATGTCGTGAGTACAACTGCCCGATACACTTTGGTCTTCGTCTCTGTGGTGATCCTATTCCAGACGTTCTTACGTAGTCTGCCGAAGGCGGCTCTCGCTTTGACAAGTCTAGCGTTGACTTCGTTATCAACGACTACATTTCTGGAAAGTGTGCTGCCAAGGTAGGTAAACTTGTCTACCGCTTTCAGTCGCTCCCGTTGATGGTGATGCTCGGTTCAATGTATGGTTTTCGTGGAGCTGGCTGATGCATTACCTCGGTCTTTTTTTGTGCTAATGGTGAGACCAAAGTTGTCGCAGGCATTAGAGAACAGATCAACGCTGTGCTGCATGCCATTTTCAGTGTCAGCATCGAGGGCGCAGCCTCATCCCGAGAGATTGATTGCAAACCAAGAATAAAAGCTTGCATTGCAAACACTTCAGACTGTTCAAACGTCATCCTGAATATTTTGACAATCTTTCAATACTTTTTGTTACTTTACAGCTATACATAACCTGTTTATTCTAAACAATGGCTTTTTAATGCAAGCAGCCAGCCATGATAAATAGATCGAGGTGCAAAGTGGTCGGCCCAAATGCATTTCAGGTTCCGGTATTATACATTCGAAATTTATCCAGCCGGACAACATATAAACACACAATGAGAAACACGGGAGAGTATTTGCACAACAGCAGCGATGAAGATTTTGAATTAAAAAGAAAAACATTTTGCTGTAAGATATACACTTTGGCTGTTATAAATATCTCACCTTTTATCTCACAAAATAAGTTTCGTTTGACAAGTGTACAACTCTGTTGGTCCATTGCGATTACTTGTGTTAAATTCATTATCTCATACCTAGCGTATTAGCCGCTTTCCTATTGGCTAAGAGGAGGTGCATCCAAAGTGGAGCCCACCTGCTGACGTGACATATACAGTATGTGGAAGTGAAAACATGGCGACCGAAATTTGTTCTTTGCGGTCGGGTTTATTTGGTTTATATAATAAATTTTGGCAATGTTTTGGTACAAAGGCATGCATTTTCTCGTCGAGAATAAGGTAATATTGTACAGCATTTTTCAGCTTGCATGTAGTTTGATTCTATAGTATGTTGGCCTCTAAAATGTTTGTTATCGAAACGTGAAATTATATACTGTATAAAGTAAAATCCTCGGTACATTTTAACCGAAGTGGCATGAGATAAAAACGAAACACACTTGCAGTTTCGGTGAGTCCGGGATTGGACGCACCTCGGGTGGCTGGAAGTTTCCCGAACTCACCTCGCTCGGCTCGGTAAGTTCGGAAAACTTCCAGCCACCCTCAGTGCGTCCAATCCCGGACTCACCTCCCTACAAGTGTGTTTCTTATACACCACAACTAAGACTTCTCCGGACCAATACAGGCTTTCAGTAACTACTTCATTAGATCCAACAATCTTTGTTGCTTTAAAATTTGTCTTACACCACCTATTAACCATATTATAACAGTTCAACGACAAAAAATCCGTTTCATCAGTAATAGCCAATGCCGCTTTGTAGGAAATTGTGTATCCCCAAAACAAACAACAAGAACTACCACAGTCTGATTCTCTTGTTGACTTGCTATCATTTTTTTCATATTTTATTTGAATAAAGGAAACGTATTGATTTCGACTTGACCATACCCTCTCGGATAGTGTGTGGGATTTGACGTTTAATTCTACAATTAGGCTTCCCATGCGGTATTGTTGAATGCCTCAGCATTGAGATAAAAGAGTAAAAAGCGTGAAAAGTGCATATGTAAAATATTACTACTTAAAATATCTTGTAAAGCGCACAATTAGTTGTTCGCTGTTGGGAATTTGACATGTCAATTTTTGCATAAATGATATAGTTGGTTAATTATTTACGTACAAATTTAAAATGCTAAAGCTTTCAAACTCTAACAATAGGTTATTTTCATTTTTTATGCAAATAATTATGCAAACTTTGACTTACCTTACCATAAGACCTCGCCATAAAAAATTGTTAAACATAGCTAAACAACTTCACATGACTGTCGTCATTGACTCTTTTCTGAAAGAAAACACTTGCGGCTGGAAAGGCTTCAAAGTGTTTGCGCATCCATGCATGCTTGTACCGTAAGCTTGACTTATTAAATTAGAAGCGTCTTGAAGTGTTAAATTAGAACTACTGAACTAGTGTATATGGAGGATTTTGAGTCTCAAAGTTAAGAAGTGGAATTTGGCGGAAAATGTGCTAACGCGTTAGGTTTGGCACGAGCGTCAAATTCATGCTTCATTCGACAAATTTTCGACCAAAAAACTTTCAGCAATATTGATGTATCAAATAGGCCGTTTGCAGTGGGGTAATACTGTTTACTTTCATGTCACCTCTCAGAGAACTAAAAAATTTTTTCACAATTTACCTTTTCTTTATGCGCTTGTTCCAAATAAAAAAGTTACCGCTCCTACTACCTGCAGTTTTTGTGAAAAAATCAATTTTACTTCTCACTCATTTCGCCTTCTTCAAAAACAACGGCGCCATATTGTAATCACAATACAGTTATTTACAATCGCTCAGAATGTCGATTTAGTCAACCCCAGTCTCCTCATTCACGCATGCGTTGGCCTGCGGGGATGAATTTCAAATCAAACTTGTTTTTTTAAATTCAAAATTAAAAAAGTATATTTTTTTTGCTTTGAGAACTGAAATAAATCGTGTTAATACTGTTTTTAACACTTTCTAATATTTTATTAATACTCCACCAAAAGTTATCTGGATGTAGATTTTGCAAAAACCTTGGTAAAATGGCATTTAGTCATGATCATAAATGTCGTACTCATTTCGATGGAAAAGAAGATGGAGGACTAAAAAAAATTACTTAAGAAACTTTAACTAAGGTTAAAGATGTAAGGTGGCAGTGGTTAAGTCTTCCTGAACCCTACAAAAATTTACGACAGTTGCGAAAGAGTCATTCAAACGAAGCTTGGGGCTGGGCTACCATCTTCAGTGCTTTCGGAATTTTACTGACATAAGTAAATTAGAGAGAGCGAAAACAACGATAGCCAATTCCAGTATTGAGCGTCCGGCTAAAGACAAATCAAAAGAAACAGATGGAGCAAGTCATCAACACCAAGCGGCCAAAGTTTCCCGCCCAAAACGTCACTGTTTGCATAAAGGAGGAACCACTCCAGGAAAGACGTCCTCCAACATTTTACACAAATTTGCTTGATTTGTAAACGTTCTGGCCGTTTATACATGCATCACAGATGCAGTAAACAAATTTTACGTTTGCTTTTAGTAGAAAAATAGATTTAAAATTATGCGGAAACATAATTATTGTAAAAAATTATTTGCTGCCAGGAGCGTACCGAGCGGGTGTGTGTGTGTGGGGGAGGGGGCAACTCCGATTTGACAAGCTGGCGTTTGGCATTCGAGCCAGTAACCTTTCCATTCGCATCGGGACTAAGGGTTTCAAAAATGCGATCACATTCAATGTGCCATAACGTGCTGAAAAACTGAAAAAGCGACTTCAAAATCATTACCCCCAACTCGTTTTCCACGCTTCCAAGAGTATGAGCAAAGGCACGTTGGCTTACTCGGACATTTTGACGGTTGGTGATGATGCAGATTGCAGTGTAGAACCAGAATGGAAATTTGATACACTGTCTGACAAAGAAGAGGAAGAGACCGCTGATCAAACTGACATTGAACGTGATAAAGAAGTTAAAGCTAAAGACATTTACTTCGTAGCTCTAGAAATTTGGAAGTTGCAGCGAGATAATAAAGGTATCAACGCGGAGTGGCCTTCTGATTCGCACGATTTGACGTTAACACGTGCAAAAGAATCGATCCTTGTGATGTTGTATAACTTTTTAGCATGGAGTGTAGGATTCACCTGCGACCCCACTATGGATAAAAATAGTTCCGAGATTAGTTGCAAAGAAGATGCAAAAGTAATTTCAATAGCACAAGATTTGATTTACGCTGAATCAAAAGGCAAGAAACACACGTACAAGTCACTCGCACTTGGAATGGCTGTTCGACAGATTACACGGTCTGTAAGATTGCTTAAAGTTCTGCATTGTCTTGGGCACAAAGCCTCGACAGACACAGTTTCTAAACACGACACAACATTGGCAATTATCAGCAGTAACGGAGATGGGAAGGCGATAAAGATTCCAATGAATATTTCTAAAACATATTTAGCACAATTGTCTGGGACAACAACGACTTTATCGAAAAGGCACCTGAAACCAAGATTATTCCATTCACAAGTAAAGAAAAAGGGACTTTATCCTTACGTAATGAGAGTGTCGAGTTATCGATTAAAGAAGAAAGCCTTCGCGGTCAACAGACTTTGGCCAGAAATGCCGATTTCTTGTATTTATCACAGAGAAGAAAGGCATCAGAGAAAGGGGAATATTGGCCAGGATGGACAGGGTTCAACACCAACATCTATAAAGAGGTCAGGCTGACTGCTACCATTGGTTACTTGCCAGTTATTGGCAATGTCCGATATGTCAACCGTTAACGCTCTGCTCAAACACAGTGTCCATTTGTAACCACCTTAATTTGCCAGATATTGTGTTGGTCTTTGACGAGGCAATATATGCCAAGGCTCAAATGATACGATGGGCGAACGAGGAATTTAAAAAACGGCTAGGTGATCAGACTCGGTGATTTCACACTGCATGTTATGTCATTCGGAAGTGCTACTGGAAAGATTTTTAAGGATGCTGGGCTGCAGGTAAGCATACTTTTAAAAATGCAGAATAATGTTTTTTCCTTTCATATCGATTAAATCAGTGAAGATTTTTTTTCTTTTAGGATATGATGATAGAATCAGAGATCATCGCATCGGGATCAGTAAAAGGCGTTCTGTCCGGAAAGCACTACAACCGAGCAATGCGAATTCACAAATTACTATTTGAAGCAATGGAAAGATTGCGTTTAGAGGCATTTGCTAAGTCTCTTACAACAGAGTAGAAAACAGAGCTCAGCTGGCTTGATGTTATTTTGACGGAAGATTCCAGTTCGGAGAAGGTTTTGGAGAATTGCGAGAGACACAATGTTAACGAAGTGAAAGAAATGCACGATAAATTTGTAAATGAGCGGAGTAAAGTGAATCCCCTTTTTGCATTCTGGTGAAAATATATCGAAATAGTGCAGTTGCTATTATTATACATACGAGCCACACGAACTACGGACTGGGTTCTTCACCTAAGTAGTTTGAGATCCATGATACCTTGGTTTTTTGCAACCGATCGTGTTAATTATTCGCGTTATTATGCATCTTCTTATTGGATGGAAATGATGTGCCTAGAACAAACTAATCCATGTATGTATCGTCTCTACTTTGTTGGTGTAATTGAATTAATTTATTGTACGTATACCATTGTTCTTTATTTCAAATTTTCCAATTTTAATTGATTTAATTAGATGTTGTCCTTAACATTTCAAGAAACTGGACCGTACAGAGACAAGAGCGATATTCATTCTCTGACGTAGCATGCGATCAAACAATCAAACAGACATTAAACAGGTTTGTTCAGCATCAACAATTTTTAGCGGTTCAAAATAAGTCCTACTAGAATATGGTAATATTACAAACCAGATAGTATATGTACTATATGTACTAGAAATACATGCATGCAGCAACCCCTCGCCACTAACTAAGAGCATGCAACTAAATTTTCGGAATTACATGAAGTGCTGATATAGGTTGTTGTCATAGCAACACGGCAATTGTTATTCTTCTGCTTAAATTTGGTATAAAATACGACCTATTAATTACAATAATAAGAAGACAGTCTGAGTCTCGCATTTACAAAACATAAACTTACTCTGGAATTTAAACAGTGAATAGACTGGATGAGTACGGCTACGCCGGCCTTTATAAAGCATTAAAACACGAGTATAAATATGCATTATCAACAAACTTGCCTCGTGTTTCACGCCTTAGTCAATTGCTGGCGCTTCTCTGTATTTTCTCCGAATTAATCTCTCTTCAATCTTCTTCGGAAGTCTCCTCGAGCCTTTGTCGTCGTCTACGCTCGTTTCGCCTTGCTTAACGTTCTGCTTCCTCGTTTTCCTTTCGCTGCTTGCTTGACTCCATATTTGTTGACCTGATAAATGCTTTTTATTTAATTTTTACAACAATAAATTGTTGTTAAAGTTCCCAAAACTTTTTGCAAAAATACAAAATATTATAGCGCAAATAGCTAACTAAAGTTAAATATTTGCTGACAGTTGAATAACTTGAATTCGTGATTAAGTTGATCAACAACAAATTTTAAATCTGACCAATCAGTGTTAGCCATTCATGATAGTCCGCCATATTGTTGAGATCAGTGTGAGCATGACGTCATGACCTGCCAAAAAATCTCACCCCCATCGCCCATGAACAGTGACTGTGAACTTCGCTTATGCACGATGGCTCGGGGACTAGTATATGTCAGTATATGTACTATTCCATATACTGCTAAATTGTATACCAAACGGTAAAATTCACGCAGAATTGTAGCTATTGAGAAGCGACACCCCGCTGTTAAAGGTATGTTTGTGCGCTAATAACTTTTTTCATGGGGAAGACAATCCTTACATAGGAGACAAAGTTTTGACAAGATCTTACGAAGCTATAACCACGTTTGAATTAGTTAATTGCAGTGTCACTAAAATCGCCCCAAGAGTTTCGTTTCTAGATCTATTGATAAACCGCTTTTTACTAAATTGTTTCTATGCATGCTCTCAGAAAGAAGGGTCTTTGCAGTGATCATGTCATGCTGATAGTACTGATCGACATGATAGTTACAATTCGTGATTTCACACGTATTTGAATGTTCAGAGCTATCGACCAAAAAATGTGTCCGAAATATACAAACTGTACTAAAGCAACTGAAAAGCAAAACACTAACTAGGTCATACCATTATCCCCGAGCCAACGGCGCGAAGCACCGTTCCGGGCGTTAGCCCGGGGCGAGGGTACTAATTCCGCACGGCTATTTACACCCGGGAAAAGGAAAGCATAGCGAAGTCTGAAGTTCATCAAATATCGCGGGCGCGTGGCTCAAGGGTGGCGGTCATTGATCTGTATAATACTCGATCACGCATACAGTGGCATCAAGTGAAGCCAGCAGAAATGACGATTTGGAGTACCAAGATGGCGGACAATCAGCATTTTCAATAGATAAATAAACTTCCTTATTTTAAGGAAATTTACGGAAATTGAAAACGCTGCTTAAAAGCTTACTCTTACACCCCATATTACACCTGCAAAGAACACTGGACCTGGAGTACCAAGATGGCGATGACTTCAAAATTTTATTATGTATGCGTGATCCACTATTATCCAGATCAATTTTGGCGGTGAGTGGGTGGCCATCACTGATCTCAAAAATATGGCGGACTATATTGCACTACAATATTTCGTATTTTTGCAAAAAGATTTGGCAATTTTCACAACCAACGAAGGGTGGTCATTTCTGATCTCAGGAATATGGCGGACTGTCAGGAGTAGCAAACACTTAAGGCATCCAAAAAGGCGAGAAATAAGACGAAAACGACTGCCACCAGACTCTTGAAGAGAGATTAATTCGGGGAAAATACAGAGAAGCGCCAAGAATTGACCATGGTGTGAAACACAAGGCAAGTTTGTTGATAATGCGTATTTATACTTGTGTTTTAATGCTTTATGAAGGCCGGCGTAGCCGTACTCATCCAGTCTATTCACTGTTTAAATTCCAGAGCAAGTTTATGTTTTGTAAATGCAAGACTGTCTTCTTATTACTAATGTAATTAATAGGTCGTCTTTTATACCAAATTTAAGCTTACATTAGGCGTAATAACATACTGATGACAAATGTTGTGCCATTTAAAAAATTGTCGATAAAAGAACGATTAAAAACTGATATTTTGTCATTTTGAAAAAATATACAGAAGAACTAACAATTGCATGTTGCTACGACAACAACCTGTACGAGTACTTCATGTAATTCCCAAAATACAGTTGCATGCTCTTAGTGGCGAGGGGTTGCTGCAGGCATGTATTTCTAGTTTATGTCATATGCTACGGCTATTAGATAAATATCTGCAAAATTGAAAAACAGCAGTGAAAGTTACAAAGTTCTAATTTTTCGCATGTTGAATGTTGAGAGATCTCGAACCATAATTCACGTAGCAAAAAAGATGGCGGCATGTCGATTTTACAAGAGTGCGTTGCGGGTATCAAGTAAGAATAGCTGGGAAAAGATGATAAGCTAATGGATTGAAATTTAAACACAAGTGTGAAAATAACACATCGTCCTCTACCTGTTCTTCAAAAAACGTTTAATTTACATTTTTAAACGTTTTCATACCGCAATGCATTCTGATAAAATCGACATGCCGCCATCTTTTTTGCTGGGGTCAATTAATGTGACATACATACAACAGTTTGGGTTCAGAAAATTGTCACTACAAGATGGTCACCAAAGGCGATGAAAAGTGCCGTTGTAAAAACAATAAAACATGTGTGAATGTTGATTGGATCAAACTTAGTTTGATTTATGCATGTTACTTCATGCATGTGTGTATGTTTGCTCGTCTTGCCTTCTTATTAACAGTTGGATGAAAATGATTTTTTACCAATAATATTTTTTGATTATTTTTATGAACTCTTTCCGGAAACACCATTATAAATTGAATTGATTTATTACAAATCTGAGTTTTTGACCCGTTTGACTCAGGCATCATACAGAGATAAATTACAACAGTTATAAAACGCACGCAAGATATATGTAAAGTGACCGATGTGATCGAGTATGTACGCCGATCTACACTTAATATGACTAATTTGAATACAACCCACAAAAGAGACGGTACATCAAGATTATGTGACTCTTTGTTTTGTATAGAACATGATCACGTCAACTGGCGTGCGGAAGTTTTTTCGTCTCCCTATACAAAACAATTTTCACTTTTTTATTATATAAAACATCAAATAGGAAAATTTACTTGATTGGAACGTAAATTCCGTTAGCGTTAGGGGCGTACAATTTGTACATTATACGAACTGTACGAATTATTTAGATCAGTGGAAACTACAACATTTCAATATCTAGCTGTCGCTTTTCAGTAGATAATTCAAAGTAGAGATAATAAAGGAATAATGTGACAAACATGCAAAACTTGGAGTTATTGCACGTCTCGAAATAACTTCTATCGTTGCTACAGAAATGAATGATACATTTGCGAGTTAAAATAGGTATAGAAAACCAAGGAAAGAAATCACAACGAGTACTTCGTGATTAGAATTAGGAACACATTTTCTAAACTCACTCCTTGATCATGAAATGATGGAGTCTATCAAAATTTGTCGTTTTAAAACATTTCTGGAGAAATGTTTTGATAATGAACCTTCCTGTCCCTTTTTGTTCACTATTGCATGTTAAAAATTGTGTATTGTATATAGATATTTCAGTAGAATTTGCGTTTGATTCTTGTGTAGAAATTTCCAATTTCTTAAAGGTGGAAACACAACAGAAAATGACGGAAACACGCTCTCAAAACGTCACCGCGATACATCCAGGGATACATCGCTCCTCAGTAAAGTTTTGCGGTAGTATTTGTCGTGTTAAAACATTTTGCATGAGAATCTTTGCACATAAAATCTTCTTGCGGTTTAGATGTTCTAGCATACATGTTAAAGTGCGTGTTTTTGTTGACATATTCCGCTAGAAATTGAGTTTAAACGCTGTGTTTAGGTCGGCTCACGTGGCTTGTGCCCAGCGGTATCACCCATGAGCGCTGCACCAACTTCTTTTTGACACCGAAAAAAATAAAAACAGAAACGGGGCGAATTTAAAACTCCGCCTCGCCTACGGCATGCGGAGTAATTACTAGCGATGCTTTACGCAGTTTGGCGCACTCGTTTCGGTACTCTAAACAAGTGTACTGTTATTTTCCATCCATCACACAGACGTTGTGTCATTTTCCCATTTTTTAATGTGAAGAATTTGTGCAGGATTAGAGACAATTTACAATATATTACAAAGGATCTTTTTTCAAAAAAAAGACATTACGTCTGTTTGAATGATGGTAACAAGTAGCGAACTGCATTCTAGTTGTTTAGTACGATATAAAACAGTGGCGGATCCAGGGTAAGTCAAAATAAATTATAGCAACTCAATTTTAAATTCAAAATAACTTTATAACAATGTCATAGGTTATGAATTTCAAAAGAATAAAATCTAACCAATGAAGTTGTTTTGAAGGTATTTTAAAATGTAAATATATCCTAGAATGAGCTGTGGTAATTTATTTTGACTTACGCTAGATCCGCTACTGATATAAAAGAGGACAGGTTTCAATTCTGTGCTTATACTTTGCATGCTGTGGTATTGTAAACTTTGCCGGTATTGTAAATTTTAAAATGGAAACACGGGAACACGAAATATAGGGGAACAAAGAACAAGGGAACATAGTTAAATTTTGCAAGAAATCAATGGAACAAAGCGAAACTTTTGAAGGGAACACGGGAACACCAAACTTTGCAAATTTACTAATTATAATCAGTTCCTCGTAATAAAGTAAATAACAAAGTAAACAATATAGTTGCATGACCAAAATGCTTTTGCTCAATGCGCGATATCAAATAACATGCAGTAGAAACGAGTAAGCATACTTCTGAACTTTTGAACTCAAACCGAAATTTTAAATGTACTAAGGGACCGTTCATTATTTACACCTCAGGGGGGCACCGAAGAGAAGTTAGAAAAAGTATATAAAAAACAATTACCCAACCTTTCTGGGTGTTCGAATTTTTTTTACCCAACCTCTAATAGAAATCCAAGATTTTAAAGCTGCCTTTGTAAACGTAACTCGAAGTGACTGTTTTATTTGTTTTTGTCATTGTGTTTTTTTATGTATATGTTTTAGCTGCGTTCGTTATTAGCTATTATTATGCATTGTTGTATGTTCTCGTATTCTCATTGGTCGAGAGCCTACAGTGATCATGAATTTTCCGTATTTTGGCGCAGACAAAATAGACCTCGTATTTGTCATGTGCTGACGCCATCAGAGACAAATACGAGATTTATTTGTCATGTCCAAGCCGCGCCCGCGTAGTTTTTCAGCGGTACCTCGCATGAATTTCAAAAGATCGGGAATTGTTTTGACTGTTGACAATGACTTTAGCTCGGTTTCCTTCAGTTTCGGCAGAACAAATCGACTTTTCTTGCAAAATAAATAATAAAAGAATTACTGAATTCGGCTTGCGCAGGACATCGGAATTATTCAGACCTTGGTCAGCGTTATGTGCCTCAGCTTTCGGCTTCGGCAGATAACGTTGGCCTCGGTCTGAATAATTCCAATAGCCTGCTCAGCCTCATCCAATATTTAATTCTTAATTATTTGCACTTAATACATGGTATTTTTTAGAACTAACTAATAATAGGTTTCAAAAATCAGTTACCCACCCAATTTCTCTTCGGTGCCCCCCCCCCTGCGGTATAAATAATGAACGGTCCCTTATGTCTAGATTTTTGTATTTAGTTTTTGTTATAATTTCTGTCATTTTATTTTAACAGAAAGATAAATACTGGTGGTTCTTTTTTCCACAGTTACATTTAAACGCGGAAATGTTTAAAGTAGCTCACTTCTGGCTGTTTCGACATGCATTATTGTATATACCTGTAGTTCGATTAGCATGGTTCAATAGACAATAAAATATTTTGACGCATGCAGTCCAAAGGGCTTTGTCTTTTTTATTCAAATGTTGAAGATACTTTCTGCCCCCAAGTTATCTTTTCAAAAGAAGCTTTGTGAGCATAATCAACAATGATGACATAAATGAACACCGCATCTTGTAAAATATTTCAAACCACAGCACTCTTTTGAACGAAATCTCGGATCATTTCAATCTCAAAAACTATATCATGCCTTCTATCATAACGGGCATCTTGAGCACAACTGTGGGCTTACTGTGGAATAAGGCCCGTGACAAGACAGCCGAGAAACTACAGGGCGGCGATGTGACCGATGCCAAAGTGCGAGAGATTGTCGTGCTTGAGTTAAACGACATCAAAACTAAGCTGGACGGTCTTTCTCGTGCGCATCTGCTCAGCAGTTACAGTTTTCTGAGAGAAGGAGTTGAGTTACTGAATGTCTGTCTTGATCAATCGATGCAAGAAGACCGCGGTGAATCATCAACAATGCCATCGAGCGATGTTGCGTCAGCAATTTTAAACGAAGTCCTACAACTGACTTGCGCCGTAGAAAAAATAAAGACCAAATCGTGTGCGGAGTACGAATCAGCTAAGGAACGATTCAAGGACGCCCGTAGGAAAGCGACAGAATCCTTCTGCAATGAGGCGCTGAAAATAGAAGACCGAATCTTCGCCGCAAAGCTACGTATAGTTTCAGAAATACTGGAAAATCTCGAATGCCCTAAAACCGCGATCACAGGATGTTTGTCCTTTCTTCGACATCTACATAACCTACGAGCTATCCGTGAAATATTCTCCGTTTATCTGAATGGCGGAGTCAAGTCGTTGCTGGGTAAAGAAGAACGCGCCGCGAACGTGAAATCTGTTATGACGATTAACTCAGTCTTATTTCAGTTTACCTTGAGATTTGGTGACAAACTTACTGACAGACTGAATTGGCCAGCTGGAACAATCGAACTTGGCGATGGCAGCTTTAACCCAGTATTAGAATGGCAGAGAATTTCGTCAAGAAAATCTATGGCAGGAGAATTGGGTCAACTTCCGAACGTGCTCGTACTTGATCAGGGAATAGTTCCTCGGCTAGCTTCCGTGAACAGTCATCGCGAGATAGTTGTGAGACATGGTGTTGACGAGATCAAGATAATTTTCAATACTGCGGAAACAAAGGTGGTTAAACTACCAGAACCTGAAGGTGAATTTTCCCCCCGAAAAATTTTTTCGATTGCTGTTGATAAGGATGATATCATTTATGTTGTAAGTACTATTCAAACACGTAGCGAAACTGAAGTTCTTTACAGTTACGTGTTGACCATGCTGGATGATGGTCATGATGTTAAACAGGTTTGCTCGTTGGATTTTCTCAATGAAAGTTCTGAATTTTATTCCGTCGTAATCTTGGCTATCAATAAAAACAATGATATCATTATGATAAGAGACGATGATCCCTGTTTCTATGTCTGTGACAACTCTGGAAAATTGAAACACAAGTTTGAACGAGACTTGGGCTTGTACTCCCCACTCATGTTAAGTATTTCAAATAAAAATGAAATCATGATACCAACAGACGATGGCGAGGCTGTTAAATTTTACCTAGAGGAAGGAAATGTGAAGTCAAAAATAAAACTACCCGACGGGCACAAGATCCGGGGGATATCATTTCACTATGTCCTTGGTAAAATCATTATCTTGACATTTTTGAGCGAAAAAGAATCAGTTTTCCTTCTCTGTTACTCCGATAGAGGTGAACTGGAGTCCTCAACGTTCTGCTGTGACTACAGGGGAAATGAATGGTTCCCATTCATAACATCTCATCCAGCTGGTCCTTTTGCTGTTGTTAGAGAGAAAAGCATAACCTTTATTTAAGCAAAACAGACACCTTACATCATGAATAATGAACGACGGCGACAGAAATTTTGTCAATGTCATCAGCATATTTTTCAATAAGCACGGCCAGCCGACAATTTACGAAAATATAAAAAAAACAAATTCCGAAAAATAAAGTCATCTTGCAATTCTTGATATCAATAAAAACAAGACAAACAATTGAAACTGTAAGTTTTCGACTTTATTTCAACTTGTTTTTATTCATATCTTGAATTGCAAGATGACTTTATTTTTCGGAATTTGTTTCTTTTTAAATATTTTCAATAATGTAAACAATTATGGCTATCCAAAGTGTCCTCCTCTACCTAATCGCATGGAGCAGCCTCTGCCCCCAAATTCTTAGTTATAGAACATCCGATCAGCCGCTCAGAAGTTTCGTTGATAGGTAGAGATTTCCCTAGCTTGCCCTAAATATCCCTAATTTCACCTCTTGATAGTTAATTGGTTATTATGTGAAGAATATTGGCCAAAACCCTGTCTATTATTCGAGAGAATGGGCGGCAGCGAACCCGCATGGCGAGGTATACCGTCCATTGGTACTGTTCTACTTAAATTTATTTACATACGTAATAACTAAATATTTCAAACATATTGGATAAGGCAAAATAATGTACACAAATAGCTTGTCTGCAGACCTGAAAAAACTTGCGTGTTTTTACGTGTAGAAATCGCTGTTCAACAGCGTATGTGCTTAAAGGTGGAGCATGGGATACCCTGGGGAGGGGGGGGGGAAGAAAAATTTTCCCTGCAGAAATTTTTTTCTAGCTCAATTCCTTGCATGATTTTTTTTATCTTACACCCCCCCCCCTCAAAGGACATCTAACGGTCAACCCTTTACTTTCCGTAATTTGGTTATTGACCACTACAGTCAACTTTCGCTAGGCAAACACCTCGCTTTTGCGGACACCTCGCTGTTATGGACAACTTGTAAATCCCTGCCCAAACTATTATAATAAATTGCATTGCAATTCGCTCTCGCTATCACTGACACTTTGTGCGGTTCCTAACAAACATTTTTATTGTTCATCTGTTGTGGCAGTATTTTTACTGCAAGTGCAATAGGACAGTAAATTATTCTATTTCATTTATAAACTGTTTCTGTTAATGAGCGGAAATACTTTCTGAACAAACCTCACCCAGATGTTGAAATAAACTCAACATTGAAAAAAAAATTTAAAAAAAACTACTCTTTCGTACTGACAGTCAACAGCCTAAAATTGAGAAATTTTGTTTGCACTCCCTACTGCGAACTTTCACTATTAGGGACACTAAATGACTGTCCTAAAGGTGTCCGCTATAACGAGAGTTTACTGTGTGCCACAAGATATTTCACATCTTAATAACCCAATACCCAGTAGTAGCGTGTCCAGCTCGAAAATTTAGTCCCACTATGCAAATATTCGAAGTTCGTTGACTGTGAAACAATCGATTCCAAAAACATAATGATAAGAATTTGATCTTTAGATAGCAGGACTAATTTAACCAACTGGCTAGCCCCTGCCTATACCTATTTCCCACAATTCGCTTTAGCGAGATACTGAACTTCGCCGTCCGATAAGGGGTAATTGTAAATCAAAAATTCGTCTACGGCGCCGTTTAAGTATTCCTTCTCATAAAAATGTCTGCCAATACCGGCGAAATGACCCCAGTCCTGGGACAAAAGTCCCGAAGCAGATTTTGCCTTCACTAAACTGCCGCCAACCCAGACCTTGGCTAGCATAGCAGACGAGTCGTACGACGCGGTCACGTGAGTCCAATTGCGCGCAGGAATTATGGGAATTGTCTCGATTCTAAAAATAGATTTTCCCCGTTCGTCGTTGTGCGACCAAATCACCTTTCCGTTATCAATGGCGAAATCGTACTGATCATTTTTGTGCTCCGAGCGACTTCCAATTGTGTTGAATAGTTGATGGTAACCTCTGAAACGACATTTGAGAAGGTGAAAACCATATTTTGAAAAACAGAGGTTATATTAGCGTTCAGTATTACTATTGCACACTTTGTGCCAGTATTGATGGGGCGAATGTGTGGGGAGGGGCAGGGCAAGGAGGGATTTGTCACGAAATCACAAAGGTCCTTCTCAGATTTCACGAATAAGGAAGATAATTTCATTTTCACGATGGTTTTAAACACTCCAGACAACATGACAACTGCATGTTAGAAAAGAGTTGGAAATTACTCGGACAAAGCGAAAAGCCGGCAAAAGTTTTGATATTTTGACCTTTATTTTATTCAGGACAGAGTATTGAACCTAAAAATGTATAAATAATGGAGAATATTGGTCAAATTAAGATGCTCCAGCCAGCTTCTTCGGTGCTCACGATTCACGGAAATATATTTTCTTAAATCACGAATCGCGATACGTAAACAACGCTATTTGCTGGTCATGAGATTTAGCCTTGCCCCCCCCCCCCCGTGCAGTATTGAAATTTGAAATGTTTTGTCTTTAAATCAACAAATGCTAATGAAAACTATAACATTGCTATATGTTCGCTGTACTTCTAGAGATTTCGAAAAAGTTGTTTGAAACACAGATGTTGTGGGTAGCAGTGAAAAGAAGAAATCGTCAGACCTTTTTTCTGATTTAAATCGTTTAGAAAACAAAATACACAAACTGGGTGTTTCTTTGATACATTGGCATCCTTTAAAAATTGATGGGTAAATACCAACTTAAATTTGTGACTTGTTCTTGAGAAAACCAATTTCTATAGTTTATTATTTTTCATTGTTATAACAAACCACTCACAAAGCCTTTTAGTATAGGTTGTTCCACAGCCAAGCTGATTGAATAATCATCAATTTAATTCTTGTCGATTCGCCCTATTTAAAAACTCTTATGTTTCCCTCAAGTGAAGGATGCAGTTATTGAAAATTCCTTGGAACAGGCCCTGATTGAAAAGAAGCTGCGCTGTGTAAAAGTCATTGCCACTAAAAATTAACTTGACTGATTTCTAAGAATTATAATGTAGACATTGGTACTAAAAATTAGCTTGATTTGTAAGAATGATACAAACAATAAAGATTCGGACTCAAGTGACCTTTCTGTTTATTTACTATTCTGTGCCACGATCTTTGAGATTGAAATACGCTTAGCTTTGACAGTCACGCTATCACAAGGCGCGAAGGAGCTGAGGGCATTCTAATTGGCTGAGACGTTTTATCTTGTCAATCAGAACAAAAAGATCAAAAACATGCACAGTCTTCTACATAAAATATACATCATTTATTTGATTTCCCAATGTTTTAACTGACCTTCTAGCGATATATGATTAAATGCATTTTATTTTTTATTTAAATCCAATCCCAAATCTAAACTTGAAGCCAATCCCAAATCTAAACTTGAAGCTTGCAATCGAAACGAAAGGAAGCTCGCATTTGTAGCGAATTATGTTTAAATAAATTTTATCCCGAATATGATTAACAAGTATAACCGCATTGGCTCTTCGTAGAATTAGGCTTTAATTTCATTTGTGTCTTCCAAGTTTCAAAAATTGCCCACGGCACTTTGTCAAACTTTACAAGCATGCGTTAAATCAAACACTAATCCTCCAAGGAGCAAATACAGGATTACATGTACAAATTGTTCTCATTTATTACCTGTTTGTATTCAACCTCACCCATATGGCAATGGTGATTGCGTTCAGCGGTTTTCCTTTGAACCGCTGACCATCAAGATCGATTTCACCTTGGCTCATGTTCATACCGAGCCCGCAAACGCCGGGCATATCAGAGACGGTTAGATTCATAAGCTTTCCATTATTACCTAAACCAGACTGATCAAACGTATATGTTCCTTGTCCCTTTTCAAAACCAAAATGCAAGACTACTCGATGCGAGTTACACATTTGACTGAGGGACTGGATTTCAGCTGCTGGCAGGGCTTTGCCAAAAATGTAAAATTCGTCTATTACACCAAGTAGTGGTTGACTTTCCACCCATTGACCGCTGTCCGCCATGTCATACAATTTTCCAATGACCACTTTACCGTTCCAGTCCTAAAAACAGAGCAGAATAATATCTCATCCACAGCTCTCAATATATATCTGAGTCAGTCAGAACTGCACTCATTTAAGCCTTTTTACACGATCAAATTTGTCAGACTGTTAATTCTTTGATAGAATTTTAAAATTTGTAACTGTCTTATTTGATCTGCAACCTAATTTGATGCGAAAATAAAACAACCACTGACGTCAGTCTGCATAATCACCTTTCAAAAAGCCTCATCGATTTAACAAGTAGTTAATTAAAACATCAAACATTCTCAGGCCTGGATGTTAATTATGGCATACACAAATGCAGTTGTATAGTTTTAAGGTCAGGTTACGAATGAGTAATCTCATATATCACGTCGGTGGTTGCGCTCTTTGCACTTCGAATAAAGTTGAATGTCTCACAAAAGAAGGAAGTTATGCCAAAGAAGTTACACTCTAGTTTTAACTGATCTTCCTAATGGAACCAACAGTTGGTGGGGAAAATTTTGCTTCATAAACACTTTAAACTTCTAACCTGAGACAACGTTCCACCTCCCAAACTTCTTTGAGAATTCTTCAGCTGACCATTAATGTATATTTCAGCCTTATGAGTGATACTGCTGTACGTCGCACAGACATGCAACCATGTGTTGGGCTGGAAAACGGGCTCCTTCGTCTCCACGCTAAATATCGTCTAGAAAAAGAATTCACGTTTTGTGTGAAATTTAGAGAAAAATAATCCAGAGCAAGTTATAAAAACTGAATTGGACGAGTAGCGCAAGCTAGCGTCAGACGCCAACGAAAAAAAAAAGAATACAGAATGTTGCAAACGACAACGGCCACGGCAAAAAAGAAAATTACATAAATTTGTGCATGCTAGCAAAAGCATATATGCTTTTTAAGAATTAGGAGCTCGAGGTCTTTAATATGCGTGATAGTTGATTCGACCGGTGTCCTAATTGTTTTAGTAGAATTAGAGATAAAAATTTATTTTCAAGCTATTTCTTAAAAAATGCTACAAAATAATAATCGTCTTTGGATTGAAAAAAAATTACGCCAGTAAAATTATTGTTTGGCCAATTGGTAACTAGCGAACATTAGTAGAATCACACTAGCATACTAATGCAAATGCTGTAATTTAATTGGCTACTCTACTCTCTATCTATCTAATATCTATTGCTTGATAGATAGCGAGTAGCGGCAAAACCATAATTTTTCTAGTGCATTTTTTTCAATTTAAGGACAATTTGTGATAATCTTTTCAACATAATGACTTCAAAATCAATTATTTATCTCAACCTCTACTAAAACAATTAGATTACTCGCTCTCAATTTCTATGCGTTTATAATTGATTCGGGCTTTGCCCTCATTAACTATCGCCGCATAGAAATCTCGAGCTCGTAATCTAATTGTTAAATAGAGAGCGAGTTGGTAGCCAATCAAGCTAGTATTTTTCTAGAAAGCTTTGACAAGTTTGCCGCCGTGATGCTTACAAAGTTTACTGTTGGGCTCAATTTTCTCTGATTTTATAGAACAGGCCAAAATCGTCTTTTATTACTTCCTTCACCAACACGCAACATTCCAAATTTGCTTAATGTAATTAGGAACAATCAAAACAAACTTGGAAACCACGCTTTGAAAGGTGACCTGAAATCGACTGTAAGGGTAAATCAATGTTTTTGTCACTCTTCAAACTAAAATTTCCTCACCTGTGCTTGTGCATTTCTGTGGAACCACCTCACTGTGCCAGCGTTGATTTGAAAATGATATTGACCATGTTTGTTACCAACATTTTCTGGGTTAGTTGTCATGAATATCTCCTGGTCGCCCTGTATGGAATCTAACTTCAACCACAGCATGACGGTAATGCCAAGAGAGGGTCGAAGTCTGATCGCAGCGCCATTAATGTTTACAGCTCCTAATAAAAGAAGAATGTAGTAGACCATACCACAGAAGAGGAAATTCTCCAGAAGGTTCAAGTCGTTTATGCAACGAAAAAAGTAAGAATGCATTCAGTACTCAGTATTGATCAATAAAAAAGGTACATTTTACTAAAGTTAATGTCCAATACCATATTGCTTATTTCATATTAAAGGCAAAACAAATATCTCAAGCAATCAGGAAGTAAATATTTTTCATATCATAAACTATGACGTTTTCCATACCCCAAAATCATTTTACGCTTCATTTAATCCCGGGTAAGCGCGATCAAATAATCAGCCCTTTAAATTTTTTTCTGACAACACTATAAGCACTTCCGAAAGGCTATTGCCTTGGCTTTTCAGAAGTTAGATGCGGACACGGTTGTTTTAGGGCGGGGTCAGTTTGAGGACTTTCGTCCCTGAGTCGGGTTGTGGCACATATGCCATGATGGCCGCTATTTTACCCTAAAACAGTTATTAGACCACCAATTGCCCTTAAAACCCCCAACTATTAGCTATTCTTGAAAGAACTATTTAGAAGAACTAACTGCCTATACCTTGATTTAAGTGCAGCCCACTGCCACACTTTCCAGATTCTTTGGCCGCTTGCGCCTGACTGGTAACCGACGCATCAACGTTGTTACCGGAGTCATCAAAGATCTTCGCGCCAGACTGACGGTCGAAACTATAGTAAACCACTTGGAAACCTTTACTGCCTGAAAACATTATTAATCAATGTTACGTATGTAAAGTCTTAAAGTGCAATTCAAGTCCATCGTTGCATGACCGTCGATCATGTCACTTTGCACGTAGGTTTAAAGAGCACATGACGCGAAATATTTTTTTCAGAATCTTTGAATACTCCGTGTAGCGATTATCACAGTGCAATTTATTTTGGAAAAAGAAGACTGTTTAATCGTGTAAATCGTAACTGTGAGTTAAAACCTGTCTTATATGCTTAAGAAACCGAATTACATCGGAATTGTGTCACAAGGCAAATATAAGGTAAATAAGCTACGAGGAATAATGAACTAAATCTATTGATATACTTTTAAACACCTAAGATCGTTCATTTTAAAGATTAGGTACTTTAATAAAGCGTTTACAATAATAAAACGACACTTTTTTCAAAATATGCAGGTAATAGATACAGACATCCCTCATCATAACGTAATAAACCAATGGTATACTAACATGGATAATGGGTGTTTGAATAGCGTGTTGTTTCTCGAAGAAAAGCATTACTTATTCTGCCGCTTCAGTTTGGAACAAATTACGAAAAAGTGCAAAAACAAAAGTGATCGGTGTAGCAAAATTCAAGTCCATTTTTGGCCGTCAATGAGCTTTCGAAAAATTGTAGATATTTTGCATTATAGTAGTACTTGTTTATAAATTAGTTTAGGATATGTGTGTGTGTGTTTAAATAGTGTGTTATTGTTTATAACTACTAAATTAATAATAGTTAACGAACCCTTGTAAAACAGAAAATAAGTGTATGAAACTTATTGCTGAAGGGTTGCCATAATATAATAATAACAGATCTTAGAGAAAAAATCAATTTGGCTCAAAATCGATCAGGCAGTTATGCTAAGAGGCTGACGTTATAAAATTTACCTGTACTACTTCCAACCAAATTACATTTTCCGTACAAATTTTTCACTTCAAATGGCGTGAGCGCTCGACTGTACGCCATTATTTCGTCAACATACAACATATCTCCTGCTAATCCCTTGTGCATTCCAAATCCAGCGAGGCCGTCCCAGTCGTCGGAGAGAGAGCCCGCACCAGGAGCTTCTTTGACGAGCACGCCGTTTATGTAGATGCAAGCTTTGCTATTGGCTGCTGAATATGTCGCGGCGAAATGCACCCAGGATCCTGTTGAGATGCGTGATAATTATGAATTTAGCCATTTTCTAATACGATCCCAATCCCTCTGCAGGCATTTTGTCCAGGAAGGTTTAGCACGGGTGTATTAACACCTGTCGAAGGGTTACAATTACAATTTTAAAAAACGTCTGCAGCGTTTTTGCTAAAACTCAAAAAAGCTAAAAGCCTGGTCTTTCCAAATGTGAATTATTTCTGGGGATTAAACATTAAAGGCCCCAGAGAGCATCTTAAATTCCGAATACTTTTTCTTTGATACACTCTGTATAGAGAACTGATTAAGCCTGTAGCTTTTTTTACCATTCTTAAAACAGTAGCTGAAAATTATCTCGGTATTTTTACACAGCTATCAAATAAATTCATTACTGGCATAAAGAAATTACTGGATGCTGACTGGTTGAGAGGCGTAAAATTATTGCACTAATTGTACAACATCATTTATGATTAATGATTTTCCCGAAACCAATGAAATGGTCATTTGAGCAAACGGAACGGCTCCAGAGGAATTGAAGCAAAGACACTCTATAGAATACTCCAAATTTTGGTTTGAAGAGAAAATATGATGTTGAAATTGAAAATTGTCTTCCCCAAGAGCTGGATAAGGCGATTCAAAACTTCTCATACGATGTGCCGTTGAGGTGTGTCATTTGTCACAGTAATAATAAACAAATAATGCGATGTTGTTGCTCGCACAATTTGAAGTTAACAGTACTCCTAATGTTACGAATTTATGCGGTTCGTTCAATTTTCAAATTTTCAAAACACTAGCAATCCCAAATTGTGCTCTCCATTGCATGATTACCCATGCTTATTATAAGCATGACAAATAACTGGATGCTGGCTTAGAGGCGTACAATTACTTCACTATTTATACAGCAGTACAATTAATTATTTTTCCAAAATTAAACACAAAAAATGGCGCAAAAGTGTTTCAACAAACGGGACTGCTCCAGACGAATCGAAACGAAAGCACTGTAAATACTAGCATTATAAATTTTTAGTAGTGATCTTGCCATTAATTACCAAATTGGTATAAATAACCATGTGATGGCTAGTACAATCTCGGAATAGAACGAGTGATTTGAACCAATGAAAAGCTCTTGAAGCGCTTTATTTATATTTTTAGCTTAGCCACAGGGGCAGGGTCACCACAACAGCGTGAGCCAATTACTGTGGGCCCGTATTACCTATCCCACCCTGTATACTCTTTTCCCATGAGGCTGGGTGCAAGTCCACCTTACTGGGGATCGAAATCGGAGCCTTAGAGTGAAAGGCGAGTGTTCTGACCACTACCTCCAGGTCTTGGAGCAAATACCAACCTAAAATGATCAGACTATGTAATTGGGCCTTTGGAAACAAAAAGCCATCATTGCTTGTGATTCGTTCTTTAGAAAACTAATTTCTATAGTTTATTATTTTTCATTGTTATAACCTACCACTCGCAAAGCGTGTTAGTATAGGTTGGTGCCGAGCAACTCTTGTTGAAGACAATTTCGACATGACATTTTCTGTTGAAACCAAAATTTGGAGCTCAGATTTTTCGCATTTCCGATTTAACGTTAGGACATCGCGCAGCAAAATTGCATTATCAAAACTTAAACACGTGCAGCGGTAAAAAAAGTCAGTATAACTTACCCGGCAATATCAATGCTCCTGTTTGTACTATAAATACGCTCTGGTCGAACCCATCTCGATGTCGCCACAGAACAGCTCCGTCGTTGACGCTGAGTTCATACTGATTCTGGGTGTGCAGGGAATGACCTCCGATGGTCTCAAACAACATGTGTGTTCCTTTCACCGTAGTAAAATTCGCCCACAGTGCTATGGTTACAGCATCTGTAGGCTTGTTACGTATAGTGCTACCATCCAGTTTTATGATACCAGTATTGCTTGGTACCATCATCCCCATACCACAAGTACCATTGGTTGCTTAAATGTACCAGTAATTCATTATCAGTGCCAGTAACCATGTTAAACCGTTCAAGCACCATTATTTAGGGCGAAATAAACAGTTGGAAAATGAGTGAGCCCAAAAACTACGGCAAATCAACAATTTAGAAAAGTATAAAAACAAACACATTTGGAAGAATAGAGACATCTTGCATTGCTTGTAAATTTTCGACTTTGTTTCAAAGTCCTCAACAGGCAGAATGAAACCCAATACTTTACATACGGCACATAGCGGGTGTGAAAAAACCAAACAAATCTGTTCCGGAAAGTGTTGAAGCGAATCAATTACAAGTCAAGTCGAGTCATTGACTTCATTCGCGTCAAACCAGGGGCGAAGGTAGATTTTTTAGCGAGGGAGAGGTGTGTTGAAATAAGGTTGGAATGGAATATAGGTATACGCCCCTAGGTTAATTAGCCAGCCCGAAGGGTTACCGTAGTCTCGCTATGGAAACACTTTCATGCCTACTGACTGAAAAAAATCAATTTGTGAAAAACTGGATAACGATATTTGATAGCTTGAAATTTGTATAGCGGGCTAAATTGTCGGGCTGGCTGCGCTACGTTAACACATTTAAAAGAACACATTACCTAGTACCCAGCGTTCTCGATATTATAAACTGGATGTAATGCCAAAGACAAAACAAAAAGATAAAATTACATCTTACCTAAGGATGGTAAAAGTGGACTGAGTCCCATTATGGAAGCATCGTTCTGTAAACCAGACGTGTCTAGCGAAATGTTTCCCATATCTTTCTCGAATGCTAGATGAAGTATAACGCTACTTTTTACGCCGCTGCATTTTGAAATGAGATTCTTAATCTCCATTTCTTTTAAAGTTTTGTTAAAGATATAAAATTCATCAATGTAACCACGCATTTCTTTCTCTCCTAGCTCAAGACCAATACCTGGAAGACGAAAGGAATATAATTATATCAGTCAAATTCTGCTTACAGATTGTTGAGAACAGAATGCAATGTTCTTAGAGCAACATTATTCCTGGTTGTCAACAATATTGAACAATATTGCATGGGTACAATTATATACAATAGTATAGCAAAAGACATGGCTACATGGCTAATATGGCTACGTGATCTGGCCCAAAAATTATAGGCTTGTTGGCCTAGTTCTTTCAAAAACCCTTATCAAACAAAGTATAGCCATGTAGGGAAAGTAATGAAGCTTGTTATGAAGCAAGAACGAACAAAGCTTTTATTTGCGGTTTATTCAATCCCTCGGATTGTTGAGCCTGACACAGCATGGAATCAGATGAACCAATGTTGAACAATATTGTTGACAACCAGGAACAGTGTGCCCCCTCCCAACATGGTCCCACCCATGTTTCAACACCCCTGATTTTTGGCCGCGTGCGTGCACGTCATACGGCAAATTAAGTCGTATAATATGAATAGTAGCAAGGACGTGACTTTTCTGTTCTTCATTGCCTGATTTCGGTAAACTGCCCAGAATAGGTTGCGCTACCAAAAAACTCAAGCAAAATTGGTCAGCAATAAACCTCGAACTAACGTTGCCAGTGTAGGTAATACAAGCAAAGCACAAGAAGGGTTTCGGTTCTTTCACTACAGATTGTCTCAAAAAAGTGGAACAGTCAAACTATTGTCTGTTCGTTCATGTTTCTTTTGATAGGTTGTTTATAACATTTGAGCGAGTGAGTCACAAGCTATGGTACACGAAACGATCGCGATTAAAAATCATTAGAATTGAGATAGGATTTAATATCTGAACGAATTAAAGCAGAACATTCATCTCGGCTATTTCGTATAGTTTGTTGATCTTTGCAAAGGCCATTTATTAATTTCAATCGGAAAAGCATTTATATACTTTATTCATGTGCAATTCTATGATTTGTAATTCTTTTAATTCGTATGAAATCATTTTTACCAAGGAGAATTATTATTCCTGTAATAAATTAAATGAGCATTAATTAAATCAGTATCAAAATACCCACGTGACACCATTTAAATTTTGCTCCTTTTTGAGCACCTCAAAATGGCAACTTGCGCTAAAATCGTTCGGCGGTGGTTCTAATAGTTACTTGTTTCAAGTGGACAAGGGATATATTGTTTGAAAGGCAAACGAACAGGCCACGAAACAAAATAATAGTCACTTTGTATCGTGAAATCTTCATTTAGCAATCAAGCTCAGAAGTTGGTCTCTTTTTTGGGACACTCTCTATACCTGAATCGATAAAACAGAACTCGATGTTTTGAGCGAAGGCCTTTCGTCGAGAACTTAACAGTGACTTCTAAAGGCGCTGTTACACTATGCCACCTGTCTCGCAATAAACTTATTTAAAAAATTGGAGTTTTATGATCGGGGATGTTACACGGCTCAATGTTTCTTGCAACTCGTTTCGAAACCTCAGGAGAGGCTGGGATTTATTTCCAAACAGTGAGTTTCGATTTGATGCTCAACAGAAATATTGCGAGACAAGTTGCAAGAGGGATGTTACACTGTGCAATGTCTAGAAAATACATTGTAGCGTTGCGACAATCGTTGCGAAAAGTAGAACCTGACTCCACTTCGTGCAATGCTTCTTGCAAAAAAATTGTTGCCCGATTTCATGATTGCGAGGCATGTTACGCGTTGCAATTCCGCTTGCAACTTGTGTCGAAATTGCGTTACAAGTTGCATAGTGTAACAACGGCTAAACAAACACTACCAACTTGCCGACAAATTTAAAGACCATCGCTCGAATTATATTTTCATCGTTCATCGTTTCAGGTCGTGTAACAAAGGTATGATAAGACAAAGGATCTTCGTTTAGTATTGTCAACGACATCTCCTTACCAGCATACTTATCCCAATCTGTTGATAAGAATTGCCCGGCGTCCTTGATTTCCTCTTTCTTAAGCTCACCATTGATGAATATCTGAGCTGTTCCCGTGGCCACTGTGTACGTAACTAAAATGTGACTCCACACATTTGAGGTCAGAACAGGCGCATCCGTCGTCGCACTGAACAACGTGATACCCTGCGAGTCCCGATGGAACCAGATTACCTTGCCGTCCTGAATTTCCAAGCGATATTGAGCTGAAAAGAGATATATTGAGGTAGATATAAAACTAGTCAATGTGCAAGCCTGAGAAGGCAAGATTTCAACAACGAGTTCGAATGTTTGATCCCGTACGGCATCAAAACACGAGAAAGCAATGAATGACAACGAGGGGCGAAGTTCTTCCAGGATTTTAATACCGATTGATCAAACACACAGAACGAGTTGTCGAAATAGTTTCTCAAACGAAAACAATAAACAATCATTGTATGATTGCACGCTAAAAAATAGTCATTGATCGTTCCTTGTGTTTTGCTTAATTGACATGCATGAACAGAAAATATGGATGACGCGTATAGCCAGGATTAATTATATTCAAATTGAGAAAACGCTCTCTATATATAGATACATGCCGTGTTTGAAAGACCATTCACACGACAGAATGAGATGATCTCATTAGTCCAAAATGCTCACTGATGATTCATGAATTTTAGAAGACGTTATGAACAACAATGTCTACTGTGCTTGTGACATTTATTTGTAATGCTTTAATTGAAATTTCAATATTTTTAGAATTTAGTACTAAATGCTATGTCAGTGTATTTGTATAGGTATATATTTATTATCATGCATTAGTTGTAATTATTCTAGGTCACGTTGACATGTTTACGAGTTTTTTTAGCTCTTAAGTGATACGTGGGTAAATAAATTATTCATTCGTTCATTCATTCATTGCCGAACAATATTGTTGACAACATTGAACAATGTGGGCCGCAAATCATTGCTCAGGCCTGTTGTCATCAGCCCAGAATCTTCATCTTTGCTGTGTATGGCATGAGAAAAATTCGAGGATTAATCAACTTATCTCTTGGTATAAATTAAGGTGTCTGATTAGACAATTTAAAGTATGATAGTGGTAATTATTTACTTACGATCTTGATGTTTGGAATGGCCGCCAATAGTTTGAAACAGATGTAATATTCCATTAACTTGCAGCAACTTTATCATGAACGATATTGTTATTTCGTTTCTCGGAATTCCTCGGAATCCCTTTCCTTGAATTTTGATGTTTCCGCCCAAAAGCTGCGCGCACACCCCGCAGCTGCCGTCGACCTTCGTGACGGTGGTGCCATGTTCCAGCGTCGCGTTATTGTTCTGTTTGGAATTGTCCAGAATATGAGCACCTATATATCGGTCAAATCCCAAATACAGGATGCAGTCCTTGTTGCCTGAAAAAAGTATACACCATATTGATAAAATTACAGTGTCGAATCCTGAGCGATGGGGTTTTAGGCCGGTAATAATGTAACGTAACACTAGTGGTAATAATTCCGTGTTCTGATATAAATCTTAATCCAAGCCCTAACCCTAGTTAATACTAAAGTTTGATGGCGAAATGTTGTAAAATACGTTGTGAAACATATCAATAATTCGTGAAGAAGAGTCCGATGTATATACCCGGATACAGCTCAATCTGCTGATTTTTATACACTTTGACTTTGATTTTCTCGCCTTTAAGGTGCATTTTCAAAATTACTTTGCCAATAGAACTATTGAATTAAAGAGTTTTAAAAGCCACTTACAGCATTCGTGTCCGTGCTGAATCAGATATACAACAGCAACGAATGCTATAGATGCTATAGGACAAGCGTTTTATGTTTTAAGGCAAAAGCTTCCTAAAAAATTTAGCTTTTAAGATCCCGTTTACACGGCCGGTACCGGATCCGCATGGTCATGACATCGAGTCTGGGCAGTTTGCAGTCATGTTTACTCTTGACATTTCTTGCGACTTTTTTCAGTGTTACTTGTTGTCATTAAATTCTGTAATATTATCATAAATTTAAAAAATACACTTGTATTGACAATATCCAATTTGATATCGTGTGGTACCATGCGGATCTGGTACACTGTAAAAGGGGTCTAACAGATACGACGTGCATTTACTCCTTTGAGCCACAGTTCTAACCGAATACTTCTCAGAGAACAGTTCCTGATTTCCATCCAATACTATATAAGTACTAGCGACTTCTATTGCGATTTTCTACTGGTATTTGATGCGAAATAGTAGAATAGTGGTAAATATTTTTGGTGACGGACGACAAAATCCGTAACTGATTCACTCATTCACATGATCAAAAAGTGAAGTTGCCGTAGAAATTGCAGCAGCAAAAGTGGCCGTTGTAAACAGGTTTTTATCGATATTTTTCCAATACATTGTGTACATACCAGTGAGACCAGCTCGTGACAGGCAAAGAATTGTTGAAAAGAAAACTAAAAATATTTTTTTCATTCCGTTTGGCTATCTGTGCAGAATGTTGTCTGAAAGAAAGAAATGCGGCACAACAGTACAGCATAGTTTCCAGCCTCGTACCCAGGGTCTTCAAACCACCGCGGGCTACGGGGGAAGCAAGAGAAAAGACCCTGGGTACGAGGTTGCATAGATTCTAGAAGAGATTGTTTACAAACGCATAGAATAACAATAATTAACAATTAGTCGCCGAAGGCGAGGTGATTACAACCCTATATTCGCTGAGCCTAAGTATAAATTTTTAGTACAAGCTTCCAGGTGTCTACAAATAATAATCAAGACAACTTTATATAAACCCACTTTAAATTTATTGCTGTATAACAAAAAGCAAAAAAGCTACAGTCACTGCCCAGTGACTACCACTTCAGAGACAGTGAATCGAGCAGAATGCAGGAATCGACAGTCACCTGGGAATTTAAACCAATTATGTTTAGTATAATTTAACATAGTATAATATAGTATTCTTTAGTAGATAATGGTTTTCAAGTATTTTTATTGGTTGCCTAACCAGTAAACATGGGGCATTATTTACTAGTTGTCATTTTTTCGAAATGACCGCCATTGAAAGTGGTTTTGATGTTTTACACTTTTGTCAAAACTAACAAATGCAGAAAAATTGCTTTGATAGAAAGAATGTAAATAACATTGAGATTTAAGTTTCTCACGACCAATAAGAATCAAATTATATGTAACTTCTTTGATACAGACAATCGAGACAGTCAATCGTAATTCGGATAGGAAAATAACAGAACCACCGATGTCATTCTGGATAATGACGTTTCAAAATCTTCAGACTTAGTTGAAAAGTAGTTAAAATATACATCTAAATTTCCCCTCCTGAACACATGCCAGAGTATAGACTTAGTTAGTAGAATCACACCAATGCAATGCTGTAATTTGATTGGTTACTCTACTCGCTATACTTTTTTCACGCGTTAGAGTGGAGTGTATTTTTTTCAATTCAAAGACAATTTGTAATAGTTTTTTTTGGCAAAATGACTTAAAAATCAATTATTTATCTCACATTCTTTCGCTCTCATCAACTGTCACCGCATAGAAATCGAGCTCGTAATCTAATTGTTATTTATTGTACACTCTTATATGTTACAAAATAAGCAATTGATCTCACAGGCACCTCTTATTTGGATATCATGCAATCAAAGTTGAATATCCCGACAAGGAAGAGAATTTGATCAAAGAAGTCATACTGTCATTTTAACTAATCTTTGCAAGGCCATGGTACCAAAACAAGTTTGAAACATTTGATAGGGTAATCAAATTCCACTGGGCTCACTTTTGCACGTGTATGTGTACCACACATGGGCGAAATGACATGTTGGCGATGTTAAGATCTGTACTTCTCAAATATTGGCATAAGCATCGTCATCAACTCCCTAATTGCGAACAATATTGTCATGAGCAATCAATCTGACACTCACCTTTTCGATAAGCGGTTAAAGATCCACTTGACCAGATCGTTCTAATTTTCATAACCACAAAGAATTAGGCAGTAATTTACATTGCCAATTTTATTTTGGTATCAGTAAAGTAACTTTAGTTAATCGTGCTAGAAAACTCGTAAATCTATCTCGGTTTAGCCGCTCGCCTCATGCTGTTTATAAAATTAATCCCACCAGTAAATAAGTAACACTACAATACGAAACTCCCAATAACTTGAGCCCACAAGATTCTGTCTCCTTGACGTAGTAAATTCCATATAATATAAAGCCCAAATTTGATAATTTTACATCCAAAAGAAACCGGTTCAAATTGTTTTCAATAAGGTTCAACAAGCGTAACGGGTACCAACAATTACGTCATGACAAAACGTTTTCGTGATTTCCATTGTGTTCGAGTCGAGCCAATTGCTACATTTTCAGAGTAATTGCCACATTTTCACGCTAATTGCAGTACATCTGTGCTAATTTGATACATTTCCCGCTAATTTGCCAAATTTTATGATTAATTGCTACACTCTCAGGTAATTATTGCATTTATAGTATCACAATTTGTGCAGTTAGTAAAATATATTTCTGCATATCAAGGGAATTCCGCACTATTGAGGCCTGAATTCGACGTGATCCACTTTACATGACTTTACACTCTCAAATAGCACGTTTCAAACAAGTATCTACCGACTTCAAATTGAAAGGATGGTTGCTATATTACATTGGCCACTCATTGTATGTACATCGCCTCAACAAATATATAAGGCGTAAAGTAATCTTTCTTACAAATTCCCAACTCGAACGATAGCGACAGTTTCATTTTTTCCAAGATGTTTTTAGATCTAATGCAGAGCTCGGCAAAACTGCTGATGTCAACGGTTCTATAGCTGTGACTATTCCACTTAGCCTGAAGCTCGCTATGTCATAGACACACGCTCGCTAACTCACCTGTACTATCGAAATTCCATCCATCGTAACAAAAAACCGTTCACCGCAATATTTTTTTCCTGCAGGACGTTAAACCGTATAGTAGGTACCTTGGATCCCCTATTAATTGGGCAATAGCCTGTTGGGTAAATTGGTTATCCAAAAGAGAGCAACATAATAAATCACAACAAATCACCACATAAAAAATGCTGTATTGTCTAACATTCTAATGGTTACACAAAAACAAAATCTGGTGTTACATTTATGAAATATTGCTAATGTCTATTTTCTCACCGCCGTGCATACCAGAAGCCGGTTGTACAGGGTGTCCCAAAAAACCAAGAACTATTGAAAATGATCTATTTTTAACATTTGAATGCCCTAGCACTTGTTAAAAAATTAAAATATCTTTGTAAAGTACGTTTGTTTTGCTCATGGGAATTTACATTTGTAAATTGTTTTCTCTAAATCAAATAACCCATGCGTAAAATTTGATTGCATTTTTAATATGCACTCGTAGGTTTAGTTTTTTTGTCTGGCATAAAAATGGTCACTGAGTATAACTATTAATTACGACGGTTATGTCAATACTTTATCCACTCGTGGGTTCAATTTAGTGCTAGGCATTGAAATTCTAACAATAGATCATTTTCAATAGTTTATGGTTTTTTTGGGACACCCTGTATAAAACTCTTAATCACTTTTTTAATCCCTGTTTTGTAGTTAATAGTGATTAAGTAAAAAATACATTGTTCTGATTGGTTGATGTTGCCACTAATCATAGTCAACTTTAATTACTTTTTATACAACCGGCCCCAGCCCAGCCAACTATAGAAAACTCAACCGTGCTAGAGTTGCTCATGCCATTTTTAATACGAGTTTAAATGACTGTGTTGATACGAGAAGCAAACTTGGTACTTGAAATTCTTCACAACGGACTTTACCATTGAACTGTAATTTTCTGAGTTTTGAGTCAAAATATTTGACGCCAAAAATCGGGCCGCATATCACATTGAAGCTATTAAAAAGTTATATTTCATATAAGAAATTTAAGACTTTGGACAAAAAAGAAATGCCTTCGAAATACGAAAACAACAGCAATAAAAATACGACAAATTTCCCTTCAAACTTTAAGTTGTTTTTCTTTTGCTTGAAGTCTCAAAATTTTCAACAGCTTTCATTTTATATTTTGACGTTAAGTATTTTAACTGAAAGCTCAGAAAAACTGCAAAACATTGGCTTCATTTCTCCCCGACTCATCGTTCCAGTTTACTCACAGTTCAGTGGACTTTACGCATGACATCACAAGCCGTAATGCGTCAAAGGAATGATGGTCTTTGAAGTCACGGAAACCGTGAATTAGAAACATATCAAAATAACCACTGCCGTAAGTAAATATGCACCTGTTTTTCGTCTTTAACGAGGTCTTTCAAAGGCTGTCCAAAACTTTCATTCTTTTCCGTGACCACAAAGACTACAATTCCTTTCGCGTATCACGTCCTATGGCGCAATTATCACGAGATCTATTCCAACCACCCTGTAAAGATTCCCCGTGAAAAGACATTCAGAATATCTAGAAAACCTACGACATCCGCAAGGGTTAATAACCACTCTCCACGCAAGTTTCCGCTGTTTTTAAGCTTGGGAGTATTTTTACAGAAATCTTTTCTAGTTCAATAGTAGCTTTGCTAGCTGAGGTTTTGAAATAAACGGACAGTCGCGTGCAAATACCAAAATTAAAAGAGTGGGTTAAAAGGAGTTCAAGTGCTGAAAGCTTCTAGCTGGGAGGAGCATTAGGCCTCAAAGTCCCTTCAGTTGAGCTACCTAGTGGACAAGCTGGGCTCATACTGCATTTCGATTAGATCATAAGGCTCCATCATCGCCAATGTATAGTGCAAATAATTATATGTTATTAAAACGTAGCATAAAACTATGTGACTCGTCCAATTAAGCGTTTTCACTCAAACTTTGTGTAGCCATCGTAACCCGTGCCTCCAGCTGGCTTGGCGGCGGCGTAAGAACTGTAGGCGCCCGAGGCGGCATACGAATCACGCGACGGATAACTCACGCTAGACGCCGCATTGCTGTAACCATCGCTCGCATATCCCCCGCCGTAAGAGGTGGCGCCACTCCCACCGGATCTTCTATACCGGGCATTTTGCTCCAGCAGGATATCGTTGGTAGCCCGAAGGTCGGCGACATCTTTTTGCAGCTCGGAGACCTTTCGACGCAAAGACACGTTTTCTTCCATGAGGTACCGATACTCGTTATCCATGGCATCCCGGGGTCGTTTTCTCGGGGGTTCGTCGTAATATCCCCCGCCGCCACCACCACCACCGCCGCCGCCGCCGCCGCCACCACCCCCGCCGAACATCGCCTCCTCCGGTACATGGCGAAATTTGCACCCCGAGCCACGGTTGCACTTGTTGTTGAGGAAATCCTTACAGACGGGAACGTTCGGATCGCGACCACGCCCTCCACCGCGGGAGTTGCCCGGAAGCTGGCCTGTGCGCAGGTATTCCTTCTCCTCCTGGTTGGTCACGTGCAAGTACTTGCACGTGGAACGGTGGCATGTACCGTTCTGGAAATCGCGGCATATCATTGGCTGATCCTTCGGCTCGCTTCCCATTCCGGAGGGGTGCGCGAACTTACACTTATCCCCTCGGCTGCAAACGCCGCGCTGGAAATCTCGACAGATCGCCTCGTCTTTGGTCTGATCGGCTGCGTTCAGGTTTTCGCCTTCCATCGATATTTTATACGAGAGCTGCTTCTTGCGCTTGTCTATGGATCGCGTGCGTCAATAGCCTGCCCTTTTCGCGTCGTGATTTGTTTGAAATGCGCTCCCTGCGTCAGCGCACTATATACAGCAGCGATGCGCTCTCTCTGAATGGCGCAAGGGCTTATTGCGTCGATCTCAAAGGCGATCTTTCGCAGCACTATCCAAGCCTGGGTGCAGCTACAAGGGCGCAAAAATAAACATGTTAGCTCGGCTTGCACTTACAGCAGCGTTTTAGAATGGGGGGCGAAAGGCGAAACTCGCATGCGGCGAAGCGGATTTTGTAACAAATTCGAAATGCCTCCATCGCTTTTGCTCTAAGTGCTGAAGTGTGCAACCCATGAATACACTTAAATTAAACAGCAGTTTATTAAGGCATTGTTCAAACCCCAAGCATATCATGCGCCAAAAGTCAAATTATACACAGCAAAAATCCTAAAGAGATGTTGCAAGATGTCCCTGCGCTTTAACAAGTTGCAACTTGCCAACAAGTTGCAAAAAATTTCTCAATTTAATTAGTTGAAACAAGTCTGTTGAATCAGGCTTGTTGCAAATCAACTATCCACTTACAGTCTTGTTAGAATTGCCTTGTCGATAACAAATTTTCGGAAAATCAATTAGCAATTACTACTGTACTCGCACAGGCTTGTCGTCAATAAGCTATTGTTAGCCACGCAAACGCTTCGTGATATCGGCTTGATGTCAACACACTGGGTGCAACTTGAGCATTTTTGGCTGTGTTCTATGATACAAGCCTCACAAGATAACCCATATTTATTGTGGTTCTTTGGGAACCATATGTGCATACCTGCAAATCAACGTTTCAATACTTTGTAAGGGGAAATTGCATCCTACTTTGAATGCAAATTATACACATCTCAAAATTGAAGCCGATGGAAATTCATGCTCAACATGTGTATGACACATTAACCATCTAGAAATTATTCGTTACCGAATGAAATGCAACAAAATCATAATTTATCATTTGCTTCACATGGATTCTTAATTCCGATCGGTTAATTTACCTGCAAATAAGTGCGCACAAATAACACTCCGAGCATGAGCATTCGTTAAAAACATGGCTGAGCTACAAATAACACTCTGTGCATGCACATTGCTTCCAATTTTGTAAACAATGGCTGCTGCTCCCTTTTGAAAATGGTTTGTTCCTAGTTATCAATTCTTATTCGAAACTTTGTAAGAGAATGATAAAACAATTATTATAATAACTTTAGCAAGCATATTGACATATTTTGCATGCTAAAATAAACAAATCAATGGGCTAAAATGTATTTTAGCCCTCTGACATAATAGCTAATTTATCAAAAAGTCGGAAGCCATTTAACTGTAGTTGTTTTATTGAAAATGGCTGAAAAAGGTGAGGATGATGGTGAGTCGGGCAAAAAACTTATTTATATATGCCTGCGAATGTCAACTCTATTGTTATAATATTGTGATTTGCTGGTGGCTCACAGGTCAATTATTTGCCCCTGCCTTCGCCATCGTAACCGACAAATCACAATATTTTGCTCTACCTTATCTAATAATGGATCTGACAAATCATGATATTTTGCTGAACCTCCAATAATTGATGATTGATCTAGTGTATGGGAAATTTCTGTATATCATATTACTGAAAATGGTATCCAAATACTATACAAATTTGAGACATTCCTCAAAGGATCACCCCTCTCTGGACAGCAGAAATTTCCTCAGTGGGAGGGGGGGGGGGGCAGGTTTGTATCTATTGGTGGAACGACTCAATATAAGGATACGTTTGCAAGGCTTGCTCCAGTTTGATGATAACGAATTCACTGCAGTAGCAAGTTACCCAATACAAGTTAATAGTCAAGGCTTTTTAATCACAAGCTAGATGAAGCCTGTGGAAAGCTAGATGAAGCCTGTGGAAAGCTCGGCAAGCCAGACCAAGCTTGCAGCAAGCACAAAAGCCCACTTTACATGCAGCCAGTAAAATCACAACTTGCATCAAGTCTTTTCTGGCTAGCCACTTCTGAAGAAACATTTCTAAGCTTATAAGCAAGCTGCTGAAAAAAAAATCAGCGTTAAACTAGCCGGCTTTTGAGCAACCAGCGTTAGAAGTACAGTCTACTCAATTCTAAATGCGAAAATCAATATCATATATAGCAGGCAGCAGCGTGTTGCAAACGAAAGGGCAAAGTCTAGCAGAAGACGCAGCTAGAAGTACAAACAACAAAAAGCAGTAAAATATAGTATACATTGGTCAACAAAATACAGCAACAGACAAGTAAATATTTTTAAATTTCGCTCAAAGATACAGTGTATGTGACAATATCATGTCTTCAATTTAAGTATCTTAACAGTACTCTTATATTATAAATAATTCGCATATTAACAGCAAAGTACATTACTTGAACAACTTTAGATCGTCCTCTGGGTTCTCCTTAGCTTTCAGGCAATTTCTTGCAAGAAAAGAACAAAAAGTTTCAATAAAAAACAAGAAAATTTTCCAACCAAAACTCTTTCTTTCGAAACAACAAACCACGCGACCTTCGAAATGAAGCTTGCGTGAATCTCACGTGACCATGCGAGAGTCGTGCGAGTCTGTCACGCATTCTGCGTGGTTTGAATAAATTAAATTAAGGCAGCAATATGTAGTTTTGAGACATAGGTTTTGAGATGAACTTATTTAATTAAAGACGAAAAAATCAGTGGAGTCATTTCAGAAAGTAAGCCATTTCAGATATTAATAGGCTTTTGAAAACTTTAAAAAAGGAAAACAAGCTGGAGCCATTCTAAATTAATAAAAGTTCATTTCTGAACACCAATTTGTTTTCTAATTAGAATCATTCATTGAGTCATTGACGACCTTCTATATGATATTGATACGTAACATTCTACAATAACTTAAACAAAGAAAATGGAAATTTCCTAACTTGCTATTAAGTTAATAGCCGGTGTTTTTTCGTTTTCGTATATAATATTTTCTTTATAAAGCTTGACTAGTGGGTTATTTTCGTATAATAGTACCCCTCTCCTACCCCACCGGGCTAATTTTCAAGGCCTTTCAAGAAGAGAGAGAGAGAGAGAGGGGGGCTATGAGTGAGAGAGAAGGTTTGTTGTCAAAATTTTTTTTTTGGAAACACAAAACAACGTGTTTTTACAAACCGTGATGTATATTTCAAGAATTTCATAAATTTATGTTGACCCTGATATGGTCTTATTCATTTTAATAATATCAGTCGCATAAAAAAGGGGGGGTTATTTGAATGGTGAGGCGGCCCGGGGCTCGTCAAAGTAATTTTTTATATCTACGCCGGCATTTTATGGCCTTTTCGTTTTTCGCATATGATTATCAGAGAAGCACTAAAAGGAGCGATATAATTGGCCAGTTTGTAACACGTGACCGAAATACATGTGAGTCTAACAATATGGCGGATGAAGTTGTAGTTGATAGAATAGCAGACAATGGCGACGACGCTTTTGCCGGGAAAAAAATGAAAGAAAAACATAAGAACGGAATTATACACGAAAGAAACATTAACATGGCTACGTGCCTGGAGAAGAATTGGCAGGCAAACGGCCATGGATGTTTGTCGAGAAAATTAAATGGTTTTCATCATAAATTGAAGTCAGGCAAAGTTAGGCCGGCTCGAGAGGGCATCAGGGCACCATCGCTGCGAGCTTCACCCGTCAGAAATATAGGCATGTCCGTCCCAAATCTAGACAGCTCGAGGAGTAGTTTAACAGACGAAAGCAGGTAAACAAAGCTTTGGTTTCACTTTGAAAATGTTCATGTATCGTATTCATTTAAATACTGAACAATTATTTGACAGCACGTTCTGTGTGTTTACATTCAAAGATGGTGTATAAACATTGAACAAGGTAGATACCATTAAAGTAAAGTCATAAGCAGAGCTTCATATTGTTCGTGATCTTCAGGCAATAAAAATTGAATGTTGGTTTTGCTGTGACTTTACTATTTTTATATATGTTTGTAGTAAATACCAACTAACCAACATCAAATTGTGCTGTGTACATTTGACCTGTCATTTGACATGGCTGCATTCCATGCAAAGCTCATGCTGAAGAAAATAAGGCCCAGACAATAGGAGCCAAAAGTTGTGTGGTAGTATTCTGAAATGATTTACGTATATATAGGTAGGCAATTATTATTAAATGTTTGCTAACCAGTTAATATTCGAAAAATACCAAGTCTGTACTCTAGGTTGGTTTAATAAATTTGTACAACTTTTCTGCAAAACCAGTTTGGAATTCAGCAAAGAATTATCAACAGTTTTACAAAATTTACATTGTTCAGATTTGGGATGTCAGTTGACTTCAGTATTTATATTCAGCAAGCTAATACTTGATCCTATTAGCTGCAAATAATCAACAACAAAACAGCTTGCCAAAAGGACTGCAAAAAAATCAGTATTTATAGCACTGGTAAGCAGGTATTCAATAATAATTACATACCTTATGTAAATTGTTACTTTTAGTTAGAGTACTACTGGTGTGACTTCGGCTGCCTAATTGTCCAGACCATGGAATGGTTAAAATCTGAAATAGCAATGCAATATGACCCCCTATTTTTCTGCATGTTGTTATGAAAGAGTGTGCCCAGGTCATTTTATGCAATGCATATAAATGAAATGGTTTTAAGCCGTTTTTTGGTTTAATGGTTTCAAGCGATCTTGAAAACCCAAGACCCAACGTTCAACATGTTTTGTCTTTGTCTGATTTATCAATCAAATCTTTTCTTGGAAGAAACCTCGTTTAACGCACATAACTTTAAACACATGGGCAAATGATGCAATCATACTAGCAGACCGTTAAATGTATTTGCCCAAGCAAACAATCTAGAGCAGCAGTAGTATCACCTGATGATCGCTTTAAAAGCGTGAAACACTTTGTAGCGATTAATAAGTGATCTTATTATTATTATTAAATGTTGCTCTATCAATTAAATTTTGTTATTGAGCACTCTTTTTGTACTACGGACAAGAATCGATTATATATGTAAGAAAGGCTGAAAGTTGATATGTGAAATACTTATATTCCAAATGGTTTAGGAAATTCAAACATTTAAGTCTGAATTTATTGATGCACAAATAACTATATTGAATATCAGTCCTAATTTAAAGATATCACTTGAGATATTGTTGCTGATAGCACCAATATACTATGTATTTTTCGATGTGTATTTCAATTGCTTGACCATGATTTGTGTTATTGCATTGAAGGTTGGTCCTTTCAAACATGCAAACTTACACAAACTTTCAACAATGTTTGCAAAGGCACTGGCAACAGTATCGATATCAATGCTGGGAAAATAGGAATTAATACCTCAAACTAATGTTGCCAGTGTAGGTAGTGCAGTACAGTATAGTGTATAGTACGCAAAAGCTATTAAGGTTCTTTGACTATTGCTTATTATTATTGTTTATTGCTTCCGAAGGTCACTTCCTGATGAAGGGCCTTAGTTCGAAACGTTTTTCACTTCACAGGAAGTAATCATCGGAAGTAATAAACGAACCGTAAATGAAATAGCAATATCATTGAAATTGGCTAAAATATGACGAAAACTCCTTCTAACAGCTTCAAGATTGTTATAGCCAGATTCTAAAATATGACCATTCGAATATTAGACTTGATTACATCTTGTCATTTTCGTGCTGGGAAAACCCCTCAAGGGTACAAATATTTACTTAATTGACATTGGATTATCAGGCATTCAATCGAACCATTTTCTTGGAATATCATTGTCATAAATTGAGACAAATACACTTCTTATTTACCTGTCGCACCTGTCTATGGCAATAACCATCAATTACAGTCAGTTATATACAGTAAATCATACTTGCCAGAAATGAGCATGCGTATGACGTACCTAAGCCATGCACCTAAGACCCTAAGACGCGAAATACCCCGAGTTGCCCATTTATGTATCCTTAATCTATGATTGTAGCCTAGTTCACTGGCCTAGTTGAGCAAAACACTCGCGCTGCGCAATTGTTGTTCGCCATTATTTTCTTGAGTTGCAAAATAAGTTTACATAATCGTCCGTTTTACTTAATAAGTATTTACAGTACTTGTAAAGAAGTATTTTTTATGCTACTTTAACGAAGTACCAATTTTGTTTAATATTATCGTTTTTACTTCGTCACTTCTGTTATACTTTGGCGAGGTAAATTTATTGTCCGAGGGAAGTCAGTGATGAGCAGATTGGTAGGAATGTGCTTGGCTCAGCCAGACTACAGCTCAGGGCCGTTACCTCTTCCGTTTAACTGCCACCCAAACACTTTTTTATTAAATTTTGTTTTAATGCTTTCATCATGGTATATTTTTCCAATAGTTCTCTTTTACTTACTTTATATGTGAAATTTTCAAGCCATACTTTTACATTTACCAAATTCGGGAAACTTTCAACCAGAAGTACTAAGACTTCTATTTTAGAACCATCCTCAGCAGGGATGGCAAATTGTCTTTAAACATTTTTTCTTTAATCTTCTTGAATGATTAAACACAATTTCTTTCTCGCTAAGAATTGTCTTTAATTACATTCTTTCTTCTTTTGATATTTAATAAATAAATTCGTGGAATTATAGTGAAATTATTTTTTCCATTCATGAAATTATTTGGCGACATTCTGCTATTAACGTATTGATGAAGTTATAAAATTTTGTTGAAATTTTAAAGGTTTTTTAAAAATCGTCTTTAATTGTCTTTAATTCAATTGAATAATAAAGAAGAAAAAAATCTGAAAAATTGTCTTTAATTCATCCCTGATCCTCAGAGATATGGAAAACTAGATTCATATTAATCTGAAACTAAGACTTCTACTTAGGTAAAAATTGCAGTGTTCTTTTTACTTTTACATATTAAGTAAATAAACGAGTACTTTGATGAACAGTGCGTGTTTGGATAATGCGGTGAAACTGTCCGTTGTTAATATATTACATGCATGGAAACTAGAGGATTACTTACAGATTTGAAAGGTAGATCCATTCCTCCTCTGCGGAAAGGCCGCCGATTGCCACCTACTAAACCAGCGAAATACTCTTCCATAAATGCCTAGGTCGAACAAGAATAACATAAAAGCAGATGGTCTGCCATGTATGTGGATGGATTGTGGGTTCACCGCCGGCGATGTCCCACAGCTTGCAAGCCACGCCCAGGAGCAGCACGTCGACCCGATGAAAACCAGCGAAGTATTCATGTGTCTATGGCAGGACTGCAAGGTCTTCAACAGACCGAGTTGCTCTATGAGCTGGTTAACAAAACATTTAGAATCACACATTGGCATTAAGCCGTTCAAATGTATTTTCGAAGGTTGTTCCATGTCCTTTTCGACACAGACTGGCCTTGCTAGGCATGTTCCCTGTCACTTTCAGGAGAATGCTAGGCAAAGCAAAAAGAACTTTAATAATAACAGTGGCAAAGAAGAGTCGCCAAGTAAAAAGCAATTGAAGCGCAAGCGCTTAAAGTATATTCGGTACAAAAAAGCTGGAACGCATGGTAAGATTTTGAAATCCTATTTATGTCAACCGAATGCCATATGTATCTTGGCATCCCATTCAAAAATTGCATGCTCCAAAATCCCATGTACGTGTGAATTAGTGTGACCACATGTGTGATGAGATCGCATGTGAAATTTATGAGATATAGGACGGCAATGTGACGGCGACGGCTATAGCAAGACAATGAACATAAAATTAGTAAAGAAAGAGTATGAATAATCAAAGTCCTAGGAGAGATGAAGACGTTGTCTTTGCTCTCGTTACAACACCAAAACATACACTTTTACGTCGTGTCTGTAACCGCAGCATTCCAAGCCGCGACCATGATAGACTAAGTAAATTGGCTAGTAACTAAATTTGAACTTTTGTTAAGAAAAAACTCCAGGTTTTATCATCTTACTAATAGTGATAATAGTAGTTGAGCTAAAAACAAGCTAAGTTAATTTATTTGGGCGGGTTTATTCAATTCCAGAAGGTGAAAAATATTTTTCTTGCTGCAGTATATACTGTATAAAGATTATAAGTTTCCTGCCGATCTGCAATTTCTTTCTTTACGACGTTAATTTGTAATAAATCTTAAAACACATAGCGAGTGTTAAAATTTCTTCCGACTGGTGAAAACCGTCCTGTTTTAGGGAAAATGGAGGATTTTCTCGACCAGCATGCCGTAGATAGCATCAAATCAAGATTAGAAAGTATGATTGGTAGAGACGAGGATCCCGTGGGAATTGACGGTGCTGTCATACACTTCATGGGCGAGGTAATGTTGTTAAGACATTGAACGACGAAGTTTAATATTCTTCAGTTCTACATTTGAACTTGTTAGGTCTACTATCATTCCTATACCTGCTCTTGTAATTCTATATCTCTAACCTCGACTTTGTCCTAGCATGGATAGTTGAAGAGATTGATAATGTAGAAAACTAGCTGACATCAGTGTTGCAACCTAGCTACGATTCGTGATCTCACGAATAATTGCGAATATGCCGTTAGCATATGCCGTTTTCGACATTTGCATTATTTCGATTTATGGTATAGCATTTGTGAATCTTGAAATATTTTCCGATTTAAAACGGTAATATTGAAGCATAAATTGGTCTTGTTGTTTTACAAACATGCCTGTGCCGCAACGAAGTATTTGAGTTAAATGTTTCACGTCTTCGTTTTAAAATTTTTACTTTGGTAGACACGAAAATGGCATCCCAAAAACTATTGCTGATTTGACTAAAGTTTGGGATGCAATTTAGCTGTTTAGTTTTTGAAATATTGGCCAAAATTGTCTTCCATGTTGGGTATCAAATTAAAATATAACTTTGTGGGGAAACACCACGTAAATTTATTATCGCAAAGCTTTCGATCCGTAAGGGATCTTCATCAGTGCTAATAACAATAACTATTATTAAAATATAATTTTGTGGAAACACCACGTAACTTTTTTATCGTAAATTTATAGTAATAATGATAATAAACTATTATTATTAGCACTGAGGAAGATCCGAGCATACGGATCGAAAGCTTTGCGATCATAAATTTACACGGTGTTTCCACAAAATTATATTTTAAAAATTTAGATACTTAATAGTAGAATGGCGAATTTCTTTGTTTTCGTTTTAAAATGGTTAAGGGTTTTGGCATTTTGTTTCTTTCGCCATATTTTTTATTTTCAAACAGTAAAATTGGAGCATAAATTGGTCTTATTGTTTTACAATTAACATGCTTGTGTACTTGGGGTAAATACTTCACGTCTTTGTTTTGAAATTTGTACTTTGGTAGCTACAAAAATGGCGTTTCGTTGATTTGACTGAAATTTAGGATGTACTTTAACCGTTTAGTTCATAAAATATGTGCTATAATTGTCTGGGAACACTTAGATATTTCATAATAAAATAGCGTAGCCAAATTTATCTGTTTTCGAAATAAAATGTTCAGCTGAAGTTGCTGGAAGTGTGGTTATTTCAGGATTTGGCGATGTAGCTAATAATTTGTGATCAGGTTGAAACGCCACCAGCACGCTGAAAACATACCACGCGACCAGGAGTTTCCTAGCATCCAGTTAACTATCCATGGTCGTTGAATTTGAAAGCAAACATTCGAGGCCTCGAAAAAGGAAAGTGCTTGAATTTATGAAGAGGTGCTTGAAAGTCCTCGAACTCGTCTTGCCTTAATTTCCGGATATTTTTTGACATTGAAAAATTGCGCTGGCTCAGGACTTCTAGATCCGTTTAAATTTATTTAGGCTCCGGTTTGATAATTATTTAGCAACCCTTTTGGTTCTTAAACGTCGTCATATTGAAAGTTTTTTAATCATGTTAGTTTCGAGCTGTCCGCTATCTTGGATTTTCAAGGTATCCATGTTACATCACAACTGGGATCACGTGATATTTAATTCTAGACAACCAGCGATCAGAACGAACCAAAAAACTCGTTTCTACTTGCTATTTTCGATATCACGCATTGATTAAAAGGATATTGGCCAGCTATTGTTTGCGACTTGCTTTGCGACGTCATGTAGTGAGCTCAAAAATTTATCAAAGATAGCCGACAGCTCACGTGTTAGAGTTCAAACATCTCAAGAATAAAGCGTTGCGTGGAAGAGCTTTAAATCCCTTTACGGTAAACCCTTTAAACGTTCTTTTGAATGGATAAGACATAGTTTTTATTCCTAATGTTATAACACTCATCTCTTCTCCACGTGATTCCAATGCGAATATCTTAAATTTTAACAAAGCATCATCACAGGTTAACTGTGTGGCCGCAGAGTTGTTTGAAGTTGTTACCTGCATGTCCTACCGTACTGTGATTCAAGGCACTGCTTGGATCTCGATGAATATGCCAAGCAAACTCAATAAGTAGGCTTTAGTAACGACCATTTTGTTCTCATTTTTTGAAGCTTCGAGGAAGAAGAGTAAATATAAAAGGAGAGAGAGAAGTTCTGCTTCACTGGATCCCAGAATCAATGTAATTATTAATATTATCATCATTGTTCTTGTCGTCGTTGTTGCAAATTTAGAAACCAAGACGAGCACGTCGAAACGATAGCTTAATAAACTCTCTGAAAAAACTTATATATGTAGTATGGGAGTATCTTTGGGCTTCGTCAGAACTAAGGTGTCGTTGACATGTCGTGCGTAAAATTTAGTTGTTCCTTCGTTGATTAGAGGCCTTACCATTTCTTCTTCAAATGCGGTCATTAGGATGTTGGCTAGCGTGGGCCCTAATAGTATGGGAGTCTTGTCTTATATTTGCTTTTATTAAAAAAAATAAAACATTTTCCGTGTTGATACACAGTTACACAGAATAGAATCAAGAATCATGTGAGATATGAAAAAAGCTTTAACAGGCTTTGTCGGTTATTTTTAAAGCTCTTTCATATGAGCCAAGAATAATTTTTGTTGCCATTACAATGGTAATTGTTGCCATTACAAAAGCTCATTATAGGTGTTGTTATTTTTCATGAAACTCGCAGCAGAAAAACACCGAAAATTGGCTAGTCAATAATAAGAAAAGGTTTAACTTTAACAGAACTTAGTTCAAAACGTCGAACTCTGTGTCATTTAGGCCGTGAAATACCGTAGAGATTCGAAAGTAATCGCCCCCCTCGAAAGTATATAAGCGGTTCCCTCAAAGTTAGCGCCTTTTTCGACACTTTCTAGTACTCCCTCTTGAAAGTAAGCGTAATGTAACGCTATGGCAAAGAAACTCCTCGAACTATATTTCTAATATACATGTTATAAAAGAAACTTTTTCATCGGTTGAAACGCGTGCTCAATAACACGATATTGAGCACGGTCAAGAAACGCGGGAATATTTTCCGGTCATTTTTGTGTAAATATATATCATAAAAGCATTTTTCATACGTTGGCGTACTCAATCTAGTTATTAAGCACTTGGAAAGTTGGGAGAGCATCCAAACGCTAGAGTTGGTATCGGCTAACTCTTACGCCTTTCTGCGCTCCTCCAACTTCCCGCGTGCTCTGCAACTCGAATGAGCATGCCAACTTCATGTATACCATATGTATACAATAGATATAAACTTGATTGATGCTGAGAACTCAAAAAAACAACTCGAAATAGGCGCCCCTTCGAAAGCAAGCGCCCCTTGCGGTTGCTACTTTCGAGAGTTCACAGGGCCCCCACTTTCGAGACTGTACGCCATGTATACTATAGGAGATAAACTAGTCCGATGCTGAAAATAACAGTTCAAAAGTTAGACGCCCTTCGAAAGTAAGCGCTCCCTCGAAAAATAGCGCCCATTGAAGCACCTACTTTCGAAAGTTAGGATGACATTATTCTGCGAGACTCTTCAGGACACCAACAATATGTCCAATTTTTTGTTGTTATTATTATTATAACCATTATTAGTTTTGAAATACATCACATAACCGGCTACAGGACAAATACAACATACGTCACATGGATTAGGAGCAGGACATTCGTCCCAATTGATACCTTACCCCATATAATTACATACAGGCACCTTGTCGGTGTAAGATAACATGCTCTAATTTACTCATTTGTGATCACAGTTGGGTCCAGCAGTAGTCCAAAAACGTACACCGGAAAACAAATGATGATAAAACAAAACAACATTACAACAACAAAACAAAACACAAAACGCTCAAAATAATAATGACAAAACAAAACGCTAAAAATAGTACACCACCTTCGGCAATACAAGCTAAAAAATTTTTCTGTTGTATTCTTAGTCTACCAGACGAGTGGATATTGGATGACGGAACCAAAAGATCTTCATGGAAGCGATCCCTGCCCATTCGGAGTCTTCCCAATGACGTGAAATCGGAATTACATTCGTCGTTTTATCGCAGACTCAGCCACAGGAAAAAAAGACGAAAATAAGTATATCGGTGCACTTTTTTAAATTTTTCGACACTCGTAAGAAAATGGCTTTCACAAAAAAATATTTATTTTCTCGTCCATCGACTGCAGATTATCGCGTAAATTACATTCTCGCTGATCACATTTATTCCCATGCGTTTCTTTGTTCATGCAATTTTTTATCCCTGTAACAACTGATTTCTGTAAATACACATCTGTAATCCACGCTCTAAAGTCCCGTTTACTCTAGCAATTTTTGTGCGGCACCTTTCTACAGGGTTTATCAAAAAAGATAATCGATATTTGGGATGCTCTGACACGTTCGTCATTTCTTATACAGCGATCGTTCTTTCGCAGTCGGAAAGGCCAGGCTTGCAGTTTTCGATTGTCATCATTTCTGTGAGATTAGAAGAAAGTTTAAACAAGTACGAATCAAGTGAAAATAGCTGGTCGAAATTTCGTATTTCCTTGCACATTTTTAAGGGAGCGAATGAGAAACGAAAATTCCATTAATCATTTACTTGTTGGCATGCATTAATTTTCCTATACCCAAGCTAAGGTGTGTCAATTTTGCTCTGGCTTTGCCCTGTCTTGATCGCATATGCCACCTATGTGACCATACAGTCGTATCCGTTAAGGATGGTAGTTGGCGTATCCGAAGTTTTCTTTGGCAATTTTTCTTTGTCGCATAAAGACTGGCAGATTAGTTGAGCAAATGTATTCGCCGCATAAAATGACAGCAAATCCCCTCGTGCATAGGAGCAAAATTTACTGGCCTTATAAAACTTGCTCGTGTAAACGTCGCTTTAGATGAAGTCGGAACGGAAGTTTGTCAGAAAAGCTGGTGTGAAAACCTGGCGAAAAAGTGCAGTATAAGTTCTCAATATTCGTACCCTACACAACCTTCAATGCCATTTAATATTACATGTATTTGAAACACGCCAGAAGAAATTGTGTGCATATGAGTGGTTTAGAGGCAGGTAATTGCGGGAACCACTGAATATTTTTATAAAATACAAAACAATGGTAGTTATACCGAATGTTGAAATCATTTTTATTTCTCAACGTTTCGAATCCTGAACTCAATCTTGGCACGAAAGCATTACTAGAACTGTCAATTTTCAATTGATGTAATGTCCTTGTAACTATAGTTATCGCTATATATTTAGCAGCCAGCGTGTAATTTAATCCACTCCTGATGATGACTTTAAACTAGTCGAAACGTTGAGAAATAAAAATGATTTCAATATTCGGTATTACTATTGTTTTGTATTTTACAGAATTACAGGGTCTCGGCTAGAAGACCGTGTTGGCCATGTTTTAACGGCAAAAAAATAACTAAATACAAATGTTGCGGGGCATGTAATTTATTAAAATTCAAAACTAGTGCTCCATCAACCCATCAAGGTCCTTTAAACAACCTAAACCAACTTCTAACGTGAGGTAAAAGGCCCTGGCAAAGGTTGGTTGTCACCTGACCAATTTTCCAATATAGTTGGAAAATTTTCCTGCCAGCTTTTCGGGGACTTAATTTCTGCAATAAATTTTCCAAATACATCTGAAAGTTTGGTCATGTGACAACCAGCCTTTGCCAGGGCCTCTGTGGTTCACATGTTTCGCCACAAAGAGGCTTACGCTAGAGCGTTACGCTAGACAATTTAGTAAAATACAAGGAAAAATACTCCAAAAAAGGACATCTTGTAAACTCAACATCTTAACTTAAAAGCTCATCTTTAGAACGGTGTTACTTTTTGGAGTATGTTTTTTTCTTTTATAACCTTACCCAAAGCGTAAACTGTAAACAATGAGCTCGCCAGGGACGGCGGGTTATTTCTTATTTTCACCTCTAAACTCGGAACTGGATTTCCTTGAAACAACATCGAGGGCACATAGAAAACTTACGAAGGTAATTCCCTGAGTATCAAGGCCTAAATATAAGCAATAATCCGCCATCTCGTGCGCGCATCAACTGGACGTTTGTATTGAGATAGCGTTTCAGTTGTATTACAGTTCAGTAGCCTGAATGTACATTGTAAATTTCTCGCATTTCTTCGTAACTTATTTCCTTCTTCCTTGTAAATATCGTTTATTCACGAGACCGTGTAAAAAATTCCATCAAATCCTTTCAATGCAATTAAATAACCACAATTTTTTTAAACTGAGTTGTCGAAGTTACATGGCCGAAAGCACTAATGACAATAGCGTGGATTCACACTTCCTAACTTTAATCCACATTTTAACCCTATATACGATGATTGAAAAAGGGCGCCTGGAAATGCCGCAAAATTGAAACTAGCGAGGAAAAAAATCTTGAAAACATTGATCTGACCTACAGTAGGTCCAGTTGTTCAACAGCCGGATAGCTTAACCGCGGGTAAATTTCAAAGGAAATTTCCCATTCTTTCACAAATCTTGTTTAGATCTGTAGCAGTCTTATCTCCTGAAGCCTTGAAATTTTTTACCAAACTTCATGTTTTTGTTTAAAGCTCAACATTGAGATTTGATTGACAAGACATGAATCCCATAATTATTGCTCAATTTGCTGGAAACTGGAGGTGAACGTGGGGTTGGGCGATATTTCGATATTTTGATTTATCGCGATATTTTCAATCGTGATTATTGTATCTAAGGAAAACGCGACGATGTATCAAAATTATGGTCATGCTCGATAACTATCGTGATATTGCTCAAAAATCTGTACAGACTGAGCTTGCAAAATCCTGAAAATTAAAAAGTATCTTTGTATTCCAGCAGCACATGTATCTTTAGGAAGTGTATTTAACAAGGCACTAATTATTGTTAATGCTTTTCGTCGTAGGCTGAAACTACAACATGTTGATGGTGTAGTTTTTCTTCCACAAAAACATGGAAAAAGTTGAACAGTGGACACTGCACGCACAGACAGTTAACGGTTATGAACAGTAAATATTAGACCAGAAAAAGCCGTCATATTACTAAATTTGTTGTCGACTTTGATGTTAATTGTACTTGAAAAATATATGCCATTGTTTTTATTTTACTTATCGATACTTCACTTATCAAAATGATTCCGGGAAGAAGACTTAGACGACGAGTGGAAGAGGAGTAGAACCCAGAATGCCTCGTATCCACGGTTAAACATGGAGGTGGAAAATCCACGTATAGGGATGCATGGCAGTTAGTGAGTTGGAATGCTTAAATGGCCGACTAGATGCAAAACGCAATGTTAGACTTGGGCTCATTTGTCGAACTCTTCTAAAAGATGGTAGAAAGCTTTGCCTTTTGTAGAAACTTTGTCTTTCAACAAGATGGGGCACCAATCACCGAGAAAACAGCACCATGTCTTGGTTTGAAAGAAAAGGAATATCAGTCAGCCCATGCCATCACAGAGTCCTGACCGAAACCCCATCGAGCATCTTTGGGAAGAAATAAAGAAAAGGTTGGATGCAAAACCATGGAAAAACCTTGAAGAACTAAAGGCTTCTGTCTTTGAATTATGGGAAATTATTGATGATGATGTAACAAAGAAGCTTGTTTCCTCGATGCCTCGGCGTTGTGCATCTGTAAGGGACCATTCATTATTTATAGCCGGGGGTGGGCTGGTAAGAATGTAGTGGGGGCCATCCAAAATTTTAGGCAATTTGGGGGGGGGTCATAAAAAATATGCCAGTAGGTTGGGGGGATGTCACCTGCTATTGAATAATTTGTTCAGTGATATGTTCATCAAAGCTAATATTATACATGTAAATACGAAGGGCTAGTTTATATATTTGTATTTTCATCAAGGGGGGGTCATGGATTTTTTGTTTTAGGGGTCAAAAGTTTCTTTTTGGTTTATGATAGATATACCAGCCCACCCCCGGCCATAAATAATGAATGGTCCCTAATTGCTGCTCATGATGGTAGCACCAAATACTAGACTGCCAGACCTCTGTACGGAATTATTGAGTGGTTTTACCAATGTAGCACAATTTTCTACCACTGTAGGACAATGAACTATGTTGTTGTTTTGTGCTGTAATATGCTGCGTTTTACAAATAAAGAAAAATTTTATAGGTGACCTAAAACTTCACAAGACAGTACTGAAAGTTTCCATGTGCTTTTGACTATGAATTCATTTAATAACATTATTGAGAGCAGGAGTATTTATTTTGTGCTCCTTTTGTCGTCTTTTTGTGTGCATAGATACAAAAAGTTCAGTCTAAGGCAAAGACAAAGGCTTCAAACGTTGCCAATGTTTGTTAATGTTGTATTCTAGTTCGTGTTCCCACGCGCGGATCTCTCGCAGACAACTAAGGGCGGTGAAATGGCGCGAAAATTTCATATTTGAAAGGAAAATGGCGGAAAGCAATAAATATCGAGTCCGAAGACGACGAAATTGGAGACGTATATTAGACGAGAAACACGCTGAACACACAATAAAGGCAACCACAAAATACACTTAAATCATTTGAGGATGGAGTCAGGTATGTTGAAGGAATGACAAGTGAAGAAATTCTCGTTAAAATGTGGCGAAGTGTTTAATAATAAACAATTATTGGATGAGGTTTTTGTGATATGCGGAATTATCAATGTCGAGGTAAGAGTTATCAGCGGAGCCGAAGGCGAGGCAGATAACTCTTACCGAGACATTGATAATTCCGCATATCACAAAAACCGAATCCGATAATTGTTTTATACATTGTAAGCGGAGAAAGTAAGCATGGTAACGAAAGAATAGATAACTCGAGCAATTTCGCTTTTGTTGGTTCTGCAATCCCCTTTTCCAACAAATATTCACGAAACACTTGTTGAGCGACTTTGTATGTTCTTTTTGCATGTGTTTTTGGAGTCTTTTTCCTCGAGCAATTGACGAATTTCGTCTTCGGCGAGATGCCATAACATGAAACAGAAAATATCGACAAAAAATGTTGTTGCCATGCCAACCATTGATGCCAACGAATACCGTATACTGTAATAATCTGCACCGTAGGCTCATCATGCAGATAACTCAGTTATCTGCTAGCAGATAACTGAGTTATCTGCAGATTGCGTGATAGTTCCATTTATCTGCGTACAATTGACCAATCACAGCACATAAAGCAACTGCAATGTATAATAATTGTTTATTATTTACCCCGTGACTATTTGACCGGCAGCCGGTCACGTTTCAAAATGTACCAAATGACCGGCAGTTCGCTTTTTACCTAAAACCATTTTTAAAATTGTTCCCTAACCCCAACCCTAAGCCTATCCCTAACCCCAACCCTAAACCTAACCCTAACCCTAACAAATCAATAAAATGGGAAGTATCCAAGAAAAAAAAATTAAAAAGTTGTAAGTGTCCAAAAGCAGAATCGAACCCACGTAGTGCGTCGTAGAAGGCGCGCACCTAACCTTCTGAGCTAACGCAGGCTTCGCTGAAATTACTTACAAACAAAACATTTAAAGTTTATGAACTGCCGATCATTTAGTAAATTTTGAAACGTGACCGGCTGCCGGTCAAGTAGTCACTACGTATTATTTATTGAAAATATTTTAGAATAGAGCGTTTTGATTGGTAAGAGCTAAGCGTGAAATCTGACTATTCGCTTGGTAGTTGTCCAAATTTGGGGTTGAAAATAAATATACGACATTATGAGTCCTTTCGTCGTATATTGAAAACAAATATATGACATTATGACTCATTTCGTCGTATATTGACTGACCTTGTAATCTGACAATTGTTTTAAGAATATTTTTTCCGTAGTCTGATTGGCTTATTAAAGTTTTCGAACAGTTTCATGCTGTTCTATTATTAGCAGTTTGTGTCTTCTTACTTACAAAGCAAGCGTTTAAACTGAGTTTAAAATATTTTAAAAAAAATAATAAAACAATTATTGAATTCGGTTCTCGCAGGATATGAGGAATTATTAAGGCGTCGGCTTCGGCAGATAACACAAACCTTTGCTTTAATAATTCCTCATATTCTGCTCGACCTCATTCAATAATTGTTTAATATGTTGTGTACTCAAGACAAGATAGTAATCGAAATCTGGAGTGCTGTGGCGCGCTCATTGTTTAATCCACAGAAATCATTCTTTCACAGACGGTATGACCAGGCTTTTACCTTTAGATTATCACCATTACCATTTACCAAGAAATATGAAGAAAAAATGAACAAATACGAATCGAATGAAAATAACCGGTCGAAATCGCATATTTCACGGCCCCGAACCACTCTCCTCCGCAGAGGCTTTATTGGTTTAAAATAGTTTTAGTATGATAATAGGGGGTAGTGGGGAGGGGGGAGGGAAACAATTGAAATTTGAGAAGCCTCTGCAATAAAACGTTTTCAAAATGGTGTCAAATTACCGCGGGAGATTGGCGCGAGCCCAAACAAAAGCTCATTCATTATTCATGATGGCGGAACCCATGCGTATGAGTGTGAGCGACTCTGATTTAAAACGCCTTTTGTCTGATAGACTATTTCAAAATGCTAAACGTTGTGGCAAGGTAGTGTGCATCTGAAAACTACGTAAACTCGTCCATCCCGTAGAAACGAAAGTTATCCCCGAGAAACGCACATTATATGGCAGAGGCTTCCTCTGAATTCTTCGATCGTACCCCCATCGCTAGATGCTATCCCTCATTACCCCCTATTATCCTACTAAAACTATTTTAAACCAATAAAGCCTCTGCGGAGGAGGGTGGCCCCGAACAAAAGAAAATTCCATTAATCATTTAGCTATCATAGTAAACAATTAACGTCGCTTATAAGATGCATTAATCTTACCAGCTAAGCAAAATTTTGTCAATTTCAATTCCCAAACAGGATTGGGTTTCAACAGATTTTCAATAAATTCCTAAGGTGAATTCCCTATTTTCATCTGATTCATATTTGCTCAATTTTCCGTCATAAATTTTGGATAAAAAGTAAAGTTAGTTTCCGTTTCGTTTTGTAGTAACACTGGATCAATAAAAAATTATCCCTAATGGACTTCTATGAAGAACAGTTTAGAACTGATAGAGATATTCCACCCTCCTCCGCAGAGGCTTTATTGGTTTAAAATAGTTTTAGTAGGATTATAGGGGGTAATGGGGTAATGAGGGATAGCATCTAGCGATGGGGTACGATCGAAGAATTCAGAGGAAGCCTCTGCCATATAATGTGCGTTTCTCGGGGATAGTTTTCGTTTCTACGGGATGGACGAGTTTACGTAGTTTTCAGATGCACACTACCTCGCCACAACGTTTAGCATTTTGAAATAGTCTATCAGACAAAAGGCGTTTTAAATCAGAGTCGCTCACACTCATACGCATGGGTTCCGCCATCATGAATAATGAATGAGCTTTTGTTTGGGCTCGCGCCAATCTCCCGCGGTAATTTGACACCATTTTGAAAACGTTTTATTGCAGAGGCTTCTCAAATTTCAATTGTTTCCCTCCCCCCTGCTCACTACCCCCTATTATCCTACTAAAACTATTTTAAACCAATAAAGCCTCTGCGGAGGAGAGTGGAGATATTCAGTATAAACAAAGTGAGTTTGGTCAGGGACGTAAGGTCGGGGGGGTATACTTATATATTCGTGTTTGCCCGACGGGTTTTTTGGAAATAAAATCTAATGACAACAGATTTCTAAAGAAATTCGTCGGATAGAAAACGTATTTGGATATCTCCTATAAAGCAAAGCCGCATCAGATCTAGACAACAAATACATCTACAGAAACAGATCTAGACAACAAATACATCTATCCGGTATGGATAAAGACATTTTAGTATTTCCCTCCATAACCATTAAGAACTGACAGAATATACCCAGAATTTTAGTCTGACCAGTCCGAATTTAGTCATCAGGTACAACAGAATATACACTTTCAAACATTTTATCAGCCAAATTTATATTAGAAATCGAATTTTTGTCACTGAAGAAAATTAAAACTCGTGTGATGAATTGCCGTCTGATGTATTGCCGTCAGGTGAACCCGCGATGACAAACGAACGAGAAGAATCGAGAATCTTAATTCATCAATGAGGAACGAATTAAAGAAATTGTTCTATGCTTATTGATTTTCTCGTCGTTGAGACGAAGAATTTGCTAGACGGAAAACTGAAGAATGGAAACCCTTCGTTTACGTTACAAATAAAGTTCTCCGCTTTGGCCGGAGTTGTTCGTCTCAGATGGAAGCCCGTCTCAGCCCACGACAAACGTATGAAATCAGAAATTTATTAGTACGGTTGAAAAGAGCATCCTCTTAATTTATTAAAACTGAGAAGTTTGGTTGAAAAATATGGTAAAACAAGGAAATTAAATATAGTCACATTACTTCATACCACTGACACTGTATGTTGCAATGTGGTAACACTTTTTAGCGCGTAATACAAAAGTATACAAAATTCGAAAATTTATTCGCAAATTAATTTGGTTTATATTTTCCACATTTTATAATCATACTTCGCAACCAAACTTCGCCATTTTATGAAGTCAGGGATGCTCTTTCCAGCTGCACTAATAAATTTTCCCAATTTAAAAGTTTGCCAAATAGTTGAATGGTCTATTCGACTATTTGCGGAAGGAACATGTCAGCCCTAATACTACCTACTCCAATCCACTGAGAACAATCCTCGTCAGTTAAGATTTCATGTTGCAATTACATTGACATGTTTTACGCTTGTTAAGCACTTGACATGTTTGCTAGAAAATGTGTGTTCATTTTGTATCAAGTATTCCACTTTTGACAGGTGTCCAGATTCACTAAGCTTGAACTAATTCGTAATAATGGCTTTTCAAATCATGGCTAGCTTCAACATATATTGTCTTTAATATCTGAAAAAAAGCTTGTCGATGTTGAATAAAAAACAAGATTGTTCGATTGATCGTATCATGTGATTTTTGAAGGCAAGTATATTCAGTGTCTTGTCTTGGTTAATTGCGACAAAATATGATGGAATGTAATGACAGTTTGTGTTGCAATGTTGAGCCAAAGTCCCAGTCTGATGAGGATGAGAGTTGAGAAGTAAAAGTTTGGATAGAGGTTCTGTCAAACGCGAACAAGACTTGTATATGAGAGTTGATAAGAATTGACAAGCGAGAGTTTATCAGACTTTTTAGTTTTCATGTCTTAGTCAAACGAGAACAAGAGTTGCATGAGAGTTGATGAGAGTTGACAAGCGAGAGTTTGTATGACATGTTTCTTAGTCAATTAAACTCTAATGTCTTGGTCATACAACAAAAAGAGCTCCATTTGAGTTTGTGTCTGACCTTTCTCAACTTTCATGTCCTGGTCATACGAGAACAAGAGTTACACGAGAGTTTATGAGAGTTGACAAGCGAGAGTTTGTGTGAGAGTTTTCTTAACTGTCATGTCCTGGGGCCGGTTGTATAAAACTCTTAATCACTTTTTTAATCACTGTTTTGTAGTTAAGTAGTGATTAAGTACAAAATACGTTGTTCTGATTGGTTGACGTTTTCACTAATCATAGTTAACTTTAATCACTTTTTTATACAACCGGCCCCTGGTCAAGTAAAAACAAGAGTTGCATCAGAGTTGATTAATTGTACTTATTTACCCTTCTTCAAAACCATTTGTACGTGTATTTGCATATGTGAATCACATTCTACTTACAGAAGTACTGTACAGGAAGATATAAGGCGGGAATCCGATCTGCAGAAATAAAACAATTTCCCAACTGGACATATCCGGACCTCTCTAGTCGATAAATTGATTTGCCACTCAATGATCGTCCCTCCTCCCCCCCCCCCCCCCACCCACCTCTCCTAAACATTCGACTCTGACGTCCCTACTGATCAGTTGACGAAATTGCAGGGCAGGATATAACAATACTCTTATATCTATCTTATCTATACAGGCATCATTAAGGATTAAACAATGAATTTGCCAAGACCTGCAAAACTTTCAATTTACTTCATCGTATTGTGCACTCATTATGTTCATCAGGGTAAGTGTATCCAGAAAACTGGAAAAAGGGTGGAATTTAAAAGGACGATTTACGTCAGTGGAAACTATTGTAGGATGTAGGCTTTGGCTGCACTCAGGCGAAACAAACGTGGATTATTTGAACCTTGCATGGAGACATAAAATTGGCATAGTATTGATCACAAATCATAGGGATTTTATTTGTCAGTTCTATGTTGGGGCACTCATCCATTAAGGATCATGTCATGTACTCTTATGGATCCGGTGTTACTACAGGCAGAAACCTAAATTAAATTATCTTTTTTATATTCTGGATAGCTCCATCGGTTCTGAAATGTTCTTTCGCGGGGTCCAGTAAGGATCATCTTTTATTAATCAAGTGTTACTGCAAGAGGAAACCTAAACTGAACTAACTTTTTTATGCTACGGTGTGTCCCAAAAAAATGTCACTCTTACTTAAATACAAATATAATCGTATTTCAGCATATATTTTTTTAATTCGTGAATTAGATTAATGACTTTTTGTGTTGACTTTTGTTCTTGTAAATTTTAAGAACTTTCATTCACACAACATAAAATGATAGCTGTTTAATTCTAACAGACTTCTTCAATTTTCCAAATTTATTGAAATTAATTCACCACACAACGTGCAATGGCGTAAAATGCACACACGTGCATTCATTTAAAATGAAGCTTCATCTTCAATGACAAGATTAGGCCAGAAGTGGGCATATCTTTCCACCAACCATGTGCAAAATGCTTAACGTCGCGCTGGATCTTGCGGGAAAAATTCATGTCGTATGTTCAGTGTGTATGGATGCCACTCAAGATCCAACTTCGTGATTCTGTTGAATGTCGTCTTCAAAAGTCCCGTTGGGTTACGTCTAGCACTGATTCGTGGATCACGTTGAAGTGCTTCATGAACTGTGTTGTTGTCATTTACCAACCTAGTGGTTCGCCATCTTCCAGACTTATCAGTATTTCAGTTTTGGCTGGTCCTATGTGTCGAATACTTCGCAAAATTCCTCAAAATCGTCCTTGTACATAGAGGCTGTCGGTCCGGAAATTTATCTTCAAAACGCTCAATTACCCGCCGTCGACTTCCAGTCGAATTGTACTCAAGCGCCATGACTGTGCGTTGTTCGGTTGTGAATTGCACCCCAACCAAGTTGTGTTAAAATTTGCCAGTGTGCGACTTTGAACATTTGACAAACAGAGTTTGTTCGAATCCATTCCTTTTAATACATTTGGTATTTATTCATCTTTTAACGGCAATCACAAACATTTATTACTCCGTCGTTTCTTACAGAAAGTAGCTGTAATTAACAGGAATGCTAGCTAATATTGTTAACTTTAATCAACAATTAGGATTCCAACTCTATCGATAGCATTTCTACTCGCACTTTAGTCAGAGTGACATTTTTTGGGACACACTGTAGATAGCTCTATCAGTTCTAAACTGTTCTTCCGAGAGGTGCAGTAAGGATTATCTCTTCTTGATCCAGTGTTACTAGCTACAGGAGAAAACTAACTTTATTTACACTGGGTAGCTCCATCACTTCTAATCTGTTCTTCCTAGAGGTCCAGTCAGGATCATCTCTTATACATGATCCTGAAGGGAGGGGTCCTATCACCATTTCTCACCCCAAAATTTGATTGATTCTATGGTTCTAGTGGCTGTCTGGTTCAAATCTCAATTGCATTCCCATGTCCTATTTTTTGCATCCCATTTTTTCACCTAAAACTGGGTATTTCCCAACTCCCATCTTACCTCTTTAGGACCCTAAGACCTTTTTATTAATCCAGTGTTACTACAGGAGAAAACCTAAACTAAACTAACTTTATTTGCATCTGCATTAGCTCTATCAGATCTAAACATTTCTCCCTATAGGTCCTGTAAGGATCAACCCTTGTTGATCCAGTGTTACTGTAGGAGGAAACCTGAACTAAACTAAACTAACTTTATTTATACTGGATAGCACCATCAGTTCTAAGTGGTCCAGTAAGGATCATCTTTTATTGATACACTATTGCTTCAAGAGAAAACCTAAATTAGACTAACTTTATCTATACTGGATAGTTGTATCCGTTTTAAACTGCTCTTCCGAGAGATCCCGTAAGGATCATCTCTTATTGATTCAGTGTTACTACAGGAGGAAACTAAACAACTGGTTAGCACCATTAGTTCTAAACTGTTCTTCCTAGTGGTACAGTAGGCATCATCCGTTATTGATGCATTATTTGTTTTTACAGGAGAAACCTTAACTAATATAACTTTAGCTCTTTATACTGGTAGATCTACAGCTCAGAACTGTTCTTCCCAGAGAAGTTTAGTAAACACGCGCTCTTATTGATCCAGTATTACAATAGTAAATTTAAACTAAACAAACTCAATTTATGCTAGGTATGCATAGCTCCAGAGATCATCTTTCAGTGACCCAGTGTTAACGTTATTACAGGATGGAACCTTAAATATACTAAATTTATTCACATTGGATAGATCCATCAGAGACAGTGCTTTCGTGATGGACCATCAGTCTTATTTATTCGGATATGCCGCTCCTAGAGATGAGATCTAACTTAATAACCTGGATACTTCAACCAGATTTAAAACTATTTTCTTTGGCGGTGCAGAGATTTCTGTCTTTTTCGCTGAGTGAGTGTGTTTTTATTTTCAGGAAAATCAACTCCTTGTTCTCAGCCACCATGTTTTGGGCATTTGAAATCACGACATAGCTACTTTAAAGCGAAACGAAATAACCCAGGATCTCAAATACAAACAGACCAGGAGATACTTCGCCCGTCGTGGGCTACGACTTTGCGACTTGACTCTCTTTCAAAAGAAATGTCAGCAAAATTACCCGAACAGAGGAAAACGAAAAGGAGTCGCATGGGGTCACGTAGGTTACTATCGGCACAATTGGGTACAAAAAAGATGCCAAGCGCTTACATGAGTACACAGAGATACCCACGCAAACTCAGAGCTAGTTTGGGACAATTAGACACTCGCACGGATACCGGTAAACAAATAGATGTGCATGGGTACAGAAGAGAAAAATTGAAAGCGCTGGATTGGCCAGAAGAAGAAAGAAAGAGTTCAGACGACAAAGAAAATGCATCAATGAAACAAAGTTCCAAAGGTTTTGTAAAAAGAGGACACATTATGTCGCCATGGGAGCATTTAGCTGTGCATAACGCGCAGACAGGGACCCCTCAGGGACAAATAATTAAGGACGCAGAGGAGTACTGGTGGAAATCAGGTTACCTTGAAGGATTGAAGAAGAAACTCGAGGATGCTACACAAAAATCAGATTTCTCGTCAGACATGGGACTTAAAGAGATACCGGCTGTAAGTAATGAACATTTTCTTACAAGAAAAGCTACTGGGAGCAATGTTGGCAAAACCGACGTTTTAAGTGACCGAACAAGATATCGAGGGAATAATGGGATATCAGAAGCAGGTTATACAGGAGTGGGGCAAGAGACAAGTAGCGGCCAAACAAGAACTGTTGGAATTAATCAAATGAATGGTCAATTAGGCAAAACAAGAGTACAGCTGGGTACATTTAGAAGTGAGGGTGGTACTGACAAGGGACATCCAGGAATGTCACCAGCCACAAACATGGGACAGATGAGAACTTCAGCGGATAGAAATATAGAGCAAATAAGGAACATATACGATGCAGTGAGGAAAAACATAGGACCAGTTAAGACATCAAATACAGGACAAATTGTTAACAACAGGAGACAATGGAAGCCATCTGTGGGAACCAGAGGACAAACCACGACAAACGATGATCAAAAAGCGGGTGACAACCTTGGAAACGCGGAGACAATAAAAGATACAAACATTGATCAGTGGAGGGCTCTTTTAGGGTCAATGACAGGAGAGACGCGATCCACGGAAGGTCAATCGGAGGGTTCGGGTGAACAATCAGGAACACCAGAAGGACAATCGGGGAGATCGTCGGATAAATATCCTGAAAATGATGCCGTGCAGCAAGAAAATGCTGAAATTTCTAAATCCTCTCCCGGTAAGGAAAGATGTTACGTTGCGGTTATCATCAAGCGTAGTTCAAACCATCTCATGAACCATTTGCAATAAAAATATAACATCTGATTTGATAACTAATATCACTCGAATTTGTTCCACATTGTTCTTAAAAAAAAGACACTTAAAAAACCTATACAGCGAAAAACTCTGCCCGTTTAAAACACAAAGTGTTTTCGTTTGAAATATCATTTTTATTACAGATTGTTCACAGCCTGTCGACTTGGCCTTGCTCGTTGACGGTTCGGGGAGCATCGACCCTATCCGACAGTTTCCGAAAGTGCGGAAATTTCTGAAAGAGCTCGCGGCCGCATTCCAGATTGGGCCAACCAAAACAAAGATCGCCCTGGTTCAGTTCTCGGGAAAAGTTTCGCAAAATGTCGAGTTTGGTTTAGATCAATACATGGATCTACAAGGCGTTATCGGTGGCATTGATAGCATGGTACAATTAAGGTACGTAGGCCCAAGATTATTATTCCTGTTTTATTATTCAAGGTATAATTAATTTACAAGCGTTCAAAGTCGTTCAAAATCGCTCAAAGTTGGGTTGGCGTTACTCTGGGTTACAAACATAACACACTTCACATCCATTTATTTTAAAGCTTCAGAAACCAAAATTGCTATTAATCAAGACAAGATTTCTGAAGAAATATTTTTTGGGTTCCAAAAAAAGAACGCTGGAAAATTTCATTTGAATTTACGTTACCTTTTCAAAATCAAGCTAAACGGAACGAAAGACCCAGAACGAATAGATGGGGCGTGTACATTTTACCAGAATAAATTGTGGGCATCAAGTAAAACGACAGAAAAAAAAGTTGCCAAAAAGACACCCAAGGAACATAAGAAAACTAAGAAAATAACCGCCGTCAGTTTGCTTTTTGAAACGATTTCCGACCTCAATGCATTCTGGTCAAATTTACATCTGCCATCTTTTTTGTTACGATCAGTTATGCAAGTGTGCAGTCCTGGTTGTTTGATGGGGTGCCCCCCCCCCCAGTCTACCAGCTGAATTTGGTGTATAGCGCAAAACCTATAACGTTCAACGTGGATTTTTAAAAAGAGGGACCTCGATGGGCCGCGCCAATAAATAAATTGAATAAAAAGTTGTTTACTTCGCGACTGCAAAATATGTAATTTCGATTGGCAAATGATCAAATTGCAAACTCGCATTTTACTTACATTGGGACGCTGATTCGAAGCATGTTTGGAAAGTTATACTGCAAAAACAATTTAGAAAATGATTTATAAATTAAACTTAAAGCCAGTAACAATGAAGAAACCATATTGGTTCACAAGCTTCAAGACTGGTGGTGAAAAGGTTCGAGAAGGAATTCATTCTGTCCCACTAAATACTGAGAGTCCTAAAAAAGCCAAAGCTCGATTATTTTATTTCTACGTCTTAACTATTCTTCAGTCATAAACAGGAGTAGAATCAATCCTGATGATGACTAAAGAATAGTCGAAACGTAGAAATGAAGTTTGTCATGCTGTCAACTTTTGGAGTTTTCGTTGCATTATAGTATAATTACAACATGTAGCAACTGAGATTTGCCGCTTGTCGTCAAGGTCTCTCGTGCCACGTGTTTGATATTTTCCTCGTAGCAAAACTATAATGATACAAGAGAATCCTTTCCAGGGGTAACACTTATGTTGGTGAAGGCTTCAAGGTCGTTTCCAAAGAGGTATTTTCCTCCCTAAAAGGTGATAGACCAGATGTGCGTAATGTGCTGATGTTATTTACTGACGGTGCAGCAAGCGACTTTGACGTAGCCAAAGAAGAGGCAGCGGTACTTAAGAAAAACGGTTAGTGTTGTTGTTTGATTATAGTGTAGGAAATTTGACACACAGAGGTACAAACTGAAATCGACATCGAGGGGCAAATTCATTTCGGCTTTGTCGCGTGCATTTAAATAACCTTAAATAGAGATTACTGCATTTTGGCGAGTGCGTGGGATAATCAAAATCGTACAAACTAGTAATTTGTTTATGCCATACATATAGAGATTGCTTGGACTCAGTCTGGAAGCCTGTCAAAAAGCGAACAATGTCGAAACAAAATATTGAATTTTCAAAACAGATTCATACCGTTTATTTCTTGGTTATTTGGCCTAAATAGTGAGTCAAAGCTGTTCTTCTTTTTGTTTCATGTTTTTTATTCGAAAAATTCTTCTTCTTTTTGACATAAAAGCCTTTCACGCCTTTCCCAACACGCTGGCTATGTTGTGAGAAAAATGACAATACGATTTTCTTTAATAGTGAGAAAAATCGTATAGCCAATCAAAATGCTGATACGATAATTTTTCACTAGTGAAAAACATCGTGCGGCCAACGTGAAAATACAATTTTTATTTCACCTGTTTACCTCACGTAAATCCGCTCTATATGTACGACATATTTAAAGATATAAAGTGAACACTCCCTGACACTCCCAGATATATTGTAGCCATAAAACCAGGATTTTAATTATAAAATAGGAAATATTTATGATGTTACGTGACGTCTTAGCTAAAGACATCGTCAGACAATACACCTTTCCGGAAAGCATACGTCAACAAACACGAAGACGAGGCTCCATAGCCAAAGTCCCAATTTATGCGAAATTACATGTAAAATTCAAAGATGATACTTTTTCAGACGAAACGTCACATAATAAATATTTTGATTTCTACTTTAAAATCTCCTGCTATAGCTTTATATATTCAAACCCTTATGTTAGGCATTGATCTTCATTTATGTAAGAACTTCCAGATATGAAGACTGCAAGATCGAGTTTTTTTCTAAGTTTAAATAATTTATTAGTTCATTCGTTCGGGTAAATCTTTTGTCGAAAGTCATAATCAAAGTCTTTCAATTGTAGAAAATTGGTTAGTAATTGCGCGTGCCATCTGTGATTTTATTATGGTTTCCTGAAGGGGTAAAATAGGAAATGTCTTTTTCTGCCGAGGAAAATGGTATCCATTTCCGGGATTGGGATTCATTAGCCAATGGAAAATAGGAATGGAATTCAAATTTGAGCAACACTGGGACAAGTACTGTTAGGTACTGTTGGATTTGGGCACTTGGACAATGCGATTTAGTCACAATATGGGATGGAAAATGCTAATGGGATCCCTCTCTTCCGGACCCTATATTATGTGTCGATGTATCCATAGTTGCCGGCGCCACTGTCAACGAACTGCGCGGCACTTAAAGACTTTTTTTTATTCATGCTGTAGGAACAACTATAATTTGTGTCGGTGCCGGTGACGAGAGAAAACTGCAGTTCTTCCGTTCACAGCTTCAGGAGTTTGCTAGCGAACCACCAGAGCAGTATGTTTTCACGAAAGGATTTGAGGAACTGGACAAAGTCGTGACCGCTGTGTCCTCGATTACATGCGAAGGTTTAATTACCATGCATGATTAATGCTTCTTTTTGTATAGTAATATTTTATATAATATACGATAACGATAGATACCATACCATACCATACCATACCATACCATACCGTACCGTACCGTACCGTACCGTACCGTACCGTACCGTACCGTACCGTACCGTACCGTACCGTACCGTACCGTACCGTACCGTACCGTACCATACCGTACCATACCATACCATACCATACCATACCATACCTACCATACCATACCATACCATGCCATGCCATGCCATGCCATGCCATACCATACCATACCATACCATACCATACCATACAATACCATACCATACCATACCATACCATACCATACCATACCATACCATACCATACCATACCATACCATACCATACCATACCTAGCAGTGGCACACATTGTTATAATTTGCTTTTTTAAACGTGACACTATAAACAAGTTTTTCATTTTGTCTATGCAGAGGCAAAAAACCCTCCGGAAATATCAGCAAATGCATCCGTCGATGGTGAGTACGGATTTGAACTTATCATAATAATAATTGACGTTTAATGAAACTTTCCTGCAGTATTTATGCTGACTTAACGAGTCCACGATATTAACACAAAAAACTTTTTTTTACAAAAATATATGACGTAGCTGTCAAAGCTATGTACGCTCAAAACATTAGTAATATTTGAAGAGAAAAAACTGCTCAGCTCACATCATCATCGAACAATGTATTATTTTCACAGACCACAATCTAACGTTAGTGAAGGAGCGTGTGTTATGGAATTAGCAGTACAATTCAAGAAAAAAATACTTTGAGAAATAACATATATCTTGTAAACTTAAGATATGCAACTATCTATCGGTGATATGTTGACTCTGTTTCATAGTCATTGTCAAACCAGAATAACGGGCTGTTTCTAAACCTACCATGACATACAATGGAACAGGAAGAGATGCCGTATTAGAAACAATACACTCTTGACAAACAATGATAACTAGGAAACACCACAGATTCTTTAGACGCTTGTATCCATTACTTAGCACAAGCTTACTGTTTTTACATATAAGTATACAAAGATTCAAGGAATAGCAAAAGCCAAGAATTAGTCAGCATGTTTAACAGTGTGAAGAGTCTGAGTGTTGACCTGGATGAGATTGTGAAAAGAGAGCGTTGTGTCCGATTTGTAGAAACATTTAATTAACAATTCTCTTTAAAGAGGCATTTAATTGGCAGTTAGATTACGAGCGCGAGATTTCTATGCGGAGATAGTTGATGAGGGACAATTGACTAACATCGCAGAAATCAAGAGCGAATGTAATTTAATCATTACTACAAATTGTCTGTGAATTGAGAAAAAAGTTATAGTCTATAATTAAATATATGCAGGAATCGATAGCAAGTGGAGTTGCTAATCAAAATGCAGCTTTTGCAATCGCATACCAGTGTGATCCCACTAATTTAACGTAAATTTCCGGCTAAACTGAGCTAAAGGGACCGATGTTTAATATTTAATTATAAAGGGTTAACCTTAAAGTTTCTTTTCTTCTCAATACACAGTGAATCTCAATAGTTACAAATCAGCAGATCATTATTGGGCCTTTGACGTGGTGAACGGAGACGTTGTCTCTGATCTCATTGGAAGCAAACGCTGTACATTAACAGGTAAGACTATAACATTTTCTATCTTGCCAAAAACCTCTCGCGACCAACCAGACAAAGTCACGTTGCAAGCTTGCCTTCACTAGCTCACGATGTAATTGATAGGTAAAGATAATTACTTTATTGTTGCTAAATTACTTGTATGTTGGTATGGTGAATCTGAGAATAATGTCACAGAGGTGGATTCAGACTAGTGTCGGGTAATCACCTACTTATACGAGCATCAGCTGTGATTGGTTGATCAAGACAATAAAACTATTGAAATTGAAATTCTGAAAAAAACGAATCATAAACACTGACTACTATTGTTCCGTGAACACGTTTGCCCTTAGTGATTGGACGCAAATTGTAGCTGTTCTCAGATACTCAGTTGTTTTTAGCTGGAGCGCACCTCTTCAAGTCTGTAAAGCGAAATATGGTGTGTTCCATGGTTGAGTCTGGAGGATATCTTGATCTTGGCACTTGGGCAGGTGAATGCATCACCGACCCTGATCTCTGTGCAAGTGGACTGACCATCACAATGTGGTTACGTATCCAAGCCAAGGATATCAATTACAACAGCGAATATCAATATATTATTTCATCCGGCGCTGAAGGCGAATCCATGAGAGGAATTGTCTTTTTGTTGAAGGTAAGAATTGTTTATATGGAAGTTAATTTATTAATGTCTTTGAATACAGCTAATTTAAAAAACCTTTATCCTTTGAAAACCTTAAGCTTTAAACGATACACATTAAAATCTAAACCATTCATTCCACCTGCAATATTAAAACGTGCGCTCCTATTACGCCTTGTGCGATTTAAGGTTTACAGCTCTTTTGTATGGGGGAGAACAGACTCCTATGGAAAAACATACATGCAGTTTCTAATACAGTCAGATTTGCATGTTCTGAGACAAATCTATATGGTGTGGAAAACGTAATTTTATAGCCTAAAAGTTTTCTAAAATGTGTAGATTCCTATACGCTCGGGGTTTTACTCTAGTTATCGTGTACGCATTCTAGGCAAAAGATGAAATTTACAAACTTTTGGTTCGTACCACTGGTCAAGCATGGTCAATCACGTTGCCCGCTGACCGAATTCCTAGCGTTTGGTTCAGTTTCGCATTCTCCTGGAAAAGAGCACTGGGACTAGCTGTGTATCTTAATGGTTTCAAGGCAAGTTGATATTGATGGTTTATACTATTTATTGTTCCAAGATTGACATGCTAGCTACTGAGGGTATTCGATTAGGAAGAACTTACTATTAAGCTTTTCACAGAATTAATACGCTTTAGTATTGACATTACATCTGACATTTCGCAATTCGAATAAAATGGATTGCGAATTATATGTATAGGTTATCATGCGATGGCATGGAGTACAATTCTGGATTAATAGTACGAGCGATTTTTGGAAACTTTAAAAAATTGGCAAAACTTCTAAACATCAACATACTATCAATCCTTAGGGGACCTTTCCCCTTTTGGACAAACTTTTGAATCCCGAATATTTATTAGCACAGGAAAAAAATAAAGCCCTGTGAAGTTTGCAAATTTCGTATAATCTTGTATTATGCGCGGAAAAGTGTGATCACGTTTCGAAATCTGATTACACTTTTCCGCGCGTAATACAAAAGTATGCAAAGCTCGCAAGCTTCACAAGACTATATTTCCGGCACTTTACAATGTTCACCATTTTACTAGATTTAGCATGCTCTTTTCAGCTGTGCAAATGAATATTCCTAATTAAAGGGGAATTGTCCATTGTACGAGCAAAATCGCATGATTTCTTTATTATTGCCATGACAAAATTACACACCTCAACGCGTATGTATGAAAAGCTTTTGAAGCGTATTTTACAATGTCAACATTATATTTTCTCTTTAAAGCAAACTTTTGGAGCTCTTCTTCGTATTTCAACCACTACTTTTGCTTTATCTCGTCTTCAACAGTCGGACCCATTTTTTGACATATCTATCTCCAACTCATTAATAATTCATGAGCAAATTAGCGAATGAACTCGCCTTAATTCGTCACATGATTGACGTTGGATACCGCAAGGAAACACGCTAAAAATCATATACGATCCCTGTTGTTAGTTCAAAAACGGTTTTCATCTAATAACTGAAATTTTAATTACAAATTCATCCTAATTACTCCCTTTTCGCTCATGTTCAAATGATCAAAGTCCGTAATAAATTCTACACGCCCTACACATTTCTGTCTTACAATTGACTATAGAAATTAACTTACAAAAGCTAGAAGTAGAATACTTATCTCCATTGTTCACAAAGACAAAACAAATTACTTTCATAGGTCCCCCGTTAGCGCTTAATAAATTGAGCAGCCAATGAAATGTTTTCGTTTGAGATGTTATGTAAACAACTCGTTTCTCGTGTTCCATCAGGAGAACCAAACACTCGAAAACAATAAAACACTCGCGCTTCGCGCTCGTGTTTCATACCGTTTTCTCGTGTTTGGATCCCCTGATGAAACACTCAAACTCGTTGTTTACATATAACTTCCGCTATTTTGTTTGTTTTGAAATCAATTGATGAAATAATTGTGCGGCTCTTAACCAATTCGTGTCGAGTAATTTTGTCATGGCAATAATAAGACAGTATATACATTGAGAGGAATATAGCGCGAGTAAAATAAAATGGGTTTTTGTATAGGTTGAGGAAAATCTGAAACCCACTAACGTGGAAGGGCCAGATGTTTCAAATTCTTTATTCATAGCAAGGCCAGCAACAAGTACCGGCTTAGAGTACCAGACAAAATTCAGGATTGATGATTTTGCCATATTTTACCGTTTCATGACCGATCAAGAAGTTCAAGGAATTCTGTTTGAAGGTTAGTTCTTCATTGTACACTCCCCCCGTACAAACATATTCCTAAAGAGGGACTCCAGACCTAAGGCCTTTAATTTAGGCGACAGGCGGCACTAATCCTTGATCTAGGCAAGAAGAACGAAATATGTTACTGCAGATAGAAAGAGCATCTTAAGATTAGTAGAATTACCTAACCCTAACCCTAACCCTAACCCTAACCCTAACCCTGCAAAGTTTGTAAATTTTGTATATATTGGTATTACGCGGAGATAAAGTTACCATTTTCACGGCAATTTCAGCTCGAAATGGTAACTTATTTTGCGCGTAATACAAATTAGCTCCAAAGTAAAATATTAAGATATTTAAAGCATGTACTGATTATTTCTTTTGCATTTAGTAAGTGGACCGCCCTCAAAAGGTATGTGTTTGTTTAATGTATCGCACTTTCAGCGTTGATGTCACACAGGAAGTACCAAGCCAGAACTAGTGAGTTCAAAGCTATTTTCTTTCTAAGTATTCACCTATATGGTCTCACTTCTTCTAGGTGGCGCAGATTTATGTACGCCAAATCCATGTAAGCACGGCTCTTGCTCCACCGATAGTGACACCGCATCTGGTTTCATCTGCCAGTGCTTGCCTGGATGGACGGGTGACTTGTGTGACAAGGGTAAGTCCTGCTTTTCTGTAGAAAACGAAAAAATAGTGAATGTAAGTATAAAATGGTCAATATAAATATCAGTGTAATTTTGTATAAAGTGTAATCTCGACACTCGTATGGATGAGTATAAATGAAATAATTTCGATTCAGTATAATTTTGATTCGCGCTTACGAATCGAAGGCGATGCGAGTACTATGATGAACAGTATTAAAAGGTGATAGATTTCACGAAATGACTGCAACCAAGGGGATGTAGTTTCAAATATGTCACGATCTCTGTCGCATTTAATACAAGTATTTGAACAGTATACGTACAACCATCACTCCAACACAGAAATGTCTCTGATGCAGACGTCCATTTTCTGCACACAGACATTTTCTAATTCAGAGATTCCTTTAGTACAGACATTTCCCTCACAAAGACATCAAATACAGACATTTCTCCAATACAAACACCTCTCTAAAATACAGAGATCCCTCTAATACTGGCATCTCTGTGATACAGTCATCTCTCAAATACTACAGACATTTAGCTAATAAATACAGGGCTCTTGAAAACTGATATTTCTCTGATGCAGACATCTGCCCAACACAGACATCTTGCTAATACAGACATTTTCTACAACAGTCATATTTCTAATACAGCATCTCTCCAATACAAATATTCTGTAATAGAGGTGCTGCATCTCTGATACAAACATCTGCCTAACTCATGCATCGTTGTAGTGAACAATTACAGAGTCTGACATCTCTTTAATACTGACATCTGGCCGTGTTGTATTGGACATACAAACTCGAGCGGAAGGCGACAGTTTCATATCTGATACAACAGGGACGCGAATGTTATAAACGGTTTGTAAAACTCCCTAATTTTGTACATCTATGGTGAAGTAATTTTATAAAATACATCTTATGTAAGACGAGAAAATCAAACTTAAAGTTTATACAAACTTCTGCATGAATTACTAACAAATTCTGTTGTAATATTTGTATTTATGATTCATCTTTCAGATATATGTTTTATTAAACTGCCTAGTCGATATGATATGTCAACTTATAGGTCTACAGACATCTGGTGAATCAGGTGGTGAGACGTCATCACAGTCGCAGAATCCCCCAGAGTCTTCGATTGGTGAACAAGCAAGTCCTGGGCAAGGATCTCAAGTTTCAGGTAGTGAATCTCAAACATCAGAAGAATCTGGTGGTGGGACAACATCACAATCACAAAATCCCTCAACATCTGGTCAAGGATCTCAGGTACCTGGTGGCGAGTCCCAGAATCCATCGACATCTCCTAATGCATCACAAAGTCCTAGCGAATCTTCGCCTATCCCTCAACAGCCTTCCCCTAGTGAAAACTCTAGCCAATCGTTACCCCAACCTCAAAGCCCATCAACAAATCACGTCCAAGGAGTTGGAGAAACCCCTGATAACAATCAACGTCCCTCTGGCTCACCAAGCGGAAACCAAGCTCCAGGTCAAAACCCACCCCAAATACCGGGGACCACTATACCTCAAGGAAATCCTTCCACAGCATCAGGTCAGTTTCCCCCACAAGGTCAGTTTCCACCACCAGTAGGGCAATCACCACCATCGTTCTCAGGAAATACTGGGACATCACCTGGAGGAACTAAGCAACCCACTGGGCTGAGTCCATCGCAAGCAGAGCCTCAGCAACCGGGACAGTCGCCAACTTCAAGGCCCAAAAATTGCCCTCCTTGTCCAGGTGAGACGAGTTTTTATTTCTTTTTCGCTTTTTGTCTATGAGTATTAAAATCTGTGGAAATTAAAAGACAAACTTTAAATGATTTTGCGAAAGTTGTCAAAGCCGTCAATGAGCTGTCAAACCTTGTCACACATTGTAGCGCAACATAAATAGCCTTGACTTTCAGATGATACTCAGGGTCGGGGCCAGCGCTTCAATTCGGTGGAGAAATATTTGTCAGCCAAACCTGGCCCACCTATTTTTTTCGAAATAAAACCAAGCCTAAATATCCCGACAATTAATATTTATTTTAAAGAATCTTTGAAATTATTCAGACATTTTACTATCATTATCCTATAGGAAAACAGGGGCCACGCTGCTTATGTCGATTCCGTAGACGGTCGGACACCTCCCAGATGGTCGAGCACCTCATTGATCTCGTTCCCAGCCTGCTCTTTCTCATTTAGACGAAGTTGTATTATAAATACAAATTGCTTCGACGGTTTCCAGCAAGCTCGTTGTTAGCTCAGTCGTCTTGGCGTGCGATTTCAAATAGGTTAGGCAGGGGTCCGAGTCCCATCCGAGGTTTTATTTATTTTTAAAGTTCGTCAAACTTTTTTCTTAGATTTTTTTACGATTTTTGTAAGGGTTAGGGTTAGGGTTTGGGTCAGGGACTGGATTATTTAAGATTTTAAAAAGAAAAATATATTAGTTTTATCAGACACATAGGCTTGGAAACGAGATCAATGAGGTGCTCGGCCATCTTGGAGGTGTTCGACCGTCTACGGAATCGAAATTTGCGGCGACGCTAGAGCGTTAATTGGGTGTGTATTCGTATGTTTCTGTTCTGCCTGAATATAGAACTTGAATACATGAAAATATATGTACTCCCCCCCTCCCCGAATAACGCTCTAGCGCCGCCCCAGTAGGAAAACGACCATCATATTTTTTTATCAATTTTATCCCTAAATATTTTGCTGTAGAAAAACCAGGTGCGTCCGGCAATTCCAAGGTTCAAGGAATGTTAAATCTTCCAACGAATTCAAACCCACCCGGCACTGCAAACCCTCCCGGAGCTTCAAACTTACCTGGAACTGTAAATTCCCCTAGAATTTCAAGCTCTCCCGACAGCTCAAATGCTCCAGGAACTTCAAATATTTCCGGAGCTTTAAATCCTCCAGGAAGTATAAACCCTCCCGAAACTCCAGCCCCTCCCGGAACTCCAAGCCCTCCTGGCACTCCCGGGACTGTAAACTCTCCTGCGAGTTCAAGCTCTCCAGGAACTTCAAGCCCACCGGGAAATGCAAGCCCTCCGGGAACTGCCGACTCTTCCAATACAGCTGGTAAACCCAGTGCACCAACGTCTCCTGCTAATATGCCTACAACCGCGCAGAGTCCATCAAGCTCACCTGGAAGTACGGGAACCACGCAAGGCCCTCCAATATCTCCTCCAAAAACTCCGAGCAACCCTCCATCAATCTCAACTACCCCTAAAGCGTCCCAAACTCAAGGAACACCTGGTACTCAACGACCTCCTAATACTCCAGGTAGTTCACCTCAAAGCTCAGGCAAGCAACAGGCTATAGCAAGCACTACCGATGTATCGAATAAACCAAATGCACCAGGTACCTCTACTATATCAAAAAATACATCAAAGACTCCTGGATCTCCGAGCAAACCTAACGGATCCACTAGTGCTTCTGGCTCTTCTGATAAAACTAAATGCGTTCCTATACCTCCTGGTAAGCGAGTCTCCTAGTATGCGCACAGTTATTACAAGCTTCTAACATCTTGTCACAAACTTTTGATAAGCTGTTGGAACACAACTTCTGGACAGCTTGTTTATAAAGATGCAATTTTTATTATTAAGTATATTAAGTCATGCATTGGCGAAAAAAAACGTATTAAGTATATTAAGTCATGCATTCGCGAAAAAAAATGTTTAACTAACGTTTCGGTTTGAATTGATTGTTTTGTTAACTAATTTGCAACGTATACGATTTGAAATGCTTTTCAATCTAATTTTTTTAAATTCAGAATAAAAGCTATTTGAATTGAGCTGCTTTCGGCTTAGCATATTCCCAGGTATATATCAGTATCAAACCTTTATTAAGTAATGTTACGGTTTTATTGCAAAAACATCAGACTAACTTTGGTTAATATAAAAACAAGGTCTTATGTACAGGTTAGCAGGCCATGATGTCATCATCAAACTTGTATATAAGACCTTGTAACTAGAGTTTGTCTATATGACTGATATTTTGGGTTATCAGACATTAATGACCGACGTCATAGATCTTTAATCGCGATTATAGCAGTGGTCTAGTGGGGTTAAAACCACGGTTGGAAAATGGATTTGTATCTTCTGGAGAATACACTGTTTACAAAAAAGTACATACCATTTACTTAATAATTATACAGGGTGTATCAAAAAAAGGTAATCGAACTTTGCATTGCTCTAGCGCGTTCATATTATACAATCTACAGAAATCATTCTTTCGCAGGCGGAAAGACCATGCAGGCTTTTAGCTTTCGATTGTCATCGTTTTTGTGAAATTTGAAGAAAGATTGGGCAAATACGAATCAAATGAAAATAGCCGGTCGAAATCGCATATTTTCACCTCTGAGTATTATTAGGGCAGCGAATAAGAAAAGAAAATTTCATTAATCATTTATCTGTCACGAGAAACAATTAACATCACAAATAAAATGTCAGAAGTTCACTACCTAAGCTAAAATTGGTCAATTAATTTTGTATATTAATTCCCTAATGGATTAAATTTCAACAGATTTTCAATAAACTCCCAACGGTGAAAAAATGCGATTTCGACCTGCAATTTTTATCGCATTTGTATTTGCTTGATTTTTCTTCAAATTTTACAAAAACGATGGAAATTAAAAGCTAAAAGCCTGGTCTTTCCATCTACGTAAGAATTATTTCTGTATGTTAAATATTGAACGCCCTAGAGCACATCAAAGTTCGATTACCTGTTTTTTGATACACCCTGTAGAGGAAAGAAAATTTTCCAGTGATATCGTGGAAAATCACAATTGAATTGGTTATTTTTAGGCTCAAGTATCTGTTCCACGGCACCGACACAAAATATGGCTGACGCTGCCCACACTTATCGCTATCGTTTGCCGCCCATTTTTGGCCCCTACGACACTGCAGGTAAACCAAATAATTTACAGTAGATCTTTACGAGAATCCGGACTGAGTTGTAATCGGGATCGAACTCATTCCGTTTTTGTTCATCCAAGGGAAATGAATAATATTTGTTTCCATGAATCGGGACAAAGTTACATCTCATTCTGGATTGGGTTCATTCCATTGTTCATTCCGAATAAAAAATCTCGATCCCGAATGAAATGTCGTCCAGGAATCATGTAAACGTTGACTGTGATTTCGCTCTGGAACGAGACTCGAAATGAAATTGACGTTTATTGTGGCCCGTAAGTAAGGTTGTAGGCGAAATGGGGAGTTTAAATCTTAAAATCGCCGAAAGAAATAAGAAAGTCAGTAAGGAATTTGGAGCACGTTTTAATCTGGAATGAGATTTTTATTAGTAGCTGCCACAATGTTTCAAGCCTCAACTCAATCTCGGATTGAATTCGAAGTTTCATTCGAGATTGAAACTCAATCCAGATTCATGTAAACTACCTGATAAAGTCTTAACTTGAGTTGACTTGTGCCACGTATATTTGAGAATCTACTTGCGTTGACTCGCGAACAATTTAAGATAGTTAAGCTGGTTTTAAAACCATTTTCATACCAACATGGCGGCTTTTTATAGAAGTGAACACGCTATTTATAAACACGCTATAATAAAAAGTAGCGCTCACCTTCCATTTGTAATGTTCCCTATAAGAGTTTCATGCTGTCTTAAATCCTCAAAAAAGCCATCGCTTTGGAGTTTTTTGCGAAGAAGAAAATTCTTTGCTGTATTAGTTTTTGAAAAAATATGGTCTTCGCCGATGTCAGTGACATGAGAATCACGTTTTACTAAGTTTTTTTTTGCTTCCTTAAAAATTCACTGTGCTTCGGTTGGGATTCTATCTGAACGATGCAAGATAATTTTCATTTGGTCATTTCATGTTGTCAGGATACAAGAAAAGTATCAACATTAATCAAAACCTTATTTATTGACTATGCATTTCGGTATCATTATACTTTATTATATGAAATTAAGGATGCAGTTATTAACGCGACATAAATTAATGCGACATCAAATAGCGAAGCGCACAGATGACGTCAGAGTTGATGTTTGTCCGCATTTATAATTTACTCTTGTTCAAATATTTGTGCATTCATAACGATTGAATGTGCATCATTATTAAGATCCTATTGAGATTCGCGGTTAGTTTGTTTGTCCAAATTTTGAACTATAAATAGTAACTTAAAACATGATTATATTAACGCGAATCTGATCTCCGTCGTTGACAAATTAATTAAATTGACGCAACATGGAAAACACAGAACGAGCACAACAACAACAATGGTTTGTGAGCAATCTGATTGTGATAGTACTGAGTGCACTAAGTGAAGTGTAGGTTATGATAGTGAAATGAGATAAGAGCTGAGGAGCACGGATGTTTTTAGTTTACGTTAATATGCTGTATTTTGATATTAAAACAGTTGTTGTTACATAAAACAAATCAAGGTCTTTTTCATTAATAAAATTACGTACTTAAAATTAACGATGACATAAATTAACATTCATTAAATTAACGCGAATTTTTATAATCCGCGTTAATGAAGTGCATAGTTAATAAAACTGTTAAATACCCAAATAAATAACTGTTAAATACCAACTTAATGAAAACTGTTAAATACCAAATATTTATATGTTTCAATAAAGCCTAGCTATGCATGCTACTGGCAAAATTCAATGCCTTAGGAAATCTGAAAACTAAAACTACGATAGTCTAAACACCATGATGCTCGACTATTCATCTTTTGTATTTAATTCCGCATTAATGGCATAAACCATTAATCATATGGAGAGCAAAATTAGTACAATCTGATGATTGGCTATTGATGAGGGCCTTTTTTCTTAATTCAGGGCAAAAATTACTCGACCCTGATTGGCTGAGACGTTTCATCTTGATGTCAACAATACATGCACAATTCTTCAATTAATCGAGGATTCTTCGATTGATAAAGTCCTTTGCATAAAAATATATATTAATTATTTAACTTTTTCTAGTGTTTTAACTGACCTTCTAGGGATTGATGAATAAAATATAGTCTATTTTTATTGACATACAATCACATGCGTGCCAAACCTTAACTTGAAGTTCACATTTTGTAGCGAACTATGTTTAGATAAATTTATTTTATCCTGTATATGATTAACGAGCAGTTGCATTCGCTCCTCGTAAAATTAATCTTTGAAAACGTGCGTGAAATTGAACCCTATTTTTACTCGGCCCCAATGTGATTACCTACACGAAGCTTCCAAAGTCATTAAATGTCCCGCTGACCCTAAATGAAGGAAACGCTTTATTTTACTACAGCGGACAGTCAATAGCTTGCGTTGTTTAGATTTTTAAGTTCATTTCAATGGACTATATGTAACTGCAAGTCGCCTGCTTCTTTCTCTAGATGATTACGACTGCACTCCCGTGTGTATTAGTGACTGCACGTCGCCCAATTGCTCTGAAGCCTGTTGCGGCACCTGCCCACCTGTTTGCAGAAAAGTTTGTCGCTCTGACTGCCCTTCCAGATGTTGCGGCAAAGACGCGATAATCCCGCAACGACGTCACGCAATTCCGAGACCATCTCGTAAGACGAGACCATCCCAATATAAGAGAACGTCCAGCACGATGAGATCCCCTCGCAAAATCGCAAGATCATCCCTCACAAGGAAGAAAATACTACATCATACGAATACCACCCTTTCAACTGCAAGCAATGGTGGAATAAGAAGGAATCACTGATCTGAATAAAACTGGATAAAGCATTTTTTGAATTCAGTGTCACTTTGAAGTCAGATTATCTATAACGAGATTTATTAAAATCGATCAAAATTTCTGCAACTCAAGTCGCGACGTTTAAAAACTGGCCAATTTATCAAGAAAATGTCTTTTTCATATTAACTGCGAAGACTTTGCTGGCCACGACTTTTCTAATGGTTTCGAGAAGGCTTTAAACACTTGATAATGAACTCATTGCGACCATCTTTGACTATGCTCATTGCTTATTCACAGGCAAATTTAAAAGGAACCAGAGATTATTTGTGAAAAAGTTTTATTCACCCAATGTTTATATATTCCCACCGATGACTAAAAGTGTAAAAACCTCTTCTACAACGTCAATAGATTTTTAGTGGATAGTCCAATATGGCCGCCACTGGTTTCTGCATTTATGCTTGGCAGAAGCCTTAGCCAGTTGTAGTTTCATATCAGTGGAAGGACGTCAATGAGGCACAGACTATAAAGGATGAAGTCAGCCGCAAAAGTATACAGTCAATGACCCAGATTTCAAATTTTAATCGACCTCAAACCTATATCGTTACCCACAGAAATAACAGGTATAAACGTTTTGCTTAACGGCAAGAAATATATACTCGGGATTTTAATTGGTTTACAAACGTTTTAAATAAGGAAAACAGGTTTCATGGAGTTTTACGAAAACGAGGATACAAAAAATAGACAGTGAGAGTAAACAAATGACAAGAGAAGATAATACAATAGAATTGTGTACGAAATACAAGCTGTTTTCAAACAAGTATGCTTTAGCGTTTCAAATACAGATGCCAAGTTCAACACCGTTCTAAAAACTCAAATGGGTAATTTTGTTGTCGAGGCTCCTCAGTTTTAAAAGGCAGTGTTTGACAATTTTAAGCAATTGATATTTACAAAGAATCACCTTGTTCGTACATTGTACGGTTTGTATATTGTGTGTCCCAAAAAGGGCTACCCTTTGAAGGCAAGCTCCAGTGCCGAACGTTGGAGTTTAAATGTTTTAACTCCCTAATTCTCTGAAACACAGAGATTTTTTATGCTTAGGTTGCACACTAATTGAATTTGTTCTGCTAAAATAACACAGAATGCACACAAACAATAAAATTTGATTACGTCATTTTTGCAAGCCTTATATATAGCTTCCACAATGAAATGTGTTCTAAAATCCCTATTTCGAATATTTTGCTTCACTTCGGTGTTTTTATGTAGCTCTTTTTGGACAGGCGATGGCCTAATTTCGCTTTTTGATAGCAGGTGGTTTTTTGGCAAGCCCAAATGTTTCTGACAAATCCATATGTCGTTGTCTCCGGCGGTAGCTATTTTGAGTTGAGTAATCGAGTTGGTATAAAAACAAATCAATACATTTTTTAATTATATTTATTTAACATTTTGAGTACAGAATATGTCAAATAGCTTATCTATTTGTGCGAGTGTAAGAATCAGTTCAAGTTCATTCAGCATGCAATTTATAAACTATTGTTCTTTCTTACAATTTAAACTAATTAAAGGGAAGTAGCAACAAAAAGTGTGCTTCGTAGGAAAACATTATGCATTCCGCCATCTTGGATCTTCATATCTGTTGTTGGATATGCATGACGCCACAACATCATTTTGTATGATGAGAGTCTCTGGTGATAAAAAAACAGATATTTTTACTCCTTTCAGGTCGAAATTAAAAAGGCGTCTCATGCAGGCTTTCTATTTCCAACCTGTATCTGTAGTTGTGGAACATCTAGCCAAGTTGGGGCGTCATTTAAATAGATTTAGTTCTTGGCAAGATGGCGGATGGTAGAATGCTTTGCTTTGAAAGAGGGTGGTAAAGGGGGGGGGTTTGGATCACGTTTTACGAGAGGAAAAACAGCCATTTCACATTTCACAGGTAAAAAATTAATAATTTCACGAAATTTAATGAACTCGTTTTTAACTGTGTAAATTTAACCCCTTTCTTAACCCGTCAGCCTATTTTTACTCTGTAGAAAGTAAAAAGCACTATTGAAAGCTCAAATTCGGACGAATTTCTGTAAAAACAGCCAATATATGTAGAAAAAATGAACAAAATAAATACATTTAGTAAAATTGTTGTAACCAATGCATTGTACTTTGTTTTTTAGCACTTTTCCTTACTCGTCCAGCTGCCAATCACGGTTCAGGAATAGGCATGTAAATCACATTTCACGACACAAAAATTCGTCAAATCACATTTCACAACAACAAATATTGGCAATTCACGGCTCACGAAAAAACCCTTTACCACCCTCTTGAAATATCTCATCATTTGAAGAACGTCTTGCTCCAAATCTCAAACTTTCTTCACAATAACACAACAAAATTTTTGCTGCTATTTCCCTTTGACTACAAACTATAATTCTCAACATATTAGAACTTTACAGCAGCATTCAAGTCCATATCACTGTGACGTATTAATTTATCTTGGAATAACACGCACGAGGACATGCGTGTTGCATGCATGGTTGCTTGTTAATGCTTTTTGTGACACACTATATTTCCAGCCAGACGCCAGGCTATTTAATTTTATTGCTATGAAAACGTTAGCCCCAAATATGGTCGGTATGTTTAGTATCGTTTTGTGCCCTTTATGACAATAAGAACTCCTTGCTGAACCATTGTTTTTGATTTAAAAACAATGTCAATGAAATTATAATAACAAAGCTTAACGAGCTCAAATTAAAACGTCCACTTTAAAGCCCTTGAATCCTTAAGGGTTGTCGCATGGATTACTCAAAATCAATACGTTTGTTGCATGTGTTGTGCACTTTTGCTATTCAAATAGATATAGATTTTGCATATTTTAACATGGTTTTGACGGATTCGCCTTAAACGAATACCGCGTCCCATGAACAAATTTTGTAATAGGTCTTCAACGAAGCTTTGAAACAGCAAATATTTATCAAACGAAATACTTACATTGCAGGAAGTTTGCAATGCACTCGATCTTTGCAAATAAAGACTCATAATGGAGTATCTACAGCACAATTATATTGCACGACGAAACCGGTAAGGCAATATAAGGTGAGGTCGTATTGAAATGTATTGATGTTTAAAGATCACTTTGTCTTTGCTAATTATGTAGCTTATTTTGCTGTGTTTATGATAATTCTTGTACACTCTAAACTACATGATGACTTTCAGACACCGCATGCAGGTCTCTTCCCCTTATACAACGATTAACCTCATCTCTAACCAAGTCCAAACAATCAACTATATCTTGAAGCACTATATATCACAATTATCCTGAATATATTAAATTGTGGTCCAAAAGCATCCAAGGAATTAATCTATTTCCATAATTACTGATATATATATATATATATATATATATATATATATATATATATATATATATATATATATATATATATATATATATATTTATCACATACTTGTGCCTTTATCCGGGCGATAACACGGTGACATAAAAACGATATGTCCCGTGATATCGTTTTTTGTGCTGCGATATCGTTTTTTGTCGCGCTCAAAACAAAGATGGCGTCCGACTGAAGGATCGATGAGAGATAAGAATAAAAATATTAAATAATACAAGGAAAATAAGACGAAGAAATTTGCAGCTTTTAAAAGATAAGTTATTTTTGGTTTGTTTTTGTAATTTCTACCTGTTTAGCGTATTTTAAACAATCATTTTGAATTCATTTTGAAATGTGATATCGTCTCTCGAGCGATAAAACTGATATCACTTCGCCTCTCATATGATAACCTATTATGATAACCTATGCATATATATATATATATATATATATATATATATATATATATATATATATATATATATATATATATATATATATATATATATATATATTTATTATATAGTTGACAGTAAGATACTGAAAATACACCGTAAGATATTTTCCATATCTTCACTAGTGAAGATATCGATCACGTGATCATTCCCCGCCAATAATTTTGTATTTTCAAAATGGCGATGTTTGTAAGAGCAGCGAACCATTTTTCACCTTTGTTTAAAGAAAAAAACTGCATGTTTGTGCCGCAAAAAATGGAAATAATACGAGAAAACACTAAAATGATGAACAGGTATTGTTTTAGTTTAAATAATATTGAAATAAAGCCATGTTTTTAGCACTATTGATCGAAAATTAATATTACTGACTTGGGTCTTGAATTGTTTTCAACTGTTTAATAAAAAGAACATTACACGGCGGTTTGAAGATATGAATTTTATCTTCTCGTGGTGAAAACAATATTTTACTCACTCGCTGCGCTCGTTCGTAAAATATTGTTTCAACCACTCGAAGATAAAATTCATATCTTCGCACCGCCGTGTAATATCCTCTATGTATATATTTAAAAAAACGCGTCATACCGTAAATGATCTAATAAACGCCTACGTCCTTTCAAATGCCAGTTCTCTGAATAAGCAACGCAGCCAATTTGTGGATAAATACCTAATAACACATATTCTATGGAACTGTGCTAAAAACCAACACCAGATGGCTATTTAAATATATATATGTATATATATATATATATATATATATATATATATATATATATATATATATATATATATATATATATATATATATATATATATATATATATATATATATATATATATATATATATATATTATTGGATAATTTATGGTATGACGCGTTTTTTTAAATTTATTACTTGAAGAAGAATTATGTGCGAAGTTTTAATTTAAGTAAAGCACTTCCACTTCTGATGGGGTGAATGAGGGGCTCCCGGCGAGCAGGGAGTATGCCTTGGTTTGGCTGCTGGGGTAACCAGGTGGGAGGCTGTAGGTAATACTAAAATTTGTGCGGGAATGGGTGTTTAATCCCGCGTTATTCGCAATGTACAAGTCGTGACCCCCACCGATTGTTGGTCCATAAATAGCATTGCGAAAAATTGCATACAAAGTTTGTTCATTTTTCAGCTTAGACTTGAAAGGCGCCAGATCATCTTTATTACGTAGAGAATATATAAAAGATCCTGGTGCGTGCACCCAACCACCTGTCAAAAAAAAAACACAATCATGTGACCGCCTCGCAAGGTAGAAATGAATAAAATATTTCATGAACGTAAAGCGGTTTCTGATCGTTTCATAGACTTGCCACAAGTCATGCGTTTATTGTACGCAGCAAAATTTCGCGCTCGCCTAGGCGGCTCGTGAGCCATTTTTTTCTTCTTACCACATTATGACGTCATACCGTGTATCTATAACTCAACAGACATCGGCAAATGTTATCGGCAAAATGTAAAATGCAAATTTTGTGTGGCCCATCCTGATTTTCCTACAAATATACATGACCCAGCCCCTATTTGGCACTGGAATTATAATGTCTCACCCCGTATATCCTTAAAATTTTCATGACCTACCCCGGATATCCTTAAAATTTTCATGATCTACCCCTATTTGTGACTTGAAAAATTCATGACCCACCCCTCAATGACCCAGCCCCCATACTTTATGACCAGTCCCTTACGACAGATGAAGACACTAGATCGGAGTGTCAAAACGTTGGATCGTGAATGCAATTCAAATGGGCTTTGTATTAATTTAAATATATCCAAAACGAGAGCGTAACATCATATGATTATTACAAATAGTTGCCGTAAAAAAAACTTCATATATAATATAATGCTTTCGTCTGCAATATTCTTCTATTTCTAGAAATGAATCTAATCAATCTTGCTTTGAAAATAATAGAGATTCAGGACACGTGTGATGCATGTGATGAGTCTGAAGAAATAAGTAGAAATCCAAATCTTCTCATGATGCTGTTCTGTGTTTCGGCTTTACTTGTAACAAAGGATGACCCACAGGTGCAAATTTTTGACCCACTTTGCCCAAATTTTGTATCTTTCGAACTTTTTCTGAATTGAAAATCTGATGCATATTCATTTATGAGCATAACAAACCAGAACAGTGTCAGTTAGTAGCATCCTTTTTTTTATGTAGAAGTTCATAAAAAATAGAGCGTTTGTTTGCACATTACGGGCTTACAGCATTACCCACTTTAGAGAGGTATATCTGAACTAAGACTTCAGGAATGTGTAGCGACAACCTAGCACCTAAGTAACTTGGGAAACAAAATGTGTAAGAATGAAAATAAATCATGTCCGTGACTTCCGACCATGTTGATGCGATAATCAGATTATCAACATTTCAGTCGACAGGACCATATGATCATGCTGAAGAATGATGTGTAACAAAGCACCTATAGTAAATGTAAATAATCGTAAATTCCAACTTACTACCAGCCCATGTAACAGTACAATATCCACCAAAAATGTGATTTTTCGAATTCTTGACAACTTTGACAATCACCAAAGTAGCACTTTTCTCATCACATCGACTGTGAAATGTTGAAGCTGCCCAACCGTCTCTGGTGGCTCGCCAACATGCTGTCCAAGTTCCCGTCTTCGGCAACCATTCTCCCAATATTTTGGTAAAGTTCAATGCCATCAGCTCAGACGAAAGTATTTGTGAATCAAAACCATCAACTAAATGTAATGTATAACAAAAGAACATCTTTTGTTAGAACATGTTTGAAGAACATGTTTGATTTATGGAATGCAAGATTAATTAGGTAGCTCACTTTTGTTTCGCTAAAGTATATGCATAGGATACACTAGATATAGCAAATACAGTATTTAACATTTTAGGATTTTTTTACAAGTGAACCACCAGTCTTTCTATACTTTTTGTTCTCAGGCTTGTTTAAAGTACGCCAGTTCCAGAGCCCCCTCCACCTAAAAGGGACGGGAATTTGGGGGAAACTTTGCCAAAATTTGAGTGATCAAGCTAAATACGGATATACTGTAAAGAAAATAAGAAATGTGTACGAAACGAGCTTGTCACCATTTAGCGCTTTTAGAAATACTTGAAAGTGTAAAAGAATGTGTATCGTATCGAGAATTTGCCTCCAAACGTCTTTCTCGATAAGTCACGAATGTTCAAAGCATATAGGCGATGTATGTTTCAAAAGAACATAAAATTCAACAATAAAATCAAAGTATTACAAAAGTCACAATCACTGATGTCAAGTGCACGGGCTATTTAGATTCCTCTCTCACACGTCTCTCGCAGTGCAACTAAGGTTATCAACTGACTCTCTCTCTCTTCTATTCGTGACCAGACCGCTTGCACAAGTCACTTTTTTTAATCAACTTCTACGCCATGCAATAATAATTTAAAAATGTTAATGATAACCTATCAGTCACTCCCGATACCCCCCTCCCCCCCCCCCCCATATAGCTCAGCCTTGAGATATATGCTCCTAAGGGACTGACTTGTACGTCCACAAGGTCTGTGTAACAACCTAACAAAAAACTTTAGTACACAGACACAAGTTCTGTGTAACAACCTAACGAAGAATCTATGTACTGACATGAAGCGTCACATCGGTTCTTGAACCTTCATTGTTTGTTGCTGTATTCACTTTTCTGCAGCTTTAAAGGTCGTTCTGTTGTCCAAGTATATCAACCCATAGCGTCCGCGTCTCGCCATGAATTGGCTTGCAGGAATTCACCGAGTTCTAACGATCGTAACAGGTAGAGGTGTAAGGCAAGGGATAAGCTACGTCCATACAGCACAAGATATGCCTTCTTCTCGGTTTAGTTTGCGTTTGGTACCGGAGGCGAATAGGTCTGGCACTTCCCACATTGCCCAATCAGGGTCTGTTCGAACTAAGTCACCCAGGGCTTTTACCTTATCCTGGCCTTGCTTCCTCAACATTTAGCGCTGTTTTAAGGAATCCAACAATCCTGGCAAAATGTACGAGTAGGGGTCCGAAATCCACTAGTACGAATCTGGAATCCATTTCTAGGAATCCAGAGTATGGTATCCTGTTGGATTATTTTGAATAGGGTGTCATATGTCTATACCCTTTCTTATCGTTTTGTGATAGAAAAAGTTTTACTATACCTACCAAATTCACAAAGATCTCCACTGTATCCGTGTGCACATATACACTTGTAAGGATCTGAATCTGGTCCATCTTTAAGATCAATGACTGTCTTCCCACTATTTTTACAGTTCTTCATCTTATGGCACGGGATCTACATGTACGATAATGTGAAATAGAATTTAGGACGTGTATTATTTTACAGACTGGCACTTTTGTGCCATCAAATAATATAAACCAAATAAAGGAAATATCTAGGAATTGTACAGAGCAAAGTATAAGTACATAGCTGTTTGAGTGTTTAACCATCTTCACCTAACCCTATAACCCTATCTTCACCTAATTACATTGCGATACATGAAGTTTTGTACCTTTCGTAATCCGACCGGATGATAAAAATTCCATCCTTTGTCATCGGTGTTGCAGTTATGAAAGTCGTGCCGAATGGTGTTTGTCAGTTGGCAGTTTCCTTTCCGCTGTTTTGAGTTGAAGTTATATCCTGCACAGAACGGATCTGGCGCGCATTTCATCGCACATTCAATCGGCAAACTGCACGTCGCTTGGGATAGCACATTATTAATCAAAGGGCAAACATCTAAAACATAAGGATGTATCGCATAAATTGCAGGTACATTTTAACTTAAATATTTCGAAATCACCAAATACAAATATTCACGTGACCCAAATCGACCAGCGGTTTTTGACAATGATTAAGCCTTAACAATACCACGAACTTTACTGAACCGCTGCATGAATCTGTAACCAATAAAGCTCACTGTATGCTAGGCATATCTATGACCTTTGAAAATCGTCACATAATACGTTCATAAACAAATTTCTATCTGTACTTTGTGTGGTAAATTGCCTTGGAAGATGTGCGTTTTAACGAAAGTAGAAAATAAAAATGTTAGTTGTAAGCCACAATAGTGAGAGTCAATTTACAATTTATAATAGTTTTGACCGGCGATTGACCAAGTGTCCTTAATAGCAGGGTGTCCAGCAGACGGAGTGGGGCTCTTTCTTTTTTTTAAGTGTTCGATTGGTACTGGGCGCAAATGAGCGAGGGCCTGATACAACTCTTTACCTCGTCCGACTTGCCGATTAAGCAAAGAAATCGAAAAGCTCGACTTTGATTGGTTTACGCATAAGACAAGTGTATATTTATAATTTCAAAATGGCGACCTTCGCAGATTTCATTAAACAATGTTTGAATGATTTCCAAAAGCTAAAGAAAGAATAGCGTGAATGCTTAGAGAAATTATTGAATGATGTGGATGTTGTGTTAGCTGGTCTACCCAGTACCCACTTGTTATGAGAAGAGCCTGTTGTCACCAGTGTTTACAAACAGATGTACAGGCAAAGATATGAAAGTATTAATTAACTAATAGTTCCACTATTTCACCTCCAAAGCGATACTGTATAGTTATTACTAGCCCTTTGGATTATGTCAGAAAGAAACGGTTAGATTTTCGGGTAATTACCAAGCAGGCGGCAAGCAACCAAGTCGAAAATTGTAACAGGCTTTATTTCTCTCGTCTTCTCAACAGCCCGCCCGCTTCTGCCCGGAATTGGGCAGGTCTATCAGAAGACGAGAAAAATAAAGCCGGATACTCAGGTTACAGGGTGTCGGTAATATTTAAAAGTGTTTTTCTTTTAATGACAGTTCGCTCTTCTTCCTACTCCAATTACTTTGCAATTATTGGCATGTGCAGTATATTAGTAAATTAATCAATCAATCAATTAATCAATCAACCAATCAACCAACCACTAACATTCTTTAATTAATAAAAATATGTATAAGTAAATAAATGATGTATAAGTGTTTGAGAGTTGGACTTTGATTTTAATATTAAATATATTTCTGATGTGCATAGTTATAATACACTTAATAAACAGAACTTATACCTCCAAAAAGTGAACAGAAATTATGGTAAACATACTTTTACCTATTGTGGAGCTACCGATTGTAATATGCTTCCTACGGATGTGCGCAATGCTACAGACCTTAGAGCTTTTAAGCTAAAACTAAAAAAACTCTTATCTGTCTGATCCTGAATTTTAATGCATGTATGAAGTTTCTTAGTAGTTGTATATCCTTCGTATTTTTATCTATATACTTGTATTTGTCATGTCATTTATTTCACTCAGGGCCCCGCTGAAAATCACTGTTGTGAGTCGGGCACCCCTTTCTTAATAATAATATAAAATAATAATAATAAAATACACCTTACAGCTCCACATGCCCGGGAAATTCATATGCGTATTTAGAATTTTACCATACATATTACATAAGACATAGATGTCAAGAAGGAGGGATTTATGACACGAATCTCGACTTTAGAGACACCCACCTGAGAAAGTTTTCTATTAACATGAATCTGTCCGCTTCAGAGATTTTAAGTGATCTCAAGATTTCTTCAGGCTTAAAAGATCTATTAAATATTAGCTATTATCTTTATAACATTTATTTAACCTGAGCTAAAATATGCCATTTAAATTCGAAAACAGGAGGAAATTTCAAACGACTATCAGTGAAGTTCCATCGGCGCAAACTTTGCGATGTCGATCAGCAAAATCTCTCTCTAAAGTTTTTTTCAAATTTTATTTAAAAAATGGTGTTATTCAAAAGCTAACCGTCTGATCTTCGACTTTGGAGAGACTAGCTTCTGTAAATTGAATACGAAGCATGCTAGGACACTCCAAAGTTCGATTACATACATACATACACTCTCTATAAAACAACATATGTATTGTCAAAAACCAAAGAAATATACTGGCGATACAAGCATTAATACAAGCTAGAAATAAAAAAAAACAACAAAGAAATGTAGTGAAGTGTGCCACATAACCATCAGTCTTGCCACATGTGGCTCGTTTATTGTACGCAGCAAAAATTCGCGCTTGAGAAATGAGAAAGCAAGCGACTTGTAGCAAGTCTACGCAAGCACAAGCATAAGACTATGAGTACAAGCTATCGTAGAACAAAAAACAAATTCAAAATAAAATTCTTTCTGCTTCTTCTTCTTTGCAAACCACGTAGGAAAAGTTACCCTTTGTTATGTTGCGTATGCTTATGCTGCTCGGAGAAGACCAGGCTATTCGTTGAGCGGGCAAAAGTACTCCAAAGTTTGATTGCCTTTTTTATACACTGTATATTTTAAAAAGCGTTTTCTAAAAGCAAATAAAAACCTGATTGCTCTCATGCCCACTTAAGCAAGAACAACATAAAAAAATTCTAAGACTTGTTATCTACCTGATGGTAGTAATCCGTAATCAAGGAGGCCTTGGTTGACTATGAACTCAGAGGTGTTTCGAACTCGCTTTGTTTACCCCAACCTCGTACCAATAGCCTGAAAAAAGCATCATGTATGATGGGGCAACTCGTTGAAATTCATTACTAAAGGAAGTCAAAGGCTGATAGGCTGCTTTCTTTAGGACTTATTAAAGGAGAACAACTTGTAAATATTTTTTACTTTAATTTTAATCTTGTATATGTGCATCTATCCATGTTACTCTCAATTTACTTCTTATCACATTTTCATACTCCAAACTTTGTAAATAATATAATTATTATAGCTAACTTGTACACGCCTTCCGTGGAAATCAGCTTATGTTGACAGAGCCAGCGTGTTTAAATAAAGTTTTATATCTATCAATCTACCCTCATCCGCCTTTTATCCCGTCATCTACCATTTATCCCGCTTCTTCCACCATTCACTCTTGCTATGCAAATCTATAATTATTTTCACAGTAAATAAACATGCGCAAAAATATTGGCATGGCAGGACTAAGTCTAAGATGTCGGGCTGTCCACGCCACTGCCTCCAACAGAACAGACTAGGAGCACAGGAGGGCACAGACCCACAGTACGGAACACTTGAAACGACTGAATACTCCAACAAACGTTTAATCAGAACACAAAACTGTGAGCTCATTATATGCTTCCTTTCATAAATTTTAGATTTTTACATACGTTTTACTGTAGTAACTATATCTGGCCCTGCAGCTGTATGAAATCTAAATTTTTTAACGTGTTCTCAAAGCAAAAAAAAGTATAGTAAAAAAGAGGCTACGCAATGCTTGCACAGCTGCAAACAAATATGAAAGCACTTCAATGACGCATGCGATAATATAATTGACCATCAACAAACAGTTTTTCTATAGTGTGTTTAGACGAGTCGCGGTTTTTTTTATTTTTAAGTCTGCTATTATTTTAAATAACACGAAGCGAAATAAAATTGCTGCTAGAGCCCGAAAAAAACATGCTCAGCTCTCGTAGACAGCTAATAACTGCAAGCAAACCATTTAAGAGTTATTGTAATTAACGAAACTTGCTTGCGCAACAAGCTCTCCCTTTTTTCGAGGTTAAATTCTCTGTTTGCTTTTCTTACATTAATTAGCGTCCTTGACCTGAAGATATTAAATGATAAAAATATACTTACATATACCAATACAAGTCTATGAGACATTTTGAGAGACTTATATTTTTTTAGCAATTTCAAAATTGTCCACTTTTTTATACATGCACCTTGTATTGTGTTGTTAACAAACACGAAATGTTTTCGCGTTAAAACAAGCTACTGCAATGTAAACCCATTTATTTACTGCATGTCTGCACAACAATGTTACGAAACTATATGATACCAAATACAAATTGCATGATCAACCTCTAATCTTATCACATTGCATTTATTTTACATCTGTGATTTTAAAAACGTTAACGTTTTGCTCTGTCTCTACGTCACTGAACGCTCTTTTATAATTTTCAAATCGGCTAACACCGATTTTAAATCCTCATATAAGCGCGTGCATGCACTTATAATGTCCGCATAATTTTAGTTAATATTTGAACATTTAATATTGTAGCATTTAATATTGTTGTGGGTACAATCGACAAAAGCGAACTTAAATTACTTAATGCAAGTTTTTTAATAAAGCTGCCTCACCTTTGTGCAGCGCATGAAATGGAAGTGAAATGCACGTGGAATCCCCTGGTCTGCGGCATTCCTCCGTTTCCATTTTTATTGCGTCAGGCAATAAAATTAGGAGCAAAAATTTGACAGACGAGAACGCCGCCTTGAAGAAACGTTTCATCCTGTAGTTCATTCTGTTATTAATATTTCCGGGCGTGTGATCTGCAGCTTTTTATTGCATCTGTATCGTCGTCTTCAAAACTGTGAAGAGAAAAGTAAAGAGAAAAATTTAGACGCTTGTTTTAGACGGATGTTTGTGTAGTTGTAAGCACATATAAGCCCCCTCACTTATATATCTTCCGCGGGCTTCGGTGCATGTTCGTCTTTCTAACATGTAAACTAGCTACAATCACAGGCTTGTGTAACATTGGGGGAAATGATGTCGACTGCATGGCGGGTGTTAAATACGCACAGTTCTCATTTTTAGTCGGTATAAATTTTTTCCATTTCCCACGGTACGTATTTGACCGACGTTTTCCGATTTTATTGCAAGGCTTGAGAATGGCATGTCGTTCGTGTCTTTTCGCATAACAACGTTAAAATCGCAGGAACGTCGAATTTCCAGCCAACAGAAGTATGCCGATTGATTGCACAGCATGCAGACTAACGTTTATTATCGATTTTGTGCTTCGATTGAGGCTAAAGCCCTCATGCTATATGTTTACATCTCTGGTCCGTAAATTTTAGGACAATTTTGTTCGCGTATTTTAAACAAGAACAGAATGAATATCGGCGCTAGGTGTTGAATTTTAAAAAATCACATTAACAATGATATATTTTGTTTTATATACCAAATAACTATTATATATTAAAAAACCAAAGAAAATATTTTAACTTTATGAATCAAGAAGAAAATGGCAATAAAAGTTTTGCGCTAATCACATACATTGTTGCCACAGGCACAGTAACGAACTTTTAATACAAAAGAAACATTAATTGACATTTTCTTTAGTTCATTTTCAATCTTTGCTGAGAAATTTGTTTTCGCGCAATGTAGGTGGGAAATTCAGTAGCCTCGCAACATCACGATGTGATATTTAACGCAAAAAATGAATTAATCACAAAATATAATACAAAACTTACCACGGCGTTACACAGCATATCGGTGATCCAGCACGCCTGCATCACCGTACATAAAATGTCATTGTTAGATGCCTCTGCGTTGTTATAAATCCAATCAGGATACGTGTTCCATGTTACGCCCCACAGCTAATTATATAACAGCTGGCTTTTGAGCTAAAATTTTTATTCCATTTTGCTGTAAGAACTGGCAAGCGAGTGAATTGGGGGGGGGGGATTAAAATGAGTCCAATGTCCCAGCCATTTATACATAGAACAAAAGTGTGAGAATATGAATATCTTTTAAAAAGATGATTATCCAAGCTTTCAGTAATGTAGGCTTCGTGCGTGAGTGTTTGTTTTTCTTAGAGAGAGCGGAAAACATAGCAACAGCTGTTTTAAAGCATATCGCATAAAGCATATTTAATTTTGCTTCACAATTTCCATTCAGAAAAATTCGTCCTGATACGGAAAACATCTCGTGGCGTTATCAGCGCGTTTCCGGCCTTGTCCCTGTCTCATGCTTGCATAGAGACAATCGCATATGTGTTGCGTGATATTTTTTCTGAACTAAAGAGACAACGTAATTATGAAAATACATTTAAAACAAATTGGTTTCGCTTTAAAGCAAATTGTTTTTAGTAGAGCATCAAAATTATTCATTTGTTTTTAAAACAGACCTTATTCATGACGTTATTCAGGTGTTTTATTGCATTTTTAGCAATAATTTAGAGAAAAAGATGTCAGTGTTTTCATGCGGAGGATAATGTATGCATGTCGCAAATGCGAAGGTTTTTTTGGGAAAATTCTTATTAATGAGTCCAGCGAGACAGTAGGGTTCGTTATTGTCACCGCAAGCTACTTCCTCCAAAGCTGATGTTAAAGGAGAATTTTATTGCTTTAATAAAAACATACTCTTACCCCTCGTTTTCCCAATGTGCACACAAATGTTTTCTAAATCCCTTCGACTGTCCTGAACTTTACGTGGCATAAGAATAATTATAACCCCAAAAAGATGGCGGATGTACATGTATAATCTTTGATGACAGCGAGTGGATGTCTTTTGAACGATAGACATAAGGTCGATTATTTTCGACTTGACGTTGGCAAAGCATTCTGGCTAAATGTAAATGCCACCCTTTTTTTCTCATCTCGAATTATTTGCTTTTAGTAATGGATGACAAGAAGAGATCTACAATGACAAGCAGATGAAAGACAGTTTGTTCACAATCCATGAGAAACATCTATGAAAATATATCAAACATTGTGTCACAATAATGCATAAGCATTATGACATCACAATTATCAACTATTGGTCGCGGTTGAGCAAAATATCGCGATTTGTCGGTGGCGAGAAGATTCATTATTTGCCGATGCCGAAGGCAGAGGGAAATAATTTATTTGTGAGCCACCGACCAATCACGATATTAATTTTTCGAGAACCGAGTTCAATATTTGTCTTATCATTCTCGTACATAGTTTCTTATAAGACGTTAGAACTAGGAACAGCAAGCTTTTCACACAAACGTTTTGCATGCTCAGCAAAGCGAGCACATTGTTCACCAAATTTGAAAGCGATTCGCATACTCAGAGTGTTATTTGTAGTCCTATTCCAGTCCATATTTATAGCTAGCCCTATTCCAAGACGAGATCACAAGCGCCTGCTAAGAATAATAATGAGTTATTGAAGAGCACATCCACATGGTGACTTTTCATTTGTTCATAACAATAGATTAAAATTACGATAAAGATTTTAGACTATATGGCAACACATGCATTATATTAATATGTATCTACCGGGATTACATACTGTAAAAAATAAAATCTAGTTCAGAAATTTCTAAAGCCTTAGTGTAAAATTAATAATGTTTCTAGACTCCTTACAAAATGTGCATTGTAAAGTCTGGGCAGCATCTCACTGTGTTAAACAATGAATTAGAAAGATGCGATGTTTCTCGTTGCAAAATATGCCTGGTTAATCATACTTTACGTGGATAACATTACGTGCAGTTTTAAGTAAGTGTCATTCAGCTTGCTTCTTTACTAGGAATATTAGAGTTTCAATAGTATAGTATATTAAGCAAATTGTTTTCGTTTAAATGTCCAAACGATTATTTGTTTACATGTATTAAGCTGGAGAAATATTAGGGAACTTTAGATTGAAGCGAACTAAAGCATATTCAGTTTCCACGGACAGCAAGTTCAGTTTTTATAGGAATAAAAATCAATTAATTTCTACAATTTGTCAAGTAATGTATCAAGGCTGCTTGTTCAAGCGTTCTGCGATACCAGTTTTTTCGTGTTATCATAAAATTGCCCATGTACAATTTGCTTTGTTAACAAAGACGCATGACATATAGCAACAGCTGTGTCTAACAGATAGCAGTATACGTATTTTTTCTTTTTGGCCAGGGGCCGGTTGTATAAAAAAGTGATTAAAGTCAACTATGATTAGTGGAAACGTCAACCAAGCAGAACCATATTTTGTACTTAAAAAAGTGATTAAGAGTTTTATACAATCGGTCCCAAAAGTGTAAATCCAAAAGTATTTCGTTGCGAGTATCCATATTTATCAGCATTACGTTTCCCGTTAATCTGCGAAGTTCTTGATATCTTATGCAGAGTGTCTTGGTAAGAAAATCCATGAGAAAAATCTTCATGCTTGACTGCTGAGGCATTAGAATGTGTAGACCATTAGAAACATCCGTCAATCATGATTTGACGGAGATGGCGCCCAAATGTTGTGATGTGCGCAATTTAGTGGTTTTAGTTCTTTTCAGAGCTCTTGCATGGCTTTTCATGGACCCTCTACGTCACAAGAAGTAGTGACAATAAAGTGCATAAATTGTCCTGCCTTTTCAATGTTTCGACAAGTAATGTAAAGTCTCTAAATTACCATCGTTTTTTTACTCACCTATACCTACCTACACTACCATAGATTATTCCAGGTTATTGTCCAAGTGTGATGAAGATCATTAAGACTAATTTTTACTGTTTTTATTGTATTGAGTTTGGGCGAAGTTCTTTCAATTTTTTATTTTTACTGCTTGCATGCAATTTATGAAATAGAAGCTGTGGATTTTTTTTTGCTCGTTCTTACAAAATATCCGAGCAGCCCAGCTCTTAAACTACACCATTTTTATTCCAACTGGTTTACAATATTCAGTCATTTAAGGCCAGCGAGATAGGGGGCAACGGATAATAAGAGACGCCCGAATTTAAAAGATGAAAGAGTTTAGAAATTAGAAGATGAGAAAAATGGAAACAGTCATAACCAACTTGTTTGCATGTATTGCTCTGTAACGGAATTCAGTATCGGGCTAGCCTGCTCGCAGACGCTTATATACCTACATTTTATGGGTGAAGAAAGTAAAAGCTCTGGTTATTAGAGACAGAATTCCTGTTCTGACGCGTGACTTTTTGTGACGCGTGATTAGACGCTTTGTTTTCCGGTTAGTTTGTGCAAAAAGGTTGTCGTTAAATCCTATTTTATTATGAATATTTGGACTCAGGCCCAAATCTGTTTGCTAAATTGCGAACCAAGCAAAATTACTATTCATCGCCCAGTTAATTGATGGGGGGATCATTAGTGTATTAACGAGCTGGCTGATGATTTGTTTTAAAATCAATTGGAATTCAGTCGATTGTGATGGCTTTTTCCAAAGAAAATCCATTTGATTTCGAACAAATGTTTGGAACAACACGGGCACGTTTGTGAAATTTCGCGCACTATGTTTGTGTAGTTCGTTATTTGTTTGAAACCATCATCAAAGTCCGGCATATTTTAAAAATATTTGACCCGATACATCAAGAAACTGCATAAATAATCATTAATTTGGTAAATATTTCATATCTTCCAATCTTTGAATAATGGTTCAGAATTTAGTCCATATAGGATTTATCCACAAGGTGTTTCCACCAACCAGACAGTAACCTAGCTTGTGCAAAATTAGTACCACTTAAACCTGTGAGGTTTATAGTTTATAGTATGGCATTTTAGCCACAAATTCTTGTGAAATCGTCTGTCATGCACTCTTTTCATCACTTGTCAATTTTTAAGCCGACTGCATGCGCCTGCAGTTTTTGACTGCAGCGGTAACACCAATGGCATCTGCATACGTTGTTGTTCCAATAAAAAAATTTGTTCTCATCAGTTTTTATTTTCTGTTGTGCAGTCGAGTTGGTAAACAAGCCAATATAAAGACAAATTCATACATGCATTTTTGAAATGTTTTTATTTAACATTTGAATACAGAAAATGTTAAATACTGTTTATCTATTTGTGCGAGTGTAAGAATCAGTTCAAATTTCTTAAGCATGCAAATTCTAAACTATTGCTCTTTCTTACAATTTAAACTAATTAAAGGGAAGTAGCAACAAAACGTGTGCTTCGTAGGAAAACATTATACATTCCGCCGTCCTGGACATTCATTTCTGTTGTTGGATATGCATGACGTCACAACATCATTTTGTATCTTGAAAGACTTTCCGGTGATTTTTATTATAAATGAGATATTGTTACTCCTTTCGGGTCTAAATTAAAGAAATATCTTATGCAGGCTTTCTATTTCTACGCTGTATATCTGTAGTTTTAGGATATCTAGTCAGGTTGTGACATCATTTAATGAGATCAAGATGGCGGGTAGTAGAATGCTTTGCCCTGAAATGTCTCTTCAATTTGAGACAGTTGGAAAACTTTGAAGAACGTCTGATTTAAAGTCTCAAACTGTCTTTAGAAAAAAAAAAACAACATTTTTCCTGCCATTTCACTTTGACTACAAACTATTCTAAACATATCAGAACTTTACAGCAGCATTCAGGACCATATCGCTCTGATGTTTTAATTTATCTTCGAGTAAAACACGAGGACATGAGTTTTGCATGGACGCTTGGTAATGCTTTTGTGACACACTATTTCCAGCCAGACGCCAGGCTGTTTAATTTTACGGCCTTGAAAACTTTAGTCCTCGATATTTTTATCCCTTAGGACAATTAGAACTCCTTGCTGAACCATTGTTTTTTGTTGAAAAAAACGATGAATGTACAATAACAAAGCTTCACCAGCCCAAATTAAAACGCCCACCACTTTATTAAACCTTTTGAATTCTTATGGTTGTTGCATATGTTAACATGGTATTGATGTCGGTTAAAACAAATACCGCGTTCCATAAGCAAATTCTGTAGTAGGTCTTTATCGAAGCTGTGAACAGCAAACATTGATCAAACGAAATACTTACATTGCAGGAAGTTTGTACATGCCTCAATCTTTAAACACAATGGAGTATCTTCAGCACAATTATATTGTAAGACGAAAGAAGCAAGGCAATGTAAGGTGAGGTCATATGGGAATGTATTGATGTTTAAAGATCATTTCGCCTTTGCTCATGTACGATAGTTTGTGTTTAATGTATCGTAGATCAGCGGTGGGATCAGCGGTAGCCGACACATGCACAGCTCACCTTTATATTTCGTCATTTCACTGTGTCAACTTGTGGGGAACATTGCCTTTCGAATAAACGTGTTATACTGAAACAAAAACTACTGAAAGGTAGACAAGTTGCACATGGATCGCGAATCTCAAAGTTTACTCACCTTCGCGTGTACTCGCTTTGTTATTCAAATTGTTTAACTGAAGGTGACCAACCAGAATTAAGATTTCGAAAAATACACGCGGGAATTACCATATCTAAATATTGCACTAAGTGAGTAAACTCTTTTGTTTATTTTGAGATTCGCGATCCATGTATTCAAGATAATTGGGACCTCTCATGCTAAATAGCGAGTTTTAACTTAAACTAATCGTCCCGTATAAAGTCGTAGCCACACATCAAATCTGCTTAATCATTGCATGTTTTGTTAGCATGTCGATTGGGAGGTCTGGCTGCATACTTTTTCTCAAATCGCATAAAATAAAGATGTCATCAACATAATAAGCACGAGGGGAAGAGAAGAGGGGGAGGGTCATCGGTAAATAATTATGGATATGTCATCGGTAAATATCTATATGCCAAATAGTTCAATCCAGTTTATAGCAACTAATGTGTCCGTAAGATGCCAACAATATGCAACATAAGATATGCATGCATCGAGCGAAAGCTTATTTCATGTATACATTTGTATCAGATATATTTTATGAGTGTTTAAAATATCTTATAAGCGAAAGAAGCGTAGATATGGGCAAAGCGGATCTGAATGTTGCCTGAATCCAAATGAATTTTGGCGAAAGAAAAAAATTGCATTTATCGCCGTGTAAAACTACAAATGGCTTCATTTCTCACAATCTACGGATTCTACGTACGGTTTACAGGAATAGGTTATATATATTGACCACCTGAAGATTCCGTCTGGATGAAACAGACTGTAGTGGTAAGTTTTTGAGGTATTTTGCATGATTGTACATTTCGCTCTGTCTATATGTCATTGAGCACTATATATATATATATATATATATATATATATATATATATATATATATATATATATATATATATATATATATATATATATATATATATATATATATATATATATATATATATATATATATATATATATATATATATAAAACTTTTTCAATTTTGATTGAACATCATATAATTTCAAAAGTGCTCAATACATTATGGTAGAGCAAAATTTATTAACAATTTACAAAAATAAAGTTTCAATTACTTGTTACTCAGAGTTTCATGCCATTACAGGCAATCATCAGACAACTTCATGCCATTACAGGCAATCATCAGACAACTGTTGTCTGATGATTGCCTGTAATGGCATGAAACTCTGAGTAACAACTAATTGAAACTTTATTTTTGTAAATTGTTAATATATATATATATATATATATATATATATATATATATATATATATATATATATATATATATATATATATATATATATATATATATATATATATATATATATATAAACAGTCAGTCAGGCTGGGTACAAGGCATCTAAAAATCTACGCACTTTAAATGATCCAATAGATGCCTTATAGATTTTCAGTGATTTGAAAGCAGACATTCATTGGATAAAATACATGTATTTCTATTTTTATGTTTGTGAGCAAATATTTCGAGCAATTTGATTCGGATATAACACTAACAGTCCACCACGTCTACTACCACAGAATATGTATTATCAAATAAAATTTCAACTTTTTATGTGTAATAAAATCAGTTTGTCCACGATGGGATCAGGTATTTATCTAAATGAATCGGCTACGTTAGTTGTTGAGAAATGCTGATTTGACCGGGGCGACTATTAGAGACCAGGCATTTGAAAGAGAGTAGGCGTTTATTGGATCATTTACGGTATTGCGCAAGTTTTGTTAAAATTAGTTACCTCAGGAAGACGTGTGAGCAGAGTGTTAATTTAAGTAAAGTACTTCCAATTCTGATGGGGTGAAGTAGAAGCTCCCGCCAAGGAGGGAGCGTGTGTTGGTTTCTTTGTAAGTGTAACCATGTGGGAGGTTGTATTTGGAACCAAAATTTGTGTAGGAGCCGGTGTTTGATCCTGCGTCATTGGCAATGTACAAGTCTTGGTTACCAAATGTTGGTCCAAAACCAGAATAATCAGTATAACGCCTGATTGCTTTCTGATCACTCTCATCTTTCAGCGTAGACTTGAAAGGCGCCAGATCATCGTTATTACGTAGAGAATATATGAAAGATCCTGGAGCAGGTACCCAACCATCTGTAAAAAAAAAGGAAATAACAAGAACTGATTAGATGTGATCGCCTCACTTGATAGGGCTGAATAAGATATTTCGTAATGAAGATTTCGAGTAAAACGGCTACTCGTTTTTTGTACGCAGCTAGAATTCGCGCGTGAAAAATGACGGATCGAGCGACTTGTGTCACTAGCAAGGTTTGGAACCTGATTAATTAAGTATTCTGGCGCGAAAACCGATTAAAATTATGCAGACGTTAACTATTTCAATCTTGTCACATAATTTAAGGCTCCTTTAATCATCAGATCAATCCCAGCTAAACTCTAAAATACGATATTTTTTTACAAAATTGCGTCATGAATAGAGAATAGTATTTAGCTGAAAATGACGTCACTGGAGCATTTTTGCAAATAACAGAAGTCGTTCGCTCCCCTATTTCTCAAGCGCGATTTTTTGCCGCGCACAATGAGCGAGCGACTTGTGGCAAGTCTAATTGTTTCACAATTATTGTATAAACAGGTTTTCTGTTTGGTCGGTATTATACCAGAAAAGACAATCACTTTAGGGAGTATATTTTCCGTATGAAACCGACTCCCAAACATTGGTGACTCTTTTTGTTTCACAAGACATATTCTCTAGCCATTCACGCGTCTTTTCTGTGAATATCAATTACCGTACACTTGTCGTAATCTTCAGAAAAATGCTCCACGTAAGTGCAAATAATGTCAGCATGAAAAATGTATAACTTCATCTATACTCTCATAATAATAGAGAGATTTAGCAAACACGATGCGAAGTCGACGTGGATGGGAAAATAATATGCACAACAATAGACAGCTACCTCCGGATTCGTCTGGATCGTCAAATTTGTGTTTTTACTTGCATTTTTGTGTTTTCGTTTCCGCCTGCTTATTTCGTTGGATATTTCAATCAGTTATCGAGATATGAGCAAGGAACTTGTATCTCTGAAGATTGTGTCTGAAGCGGTCAACAACTTTCGGAAGAATAAACTGAAAACGTTTTGTTGTCTTGAGAAGGCGAAGTTTGTCACAGTTTTCGAAAAAAAATACAAAAGCTATTGGTCATTTTTCAAGGTAAATGCTTATAGTTCTGGTGATTCATTTAGGTGTATGGGTTTTCAGTATAATATAGCATATCGGTGATTATCCTCCTAACATTTAGAATTGTTTTCAACAGTTTTTACTGGTTGAAATCCGTTTTTTTATTTCTTGTACTTTTTTGCACTCTTGTCACAAAACAGCTGGAATTGCATGACCATAACGAAAACGATGGCAGCATATGCATTTAACCAGAATGCATTGCAAGCATCAAACAAAAACGACAGAAAAAATATGCCAAGAAAAACACCCAAACACTCTCTTATGCTTGTCCTTTAATAGACATCATTTTTCTGAAACGATTTCTGACCGCAATACATTCTGGTAAAATGCATATCCGCCATCTTTTCATTGCGGTGAATTGCTCGAGTTTTTATTGTTATATGTTTCTTCTTGCTTATTTCCTTGTTTCCCTTTTTATAAACACTTTTTATTATATCTTTCGTTTCCACGTCCTCAAATATATCACTTGATAAACTAAGAGGCAACATGGTCGAAAAATTTACCTGGGATTATTAAACAATATATGGACAACAAAATAGAAATGTTTTAGGTATGCCTACTATCATATTTTTTCAATAAAAAGGAGAAAAGCTTTGACGTTCTGGCGATGACGTAAATACTGCTCGATCGACGTCCAGCCTAGGACGTGGATGACATCCTAGCCAAAACCGGATGTGGAATTTCGCGTGTACATGTCTACGCAATTTTCTCGTCCTCGTCGACATCGCGTCGTATTTGCTAAAGCTCTCTGGTATTACAATTATAAAGTATTGGGATTTTTGGTTGCTCTAAGTTTATGGAAAAGAAATCGTTCGCCAACGCCAGTGACAATGACGAACTGAGATAGTACCGGATCGAACTGCTGATTTTGTTAAAGAAACAGAAAACAAATGTAACTCGATCCAAATATGCGGTCTTCAACGTGAAGTCATATAGCTGCTACAGTCGAAACGAAGAATTGAACTGTACTTTGTTTGGATTTAATTGTCATTGTAGTTATTATATTAAACTGAGATATGTTTCCAGTGTTTGCTGTATCATTAATACGCTTATATGACTTCAATAGTGAACTGTAATGTAAAATGACTCCGTCAGGCGATGTTGTGAGTAGTGAGAATATGGTATTTTTGGTATATGGTATAGTCTGAATTTGTTATTGGTCAGTGGCAGACTGGGGGTCATTGGTAAGTACTTCATTTCCCCGGGCTGAGTGGATTTTTCAAGAACGAAACGCTACACATATATATAGGATATTACACAGTTGCGAGAAGATATGGATTTTATGTTCGAGTGGCAAGAGATATTGTTCTTGACACGCGAACATAAATCCATATCTTTGAGCTACCGTGTAATGTTCTATTCATTATAATTATGGACCTTTATACAGTGACGCGATAATACACAATGACGATAAAAACTAACGTTTTAATTAATAGTGAAAAACAGTTTTCTGACCAAAACGGCAGATGCTAAAACCAGGTACAAAACACAATATACCTCACAGCATGTAAGAAAGACTAAGAAATTAATACATTAAAAGTTTAAAATGTTTACTGGCATCGACTTGCTTCGCCTTTTTGTTCAACTCGACAAACCTTGAATTGGCGGCCATTTTGAAAACAACAACAATAAAAAAGGCGGGAATTAATCGATATGCCACTCGCGAGCGTTACATACGGAAAGTACGCCACTCGGGTCCCGGATGTAGTGACATATGGATCTACGAGTGTTTTAGTTCTGTATAAAACACCCTTGTCCATATAATAAATTGAGTTACGTGCTGGATCCACTTCAGCGCACGGGGAAATGAAGTAGTTGCCGGTCTATTGTCACATGTATGTCTATGTTTATAAATAAATATTTTGCAAAGTAATTCGCAGAAATCGTAAAGTTAAAATTAAAAGTTGTTATGATACCTGAAATTATTAATCAGGGAGTTGCATAGCGTTAACCTCTATTAATAATGCATATTAATATATATCTAGTATATACGTAATTTATTCTAGTGCATGTGTATTATAGTATTACAACGACAACATATCGCCCTATTTTGACTTTCACTTTATGAAAATGAAATCGTTCACACCTAATATAATCATATTTTTAAATGTATTAGCAGAACCACTGACTTTTTAAGAAACAGAGAACAGCTGCAGGTTCGATCCCAACATGAGTAAAATGATATCATACTAATCAGGGGCGTAGGAATATTAATGTGTTTGGCGGGGGGGGGGGCAAAATATATTTTGAAAATTGAAGACTCTAGATCCTTGGAAATGGCAATTTCAGAGTTCGATCAATGTCTTATTGAAAGATCAGTGAGCTCATTGATAGAACCGTGTGTGCGGTTTTTAACGCCGTGAGGTCGTCAAAGATGAATCTAAGCACTTACAATCGAGTGACCAAATCAAGTTACCAAAGCAAATGCTGCTGTCTAGCTATCACTTTAAAATATATTTTATATATAATATATATAAACTTTTACGAATATAAATTTTAAATTTATATTTGTTTTCAAATGCTTCAATCACGACTTTCACAGAATATTCTGTAAAATTATTGCCTTGAATATTTTTTTTGGGGGGGGGCGAAAGGTATTCCCCCCTCAAATATTTTTTTTGGGGGCGCCCCTCCAGTTCCTACGCCCCTGATACTAATAATGTCAATACAGTGGTAAGAAAGAAATATCTATGTCAGTCATAAAACCAGTTTGGCACACGTCTGAAGAAGCATCAAAAAGCTAAACTAACTTTGAACAAGGGGAAATCAGCTTTGGCTGCAGAACATGCCGGTGTGATATGAAACAAACGATAGCGTATGTTGACTCTAAAATCATTACTACACCACTCAGGTAACGTCACCCCCTGATCGAGCATACAAAGGGGAAGTGCTGCAGATCAGATCATTCCTGATGAAGACAGTAGACCGGAGGGTCAAAACTTTGGGTCGTGAATGCAATTCAAACGGCCTTTGTTTCAATTTAAGCACATGCATGATTACAGCTGGTTGGCGTGAGAAAGTGACTTCTTGTAATGTTAATTATAGCTACAACTGCAATATTTTTCTGTCTCGAAAACTAAATGAACACAATTATTTTTTTGACAACCTTTCTTCGAAAATAAGTGAGGACACGTGTGATGCATGTGATGAGTTTGAAGAAATAAGTAGAAATGTATTCTCCCCAATCTTCTCAATTTAGAAATGCTGCACTCTAAAAACAGGTGTGTTTGATAACACACCAAGGTGTGTTTTAGTACACACCAAGGTGTGCACAATAGCACACAAAGGTGTGTAATTTTAACACACCTTTTTACTTATAATCAGAAAACACACCATGGTGTGTTGGAAAACACACCAAGGTGTGCTGGAAAACACATCAATATGTGTAAGAAAACGCACCAAGATGTGTACAAAAACACACCCTATTTTTACACACCTTTTATTACACACCTTTGAAAAATACAAGCTGTGTTAGGAAACACACCTTTTCGATGAAAACACACCATGGTGTGTTTTGGAACACACCATGCACAAGTTTGAGAAACACAGCTAGGTGTGTTAGAAAGCACACCTTGTTTTTGGTATGTTACGAAGAAAAAGTATGAAGAATTTCATATGGTAAATATAAATGATATATAATTTGTCATCATCATATTAACATGGTGTTAACTTCAGTTTATCCGTCCTAACATGGCGACTCAGAATATCGAGCTTAGTCTTAGATATTCAAATCTTGATGTGTTAAAAATATTAGCCAAAATATGATTAAAACTCTCACAACACATCAGATCTATGCCGCCCGGTTGTCCAGTAGCAGTTAGATAAGAATGTTATGTATTTATTTTTTCCTTACCCGATAAAAATGTAAACTATTTCATTTTTCGTTCCGCGGGCAAGTAGGTTTTTACCCAGTTGTTTCTAGAGATCAGTGGTAGTACTACGCGCGCAAAGCTCACCGGGAACCTTCACACTTGGACTCCATATATTTGCACGTTGTATTGTAAATGTGATGTTTATAGCAAAAGAAACAGTATTTTAGCCAATATTGTCAAAGAAATAACTCCCAATACATCACAAAGGAAGGTGTAAAAGTCAGGTAAGCACATTGTTTTGATTTTTGTATGGATAAAGCAAATTTGACGTGTAATATTTACTTCCTTGAATTCCTTCCATCGTTTATAATTTTAATAGAATCGTGTTGCATTTAAAATTTGAATTTCGCGCGATAGTATTTGGAAATAAATAGATTTAAATTCATTTACTTTATTTTCCTTGATGCATAGCATTTAGTTCGATTCTGTTAACCTGTTTTTTTTGGACTGGCAAGGTTTTAATAGTGTCTCTTGCCTTGATTGCCTGATGGGTCATGTTATGGTGTGGTCATAAAGGCTTGAAGCCAGACTCAATGGCTGACTGATCATCTAAGCTGGGAAATTTAATGGCCTTTAACTACTTTCTACATTGCTGAGTTTTTAACATTTATTTACTTACAAAAATATAAGTACTTAAAGCTTTCATAGTTCAAACAATTTCATTGGTGCTCAAACTGTTTCATTGTAAGATTTGTTATGCTGCATTAATAAGCTCCAGTAAAAAAGTTTTTGGCTATCCAGTTGAAACTACATTTATAGTCATGTAAAAGTCTACTCTGGGTTTATAGTTTTGAATGGCAGTAAAATATTTTGGTTGCAATGACGACTTGGCTTTAATGTGGCCAACTATTGGAATGCTTCTCAACAAAATATTAGAATTACACTCTTAACCTTATATCACCTGTTATTACAAGCATAAATGCTTGTAAGCACTGTGATGTGTAAAGTCAAAGATACTAATTGGCCTACTGTCAACATCCTATTACCGATACTGAAGAATCCTTAACACTGAACATGTTTGACACCATAATGCTTAGATTTGTGTCATTCGAACAAAGACTTCCTGCCCCTCTAATCAAACTTGCTGTATAACTGGGAGGAAAGAAATAGTGTTTAATTCATGATAATGATAAAATATTGTGTGACATTGAAATGTTGGTAAAGGAAATTAAATCAGTTTTAGGGGGGAAGGTGCAAATGTCTAAAATTACATATCAATTTGCCCTAATTAACCATGAATTAGCCTCACTGCTCTTTCTGAGGCAGAGCATCTTGTGTTGAACAATAAACCTTTGTGCCATAATGTTTTTTCCATACTTAGTGTCTTACATTATACAGTACTTGATTTTATAATGTCAATTTGCTTGACACCAAACAATTCCATTCATCAATGAAAAAGTGCTACTTGTAAATCTGTTGAATTAAATGTAAAATTATAAACTTTGCTATTTTATTATTCATTTCTGATAAATGTACTAGGAAGAGTGCTGATACTTCTTTAATGCATTGTTTTTTTGTCAAATCAAATGATAGAATATTTTGCATAGAAGGGTGATTTATGATAACCTCATGTATAGTATTATTGCATTGAATGCCTATGTTATACCTTGTTATGTCAGATATAATACTTATCTTAATATATGACGTATCTTATTATAGACCTACAAAATTTGGATTGCATGCATATAACTGCCTGGAAACAGCTTTGGGTGAACTTGCATGCGAAGTCAAAGCAAATGATGCAAGGCTTCGTTTAAAAGAGTTGAATCAAGCGCTGCAAGGCTTCAACAATTAGATGCAAGATATTTTGATTCATGATTCAGCCTTGGAAGATATGGGATTCCAGACCAGTAACTCCAGTAAGCAGTTTAACAGCATTCGAAAATGTTATTTGAAAATGTGTGACAACTCTGGTGTGACAATAAGAATTTTGAACTCTGCGCTAATTAGTAATTATGTAGTGATTACCTATTGATATATGTTATAAACATACTAACTGTACCCAAGACCATTAAATTGTTGATATACATGTCTGTGACACAACCAGAAAACTAATTGGTTGAATTATTCATAAATTTGTTGGTTAAAACAGCCAAAAACAACTATTTAGAGCAACAACAACAAAAAAATTTACTTTGTGGACCATTTATTCCTTGGCTGTTTTAACCAATTAACTCAGATGCATCTAACTGTATGAAAACTGGCCTTGTCAGTACTCTGATAGATATGATCTTAGTATTATATGTCTTTGCCAAGTCCTACCGTCACAGTATGATTGTGGTGCTGTTTATTTTTTATGAAATTGTTTTGAACTGCAGTGAGAATGCTTATTGAGGTTGATGACTGAGTGATTATTATATATTTCCTAACTGCATGTGCTGTGTATATTCTGTAACTTGTGTTATTAGTCTGATACAATAGAAATAAAAAGTGTCATTTATGAATTTACCAGTTAAAGGATAATACATTCTCAACAAGTTCATGTATCTGTACTCATATAACTATATATAGTGTGTTTTCTTCAGGTAAAACTGAATCATGTGCTTTTCAAAAGGTGTGTAAAAAAGCATGTCTATTGGTGTGTTATATTACACACCTTCTGCGAAGGTGTGATATAAAGCGCTTTCTAGGTGTGTAACAAAACCCACCAAGGTGTGTTTGAAAACGCACCATGGTGTGCTAGAAAACACACCGAGGTGTGTTAGAAAACGCACCAAGGTGTGCTAGAAAACACACCTTTATACAAAACCCACCTTAAGGTGTGTTAAAATTTGGACAGGCAGAAAACACACCTTAAGGTGCGTTTTGTAACACACCTAAAGGTGTGTTTAACACACCTTAACGTGTGTTAAACACACCTTAAGGTGTGTTGTAAAACCCAACTTAGGGTGTGTTAAACACACCTTAAGGCGTGTTTTAAAACCCACCTTAAGGTGTGTTAAAATTTGGACAAAAAGGTGTGTTAAATTAACACACCTTTTTTTAGAGTGTGTAAGATCCGTTCTACGCCTTGGTTGTGGTTATAAAAAAGGAGGACCCGCAGGTGCAAACTTTGCCCAAATTTTGCATCTTTATAACTTTTTCTCAATTGAAAATCTGGTGTATACACATTTATGAGCATAGCAAACCAGAACAGTGTCAGCTCAGTACTATCGTATTTTACAAAATGTAGAAGTTCAAATTGTAAACAAAGCGTTTGTTTACACATTACGGACATTGCAGCATTATGCACTTTAGAGACGTATGTCTGAACTAAGATTCTCAGGAAGGTGTAGCAACAACCTAGTACCTAGGCTTCTATCTACGCTCCCGGGAGGCACCAGGAGCATAGATAGTAGCATAAGTACTAGGTTGGTGTGGCAACTGTACTTTTTTCGCTTATTCTCAAGAAACTAGACCTTTTTCTACAACAACATAAAAAAAACTTTGAAGTAACTTGGGAAACAAAATGTGTAAAAATAAAAAATAAATTATGCGCGTGACTTCCGATCATGCAGTTGCGATAGTCAGATTATCAACTTCTTCAGTCAATATGACAATGCTGAAGAATGATGTGTAACAATGGACCTATAGTAAATATAAATATATAATCGTAAATTCCAACTTACTACCGGCCCATGTAACAGTACAGTATCCACCAAAAATGAGATTTTTCGAGTCCTTCACAACTTTGACAATGACCAAAGTAGGTACTTTGTCATCACAATTAAAGTGAAATGTTGAAGCTGCCCAACCATCCCTGGTGGCTCGCCAACATGCTGTCCAATTTCCCGTCTTCGGCAACCATTCTCCCAGTATCTTTGTAAAATCCGCTGGCTCATTTGACAATATTTGGGAATCGAGAACATGAACTACATGAAGTGTTTGACAAAGGAATATCTTGAGAATGTGAATTAGTTTAAATTATAGACATGCCGCAAGGCTGCGTCTATCGTTGTATTTGGTAACTGAAACGTCACAATGAAAAGGACGTTCAGCAATGAAGTGAGAATCATGTGAAATTTAGTAATGTCCTCGAACATGCACAAATTTAAAAGACATTTCATACCTGTACAATTTTTCCCATCTCCTTGAAAACCATTCTTGCATGTGCAGTTGTATGATCCTTCTGTGTTTGTGCAGTTAGCTTCTGTGTGGCATTCATTGGTCGAGTTGTTTAAACATTCGTCTATATCTACAGTAGATGACACACAAACTAATTAGTGCTAAACGCATTTGATGATTAGAAACAAGGACCTTATTTTATTCGCATTGAGACGATGCAGGATGGTGGTTACAAGTCTCCTATCAAGAGCGTAACGTAGACTAAGCTAACAATATAAATCAGTTCATGTCACTGTATTCTAGTTAATGTTTACAGAAGCTGTCTTGATGGGGATACTTTTTTAACATCTGAATAAGTACTCCTATACTGGATCACAATTATAAGAACCTTGAGTGTCAGTGCAGTTTACATTTGTTTCACATAATTTTCACTGAAGATATCGATTCGACAATATGATATTTTATAATATCATTATAATTAATATCATTATAATTAATATCATTATAATTAGTATTTTTTTATTGGCCACAAGAATTTAGGTTTGAGCCTCCACAGAACGGATAGCCCAAAACTCGCGAATAAAGAACTTGGTCACAGAACGTATCATACATGCCTGCCATCTTATCTTGGCCGCACATCCTCCATGTTTTGGCCAGTGTAGAGGAGTCATGAAATCCTGGCAAAATCTACCAGTAGGAATCCGAAATCGACTAGGACAAATCTGAAATCCATTTCTTGGGTACGATATCCTCTTGGATTATTCTGCATAAGACGGCATGTTTATATCCAAAAAATACCCTATATCCCAGAAATACCTATCCCAAAATTTATTTGTTTCTTCTTGCCTCGTGCTAGAAAACTTATATTATACCTACCAATTTCACAAAGATCTCCGATGTATCCGTGTGCACATTCACACCTGTAAGGATCTGAACCTGATCCATCTTTGAGATCAATGATTGTCTTCCCTCCATTTTTGCAGTTCTTCATCTTATGACACGGGATCTACATGCATGATATGTACATACATATATATATATATATATATAAATATATATATATATATATATATATATATATATATATATATATATATATATATATATATATATATATATATATATATATATATATATATATATATATATATATATAAATATATATACAACACGGACGCAAAGGTTGTAAATAGCTTGTGAAACTCTCTAATTGCATAGATCAATTTTGTGAAGTAATTTTGAAAATACATCTTATACAAGACGAGAAAATCAAAGTTAAAAGTTATGAAAATCAACAGAATTCTGTATCAGAATATACAGACTCCTTCACGCTCATGATTTCTTTTGTGTTTTCTTTATGAATTATTAATGAGTTTCACAAATATATATATATATATATATATATATATATATATATATATATATATATATATATATATATATATATATATATATATATATATATATATATATATACATATGTTAGGAAAAGATGTTCTCAAGTGTGAATGCGTCTCAACCGGGAAAGTGAAAACACTTAACCGCGGTGAGAATCGAACTCACGACCTTGATGTTGCTAGCGTCATGCTCTACCATCTGAGCTACGCGGTCCGAGTACGAGTATCGCATCAGATGGTAGAGCATGACGCTAGCTCAGATGGTAGAGCATGACGCTAGCAACATCAAGGTCGTGAGTTCGATTCTCACCGCGGTTATTAAGTGTTTTCACTTTCCCGGTTGAGACGCATTCACACTTGAGAACATCTTTTCCTAACATTATCACCAAGTGTACATCATCACCACATCACATATCATTGCAGAACTAAGTATTGTTCAGTGCTGAATTGATATAAATGAGGTATATTTACGACGTTTGGCACTTTAATATGTCATAATTCACATGCGATACTCGTACTCAGACCGCGTAGCTCAGATGGTAGAGCATGACGCTAGCAACATCAAGGTCGTGAGTTCGATTCTCACCGCGGTTAAGTGTTTTCACTTTCCCGGTTGAGACGCATTCACACTTGAGAACATCTTTTCCTAACATTATCACCAAGTGTACATCATCACCACACCATATATATATATATATATATATATATATATATATATATATATATATATATATATATATATATATATATATATATATATATATATATATATAAATTAATTATGCTCTGGATATCCATTGAGCACTCTTTCAAAAGTTTTTATAAACGGCAAAACCTATAATACTATATATATATATATATATATATATATATATATATATATATATATATATATATATATATATATATATATATATATATATATATATATATATATATATATATATATATAGGATATATATATTTGGGACTTGCACCATTGTGCTCTTAAATAATTGAAACAACATAAAGGAAAACTCAACCTGAATATATAAAATTTATACACGTCAAGGCAAAATATAAGAACATTGTTGTTTAAATGTATCCAGAAAATTCATGAAAATAATTTGTAGGAAAGAATGTCACCCATCTATAACTATCTTTTTCAAGGCTGATAACGAATGAAGATTTTATTTCATGACAATGCGTTTACCTTTTCTGTTCCAATAGTATGATAAAAAATCCATCCTTTCTCATCAGAGTTGCAGTGATCAAAGTTGTGGCGAGTAGAGTTTGTCAGTTGGCAGTTTCTTTCCCGCTGTTTTGACTTGAAGTTATATCCTGCACAGAACGGATCTGGCGCGCATTTCATCGCGCATTCAATCGGCAAACTGCACGTCGCTTCAGATAGCACATTTTTAATCAAAGGGCAAATCTCTAAAACATCAGAAATGTTCGCGTAAATTGGAGGTACATTTTAAATTAAAACTTTGAAAATCAACAAATACAAACATTCACATTACAAACTTGATCCGAATCGAACAGCGGTTTTTGCCGGACAATAGGTAAGCAGTTATTGATTCAGGTTTACTAAATCTCGAGGTTGAGCCCTTAATAGTAACATAAAATCATACATTTAGTAAACTGCTGGCCAAAATTTAAAAAGAACGAGATATGAATCTGTAACCGATAAAGTCCATCTGCTCGGCATGTGTATGACCTTTGAAAATCACCACGTTCATAAACAAAGAAACGTCATCAATCTAAAAATCGATCTGAAATCGAGATACTGTGAACTCACGTTATAGCTGACGCCTTGGGGACCCCGTGATTTAGTGTCTATAAATAGTGCATGAGAGTCCGCAGTAACGAGGTGCAAACAAAATTTTCCAACTTCAGGGTGTAGACTGTACTGTCAATACAAAATAGTAGCTCTTTCTCTCAAGGTGTGGATTTTATTTCAACATCTATACAGCTGTGGTTTGTGTGATAAAACAGAAACAGTAAAATCGCGTCGTCAGTCAAAATCATTGATCTGAAAATAAATAACCTAGATAGAGTTTCTGTACCTACAAACTGAATCGTGGCCAGTACTTTTGATTTCGAACACCCGATTCTTGGGACCTTTTATGGCGTCTGAAGGAGTGCAATAGTGCATTCGAAGCCGTATCTGAGCAATTTGTACTGTGTTGGTCTCGTTAACTGTCAAATTTATGTAGTGAACATGTACAAGAGTGGATATTTTGTCAACGTTTACCGATTTTGGTTCATTTTGGCCTTTTCTCGCAAAAAAACTGTTTGCGTGTGGTTTATTGTTGACAGCAGTAACGAAGTATTTATGAGCGAAAATGTTGAAATTTATCACATCACATCACCTCTCTGCGTTGCTAGTCAAAGAAATCACATGAAATAGGACAGCACAGCGCGTGTACAAGTAATAAAAAGAACAAAGTAACGATGATAAACAGAACTGAAACGGGTTTTTATGGCCAGTAAAATCTTTGAACTTTGGGTGTGAAGGGAGAAAACACATAAAAGACAAGACTTATTTTTACGGAAATGAGCTAGTAAATGGTAGTAAATACATCAATGCCAATGGCAATGGGGATAATATTAATACATGTTTAAATGAAGGTTTTTAAGGCATTTATCGAATTATTCGTTGTTGAAGTATCAAATGAACTTATAGTGGTAATATCCGTATATTTTCATCCATATGTGGTTGTTTACAGATAGCCTGCACCAATTTAGCTGATTTCGTGCAAAAACAATCATGTGATGTGCACAATATATTTTTTTATTATATAAAGTAAAGTGCTTTATAAGGATTTCGGGCACTGATAAAACTGATAATATCACATGTGAGATTATTTATGATAATTTCACATGTGAAAATTAGCGGTTTTCAAACAATCACCAATCATAGCTTCTGGGCATTTTAAATTGGTGGAAAACCTGTAGTTTATATAATAAACAGAAAAATACATGGGTGCTTGGAAATACCAGATTTATTTCTTGTGTTGAACATGATATGTGTTGACATGTTCAACACTCGAAATAAATCTGGTATTTCCGCGCACCCATGTATTATTCTCTATATAAACCTGCTAATCATCTTGATATGAATGTTTTTGTATCATATATTAAACTCATTATCAAAATAAGGTTAGTTTATTTTGTAGTGCATGTCATGATGAATGATGCCGTGCAACGCCAAATCGCCAGTGGTATTGCCATTAACATGTACTCGTCTCATAAGTTCAGCAAACAACGAACGTGGTAACAATTAACAAACCTTTGTTAAAATTATGACATTAAACATATTTCATGAACGTTTTACTGGCCACAAAAACCCGTTTCAGTTCTATTTATTATCGTTACTTTGTTCTTTATCACTTTTACACGCTGTGCTGTCATATTTCATATTATTTCTTTGACTTGTAAAGGAGAGAGGTAGTGTGAGGTGATAAATTTCAAGATTCTCGCTCGAAAATGCTTCGTTACTGCTGTCAACAACATACCACACGCGAACAGTTTTTTTTGCGAGAAAAGGCCAAAATGAACACAAATCGGTAAACATTGACAAAATATACACTGCTCTACATGTTCACTACATAAATCTGACAGTTAACGAGACCAACACAGTGCAAATTGCTCAGATACGGCTTCAAATACACTATATTACACTCCTTGTTCAGACGCCATAAGTGCTCCCAAGAATCGGATCTGCGAAATCAAAAGTGGCCACGATTTTTGCAGATTTTTATACACGCTCTATCCAGGTTACCTATTTTCAGATAAAAAATAACTTGCCATCATGCATGTTGCATTTGTACAGAAATACTCCGAAGACACAATGCCAGCAGTGCATGTGGGCCGTAATAGTGAAAGTCATGTAATAGCAAGAGCACTGATATACAGTTTATAATAGTTTTGGCCGGGGACTGACGAAGTTAATTCATAGCAACTTGTCCGCAATTATTTTTATTACAGTATCGCTCTACTAATTCCTACTCCAACGTCTTTGCAATTATTGGTATAGACATGATAAGACATCCTTTAATACAAATACATGTTACAACTCTGAATTACACGCGTATTTAGAATTTTACCATGCAGATAAAATGCTATACTATGAAGTAAGACATAGACGTCAAGAAGGAAGGATTTATGACAAGAATCTCGACTTTCAAGGTATCTATCTGAGAAGGTTTTCCTACACGAATCTGTGCACTTCAGAGATTTTAAGTGATCTCAAGATTTCTTCACAAGTTTCATTTAATTATTTAAGTCACTGCTGGAGTTAGTGACCGGGGTACATCAAAGAAAACCGGCATACTTTTTCTATCCAACATCTAAACTGCACGCCTGGTGAGCGTTTCCATAACATATTTGCATAAGCCTGTCCTTACGCATAGGGGGACGCCGGTTTCAGCAGATTAAGAAAGAGATTAGAGGGACAAATGCAAGAACTTTCGAAAAGCTTATACAAGATATGCAATTAATGCTGCCCACCTCCCTCCAAGCGTCATGAAAATTCCCACATTGTGGAAACCCTGCTGGATGTACTCGATGTTAAAATATCTTCATTTATTGTACTAAAATTGTTTGCCAAACAATAGTACGCGTCATGGAGTATACAATCTGCACTTCTGTACTGTTGTATTTAAATTAAAGTAGTGTTCCACATTGAGAACATTTTTTCTTATTTAACTATTTTTAATCATATTTAATGTAGTAGTCATTATTTAAGAAATAGAAAACGAGTCGCGTGCGTTTATAGTGTGATAATGCACGCGGGAAATGTTAGGAGAATACGAGAGAAGCGTGTAACGTTATTGCACAGCAAACAATATTTTCAAACAGATTGGTGATAAAATTCTCCTTACATGTTAGGATTTACGTCACGCAAATGCTTTTGCTCATTGCTTAGCAACAAGCTTACATTTTTAAGGAAGCGAAGGAAGTGAACTTTTTAAGCAAAAACAAACAGATTTTCGATACTTATAATTTTAAAAAAAGCTTTAAAAAGAGTAGGACTGATACAAGAAGTAATTTACAGCTGTTTTGCTGCATATGGCATGAGATTTTTGGCAAGAAAGTCGACTGAATCTGATCTTTTCGTCGTCCTGTTTTGTTTCTGTTTGCTGAAAGTATGGAATATATTTTTCGTGTTTCGCCGATGATATGTCAACGAGTTTCTGTCCCGATGACAATTAAGGTACTTTCTTGATAAAATTAGTTTAGTATTTGTAGTTTTCTTGCACTTTTTCACGGTTTTTTGTGTTTTCTCGCTGCCTTTTTAAAGTTTTGTCGAGTCGTTCAATCGAATTCGTACTCAGCAAAAACAGCTACGAATGTTTTTTTAAACTTTATCGTTCCGCTTTGCCCGGTTTTCTTTTGTTTTCAATCTGTTTTTTCTCCTTCATTTTCACGCCGTTTTTTTTCTACATTATATTATAATTTGTGCATAAAAACTACTCTAAATGTGGTCACAGTCTCCCGGGAAACAGGAGACAAAACAAAAAAACCAGCGTGCTGCGTGCATTGTTGTGTTATAATGCACGCTCAGTAACCAGTCACATTGCAGATTTTGCACTACTTATATTATAATAGGATTTTTAGCACTAATAAATTAAGATTCGAGCTTACCGATCGAAAACTTCGTCTTGAAGGCACGTTGCGTTTGCACAAAATTAAACTGCACTTATTATATGCACTACTTCTGTAATGGACATGCTTTCTTACTCCTACACTTATTACCATTGCCTGCACTAACGGCTTGTGGTCGGCTTTCCTAATAATGCGCGTGTAGAGGCTTGCGATGATTGACTTAACATTCATGTAACTGTAATTGTAACTGTAATTGACCTTAGCTAGGTTCTTGTTTTAGTATTTATGAGTCTTTTATCCTTTCGCTCGCCTTTTATATTTTCATTCTCCTTTTGTCCCCTCATCTGCCTTTTACCCCCTCATTCGTCTTTTATTCTCTCATCTGCCTTCATCTCCTCATCCGCCTTTTATCCCGTCATCCTCCTTTTTTCCCCTTATCCGCCTTTTGTCTCCTCAATCACCTTTTAATGGCATGGCAGGACTGAAACGTCGGGCTGGCTACGGCACGGCAGGCAACAGACTAGGAGTAGCTATAGACCCACAGCACGGGACAGTTGAGACGACTGAATACAAATGATTTCCAACACACGCTTGACCAGAACACGAAGAAAAGCTTTGAGCTCATAATATGCTTCCTTAACGTAAACACTATAACTGTAGTAACCATCTGGTCCTGCGACTGAAAATGTGAATTTTTGTGTTCTTAAAGGAAATTGCACAATTTTAAGGACACTTGCGCAAATACATCAGCATAATAGACAATTATTGAAATTGAATGAGGTCGAGCAGGATATGAGGAATTATTAAGGCAGAGGTTTTGTGTTATAACACAAACCGAGGCCTTAATAATTCCTCATATCCTGCGAGAACCGAATTCAATCATTGTTTTATTATTTTTTGAAAATATTTTAGACTCGATCAGCGTAAATGCTTCATGCTTTGTAAGTAAGAAGACACAAGCTGCTAATAATGGAACAGCATGAAATTGTTCGAAAACCTTGATAAGCCAATAAGACTACGGAAAAATATTCTTAACACAATTGTCAGATTAGGACAAAAGGTCGATTAACAAAGGTCAGTCAATATACGACGAAATGAGTCATAATGTCGTATATTTGTTTTCAATATAGCTACGGCGAAATGACTCAAAATGTCGTATATTTATTTTCAACCCCAAATTTGAGCAACTATACCAAGCAGATATGACGATTTAGCTCTTAACCAATCAAAACTCTTGAAATATTTTCAATAAATAATAAAAGCAATTAAATGACGTCTGCGATAATATAATTAACTACCACCTTTCCGGTAATATTATTTCAAGCGAAGTTAAACGCGGAAAATTCACAGTTTATACGCTCTTGCGCGGTGACTTAGTGCTCATCAAATTTTCTGAACGTTTGACGCTTTATTCGTTAACTAATTATTACGCAAACCGTTTAGCCCGTACCGTTCAAATTTTCATTCACGTTTGCATTCAAAATAACGCTTGCGCAAACAGCTCTCCCCTTTTTCGAGGTTAAATTTTCTGTTTGCTTTTTAATTAGCGTCATTAAGTGACCTGAAGATACTAATATATACCTATACATATGCCAACACAAATTTATGAGATATTTTGGGAGATTTCTAGTTTTCTAGCAATCTCAAAATTCTCCACTTTTTTATATACCTTGCATAATGCTGCTAATATAGACGAAATGCTGTCGGGTTAAACGTACGAGTAACTAGACATGGTTGCTGCAATGTAAACCTATCTATCTACTGCATGTGTGCAACAACAATGTTACGAAACTGTATATATTAATAAAGATGTCAAATACAAATCGCATGTAGAATTGATGTTTCTTATTACACTACAATATAATTGTTTTACATTTGCAATCACACACAAAGCATACACGGATCGATTACATGTCAGCATATTAGCGTGCATGCACTGATAATGTCCGCGTAATTTTGGTGAAACATTCAAACAATATTTAAACATTTAATATTGTGGCATTTGATACTGTTGTGGGCACAGTCGATAAAAGTGAACTTAATACAAGTCTTTTAATCTCTCAAGAAAACGATGTGGAAAATAAAATGAGAGTACCTTTGTGCAGCGCATGAAATGTAAGTGAAATCCCCGTGGAATCCTCAGGTCTGTAGTACTCCCCGTTATCCATTTTTATTGCGTCAGGCAATAAAATTAGGAACAAAAATTTGACAGACGAGAATGCCACCTTGAAGAAACGTTTCATCCTGTAGTTCATTGTGTTATTAATATTTCCAGACGTGTGATCTGCAGCTTTTTATTGCGTCTCTACCGTCGTCTTTAAAACTAAAATGAAAAGAAAATTTTAGGTGCCCTATCGGATGTTTGTATAGTTATGCTCACATATTAGCCCCCTCACTTATATATCTTTCGCGAGCTTCGGTGCATGTTCGTCTTTCAAACATGTAATTAACTACTTGCATAGACTTGTGGAGTATCCAACATCAGGAAAAATGATGTCGACTGGCGGTTGTTAAACAGGCACAGTTCTCATTTTTAGTCGGTATACATTTTGTTCTCTTTCCTGCGGTACGTATTTGTCCATGCAGTACGCGGTACGTACTGTCCAAGGGATACATACCTCTTGGTTCAGTTAAAAAAGCTCAGAAGGGGTCGCTACCCTTTTGGCATGTGCTCTGGGGATTCCCAAGGCACCCTTACCCCAGGTCACCATAGGGACACTTACCCTTACATAGGGTGATCAAAGCGGGTCTTATACATACCCCGGAGGATTAAATATGAGTCCATAAGAGCTGATGGGGATAAATATATATTATATAACACGTATGTAACAGGAGTACTTCACCCCAAACCCATTTTCCCACAAAAAAGCTGTCTGTCTATTTCAATCTGTAGCTGGTCTAACATAAAGAGGGCAATTGTTACACAAAAGCCAATTTACACATAGAATAAATGTGTGTTAACGGGCAATGCTCTCAATAATTAATACTTTGCGTGACAAATTCCAGTCCTTTTATTTTATTTTATACCCCATATGATACAAGGTCATACACTGTAAATTTAATAGAGCTGAAACGACCCCAAATTTCGTTTTGGCCCCCTGAGGGCTAAAGCTGTTTTGGCCTTACCCAAAAGCCGTTCTGGCTTTCAAAGTCTGAAACGACATCCACAAGCCCATTTAGCTCTACAGATTAGCCAATTTGGCCCTGCCACTTGCCATGACGACTCTGTCATTTTCCAATTTAGCCCCTCGCATTTTAAATCGGCCCCATGGAGCGAAATAGCCCTCAGACCTAGACCTATTTCGGCTCCTTTAAAACCACCCTGATGGTGTACGTATCAGCCCTATATAATTGTCATTTTGGCCCATTCGAGTGATTCGACGTGCCACTTGCCATAACGACACTGTCATTTTCCAATTTAGGCCCTCGCATTTTAAATTGGCCCCATGGAGCGAAATAGCCCTCAGAGCTAGACCTATTTCAGCTCCTTTAAAACCACCCTGATGGTGTACGTATCAGCCCTATATAATTGTCATTTTGGCCCATTCGAGTGATTCGACGTGCCACTTGCCATAATGACGCTGTCATTTTCCAATATAGCCCATCGGATTTTAAATCGGCCCTATAGAGCAAAATAGCTCTCAGATTAAAGCGAATATAAGCGACTCTCAGCGTATCTTTTAAGTGTATTAGCCTATAAATTGTCATCCTAGCATTCGTTTGCAAATTGATCGACTCGATCTCCGTGTTAAATCGAGCGTGAACTTAGTGACCTAATACTTTATCTAATAAATCGACTTATAAACATGTTTATTAAACGTTTATTAATTTACAGATATTTTGACGCACAGCGCGATACTGACATCGCGTGATATAGCATTGACATGTAATGCGCATTTATAGAAGTTCCGATACGTTCTATGAGATTTAAACACACACAACATCCAAAATATAGGCTGAAATTTGTAATAATTATATTGTCACATTGCGAGACGCGTGTGCTGATCGACTGGCCGGAGTCCAATCACTGTATTGCAACGCGCAAAGCTTCTCGGGATAGTGTCACCACACCTCGGCATTTCTCGCGGCCATATTTTTCAAATTCATATTTTGAATCGTTTACGCCAAACAAAATGCTTTTTAACCAAGCTAAAGAGTAATTTTCAAGAGGATCACATCGGAGATGGATGCGTAACACTAAGGTGAGAATATAGTTATGTTTTATGTATAGATAAGGCCAATTTAAAATGAAATATTTCTCATCCTACGTTCATGAATATTTTGAGAATGTGCGCCAGGATAAAATTTAAATTTGGCGCGACAATATTGAAGTAAACGATGATGTTATTACATTATTTGTATACAAGGTCTTACATAGTGACTCGGACTTGAAATTAGATTTTAATATTGAGATTAAGCCAACAGTGCGCCGATTTAAATTTCGCATTTGGCGCGACAAGCCAACTGTATTAGATTCCCAGATGCTTATTTGTTAAACATATATTAATAATACAAAGCACGCTCTGTGGCATAGCTTCAAATCACTCGCTTCAATGACCTTCATTTAGTTTGCTCATTTTTATACTTCATATATTGGTATGGCAGTGTTCCACTTTTCAGAATGCTGTGTTTATACTGTATTTTTAAGACATGTAAATCAGTAAAATCACATGATAGTTTGTATTATAAAACTACATTACATGCATTATAATCTTAAAATATTACAATTGCTTGAACGTGTATATTTGTTATGGAAATATATTTTGAATTTGTATTTCTATGGTCTGTACTATGATATACATGGGCTAGACAAGTCTTTGGGAACTTGCAGGGCTGTTGGGCAGAACAATTTCATGTTTTGGAACACAGTCCTAAACACGATGTGCAGGTGCGAAGATTTTGTGTAGGAACAGAACTGTACAGATTAGAAATCTGATTCTTGATATTCTTCCATACATGGAGCACAACATAACATGCATGATGCTTTCCATACATGCAGCACACAACATGCATGATTGAAAAAAAGTACCAACTTAAGTGAGATGAGAGAAATTCATGAACAACCACCCTATCCTCCATCTTCTGCTACAGATCTATATATAGCTTTACATATTTCTTTGCCAGATTTCCAAATTTGCAGCTAGAGCTGGGATCATTAAGAAATTGTCTATTTTATATATGACTTGATTTATCCTGACCACTTACTTGAGAAGCATTTATACAAATAATATAGAATACATGCAGTATATTGTATGAATCAACTTTCAATGAATCTTAATGTTGGTAACAAACAGCATAACATTGACAAACCTGTGGCCCTTAATGGGTTCTCCATACATTGTATTATTACAGTATTGTAAAATACATAGGCAATAAGCTGTTTGAAGGACTTTGTGGTAAGATAATGGTATCCCTAAAGCCCACCATGTACCACATGCAGAAAAGCCATGTAGTAATTACTATAGGTTTTCACAAAAACATGTGAGGTACATGTGCATACAGAATTGCCTATTTCTATATTTTCAACTTGTATGATACCAATACTTAACTGATTGCACAAATAAACTGGACATCCTAAAAAGGAATATCTATAAGTATAATTCAATTGTGTCATGGATGTTGAAGAGTTTAAACTATGGAGTCATGTAGCTGGTATTTGTGGGTATTTTAGTTGTTCTTTTCCTCAAAATTTTAGCTCAAATCCCAACCTGGACAAAACATATTAAACTGCCCTATATGGTATACAGTATAACAGATGGTATGTACAATAATGTCTGATCTAAACTTTTACGTCTAAACAAATTTAACTTTTGCTAAGCATAGTTCATTTCACAAAACAAACACGTATTTCACTTGTAGGAAAGTTTGCTGTGTTCTGGCAGGGTGTTGGGCTCAAGTTCTATTTTCTTTGTTGGGCAGTTAAGCATCAATGTGATGCAATTCCTGTGTAGGTAATAATCACAAACACCTATACCTCACAGATTTTTTCTTATTGCATAATACGTACGATACCTCCTGTAATACATGTAATCCCTATCGCTATGCCATCCACTGTGACTGTGTTAATACTGTATGTTAACAACATTTAATATTAACATTTTTAGGAGTCTGAAAATATTGACGAGTTTCTGGCACAGCCTCATCCTGTATAATTATTTATGGCAGTATGTTGGCATATTGGAGTGTATATTCACAGCCATGTATTGGAGGACAACCATTTAGTACCATCACCAGTAATGTAGTGCGTGTTGATGCTCCCATTGTCCTGCTGGCAAATTTGAATACCTGTATTTTGTACAGTATCACAGAGACAGTATGATCATGTACATGATTCTATATGATGTACTTTTTTTCCTAAATTCAGTTGTCTGTGCTGTGTGCAACGAAATGTTGTCCAACGTTTTGTTGTTGCATCCACGAAAAAACCTTATATTGTTGATCTCAATGTAAATTTAGAGCAAGTTATTAGCACACTTAACCATGCTTTGTACTTTATTATACATAATACAGTATAACTCAATCAGAACATTTTGCAATTGACATTTTGTCTGCTTTTAATATATGTCTTAAAAAGAATATTTTAACTGTGTTCGTATGATCCTTCTTAATTAAATGGTCTAGATTTTATTACATTACTGTTATATTGTAGAAACAGCGCTAGCATATTGCAATTTACTATATATTTAGTTTGCGATTGATACAGCCTAACGCTCGACGCTTTAGCTGTTTAAGAAAAGCAGACTTTTTAGCCCCATGACATCTAAAGCGGCGTAGAATCGACTCTTCCTAATCGCGACCCCACATATTTAAAAATGTCGCTAAAGTGGAGCTAAAACGGCCCTCATTATCATGAGCAACAGTACTTTTAGGGGCAAAATCGACTCTTTAAATTCAGCCCTATTAATTTCAAAACGTCGCTATAGTGGAGCCAAAATAGCCCTCCATTTTAGGAGCCAAAACGGCTGTGACAACAGTACTTTTAGGGGCAGAAACGACTCTTTAAATTCAGCCCTATTAATTTTAAAACGTCACTATAGTGGAGCTAAAATGGCCCTTTTTTTTGGGAGCCGAAACGGTCTTTACAACAGTACTTTTAGGGGCGGAATCGACTTTTTAAATTCAGCCCTATCAATGTCTAAACGTCGCCACAGAAGAGCTAAAATGGCCCTCAATCTCAGGAGCTGAAATGGCTCCCAATATCAGTACTTTTTGGGGCTGATATGCCTCTGAATGAGAGCCAATTTGACTTTTTTCTTTTCCAAAATAGCCCCGATATTTTCCAAAACAGCCCCACCTAAAGATCAAAACGGCAGTGTCGTTTTCTATTTTGGCCCTTCAACAGAGTTAAAATGGCCCTATACTAGAAGAGCCGAATCGCCCCTCAGGGGCCGCCGCCTCATAGGTGCTGTTTTGACCCCAAAAAAAGACCTATTTTGCGGTCAACGTTTTGGCCCCAATTTTGGGGTCGTTTCAGCCCTTTTAAATTTACAGTGTAGACCTACAGTTATGATGTATACTGAAGAATCAAAGGTCATGTGGTAGGGGCACAGAATAAACGTGCCCAGCTCATGACTAACTAATTTTCAGCTAAAAAAATTCCATGCTTGCCACTGCGTAAAAATAGCGACCAATCACAATTCATTAGAGCGAGTAAATAGACCAAACACACTCGAAAGAGATCATTTGTCTCAAAAGTAACATTCTAAAGCTGATAAACAAGTGCTTCTAGTAAACTCGTGTTTATGTGATTGTCGATTGATTGAAAAACTGAAAGAAAAAGCTTTTAAAGAGGGGTTACAGTCCGTAATGTAAACAAACGCTTTGTTTACATTTTGAAATTCTATATTCGTAAAATATGACTTACTAAATGAATATCTGACAATTTTCTGGTTTGCTATGCTTATACATGAATGTAAAACAGAGTTTCAATTCAAAAAGAGTTCGAAAAATGTAAAATTTGGACAATGTTTATATTTGGTGGCCCACCTTTGTTATGAGCAGAACCGATGCGCAGAACGGACTGTAAACCCTCTTTAAGCAAGCCCGAAACAATTGAAAGCTGTAAAAGCAAGTTTAATGTGAGACTTAACGATATTTTGGACGACTCCGTTTTTTATAAACACTAGATGTATATGCATGTATTGACTAAAATTACATGGAAAACAGTATATTATAAATGTGCAAAACTGTTCGAATTAACAAGAATGTATAACGCTTATATAATTAAAATACGTTTTCTGCAAATACAAAAGAAAATATTCATCGGAATCTCTGGAGCTCAATTTCGATCATTGTTGAGGATTTCATTTTCGTGCAGTGCAAGTGGAAAAATCAGTTGCCTCTAAACATCACGATGTAACATGACGCAAAAAAAAATAAATGACAAAATAAAAGAAGACTTACCACAACGTAATACAGCGGTAATGCGGAGACGAGTTGCTACGATCTTACGATGCTAGCTCCTCGTAAATAAATGTCATGGTTTGAGGTAGACACAGCTGAGAACGGTAAAGAGACCAGCTGTAACGAACCCATTTAAGGCTTAATTAACGAAACTTTGCCTTTGCATGCACGAAAGCACTTAATTATAAATAATGTCAGCGATAATTACTAAATAATTAAGTAGTGCTTTTGAGATCAATACTCGAAGACTGTTCTCGGTATCTTAAACGGCTTCCTATTATTTCTTCCACTACGGCATTTTATGTTCCCATCATATATAATGTTGTGAGATATAGACGAAATGATCTTAAGCAAAACTGAATGCGGCTGAATTAAGCCTGTTTATCTGCAAAGTTACACTACATGGTTACAAAACCATTAGTAACAAGACGCCTGTGACGACAATTACTCAGATCCCGAGAAGAAAATAGGCACAAGATGGTCTCTTGTAAAAACGTAAATGAGTAGCTAGCTGGCTTGCTCTAACTGAGTTAAACAGTAAACTATAAACTTGAAACAGGTATCCGTGGAACTATAAATGTGCTACAAGACTACGTACTGCCTCGTAGGAAACACGCTTGAAACATCTGTCGCTAATAAACTAAAATTTGTCGGTTGTGTACTAGGAACCTTCTCGTTGTTCACTATATACATTTTAACAGTTTATATTGTAGGGATACTTAGATGAATTAGGGTTACATGACGTATTGATCGACGTAACAAAACGTCAGTGGAACACAACGGAAACAATTTCGTAACTGAAAACATTCTCAACATGCCCGAACCCCACCCCTCCTTTCCACCTTTACGATGCAGTCTGTTCAGTTTGTCGCATTAAAACATTTTGAGAGAGGATTTTGCCAAACAACCTTTACACCGTTTTGGTGATTTAGTGGACAGGTTAAAATTTGTGTTAATTTTGTTCAGTATGCCGCCAGTAAAGGAGTAATTAAACAATGTGTTTATCTTTGTCCACAGGACAATGCACGCGATAAGATCTGAAACATTTATCTCAGACATGAAGAACCTTTGTACCCGATTTAAATGTTTCAGAGTAGATTTTGAAATGTATGCCATGTTGGCATTTTGACACTTGGTAGCCGAAACTAAATTTGGATGAGGGATTTTTTCGTTTTTTGAGTTCGTTAATTATTGTACAGGTATTTGCCCACTTTAAGTCTTTCTCTCTGTATGTCAGGGCCCTCAGTAATTTATTTGTATGTTAAAATACGATCTATCCGAGTTTACTGAAGACATTCGGTGAAACTATTTTCGAAGTAACACAAGTTTGAAAGAATCTCTTTCAATCTACAATCTTAGGCACCGTCGCTTGGATTTTTTTACATAAGTATGACAAGGAAGTACAGGAGAAAGATATATGTATATGATAACTGATAAGAAAAAAAAAGAAGAGGCGTTTATGATGTAAGTCGCAGGAGAATGATAACGGAATGAGAAATGAACCAACGACTTGAAATGGAGGTCATTGCCGTTAACATGTTTCAAACGTGATTCCCGAGTTAATTTCAAGATATTAAGAAGTTGCATTTCCTTTAAAAGGTTTGAAGCTAAGAGTGCGCGTTTTCCTCCAAAGTAACTGATGAAAATGTTGGTTTGACATCGACACCAGACGTGGAAACGAGATGCCATGCTCGCCTCGAGTGACCTTTAGTCTTTTTGATACGAATAAGTGCACGTGCTTTATCAATGTTCTCAGACCGTAGCTTTTTGGTTTTCTGAATTGCTATACTTCACGCTTACTTCAATTGGTATCATCCTGACATTTTTCATTCCATGGTCACCAGGAGTGGCAACACAAAGATTAAGTTGCTATTCTTATTAGCATTCTTGATCTTAGTTCCATGCCTGTTGATGGGTGCAGGAACCAAAGAGAGCATCCAAAAAGCCTAAACTAAATTTTACATGCCGGCCTTTCAAGTTGTTGCCAAAAAAGCAACGGAAGTTGCGTTTGTAAATGACATATAATTTATAGCAGCATTGCGAAAGGCAGGCAGCTATTTTCCACGTGCGTTCATCAGCACATTTGATTGATATTGCTTTCACAATCTTTCGTTTATGTCGTATTTTTTGGTTGTCACCATGGAAACGATGAAGTATGGTTTAAAATTGTGTACATATTAGATCTAGTTTTGTGGGGTAAATGCGAACCTAAAATGATCAGGCTTTGTGATTGAACTTTTGAAACAAAAGTCGTCATTGTTTATGATTCGTTCTTTAGAAAACCAATTCCCATAGTTTATAATTGTATCTCATTTTATAACCAAGCACTCGCAAAGCTTGTTAGTATAGGTTGGTGCGGAACCGTTTTGTGCCAAACTTTATTAGTAAAATATGTCTTGAAACTAAAGCAAACTGAACATTGCTTTGGGCAAATTACCTTAAAGTGATGCTTTGAGCGCCGTAACTAGAGCGTAATTGCATGCGGGCAGGTGCATATTTATACATTCGTGTTCTGCCGACGATGTTTTTCGACATTTGACAGCCTCTGAGTTTATTACAAGACTGGACAGTAACATTTCGTTCGTGTCTTTTCCTATAAAGACATTGAAATCGTAGATTCACCGGCTTCGTTTTCGACTGAACTACGTCGGCCATCAAATAAATGAACTGCGCGCAGAAAACTAGCGCTAAAGTTTCCCACCGTAACAAGGCATCGTACGCAGTGCTTTGGTCCCGATAGCTTCACTTTAAAATGTATTTCAGGACAGTTTGCTTGAATATTTTCAGCAAGATGTATACATCATCATTTACAGTTATATCGACTTTAAATATATCGGCATATTCATTTACAGATACATCGACTTTTAAAAATCACTTGGACTATGGTTAATTATCACGCCTTTGAAAAACTGCTTGAATTAGAATGTAACGCTTATATAACATAAGTTTTCTGCAAATACAGAAAAAAATATTCATCAGAATCTCTGGAGCTCAATTTCGATGATTGTTGAGGATTTCATTTTCGCGCAGTGCAAGTGGAAAAATCAGTTGCCTTTAAACATCACGATGTAACATGACGCAAAAAACAGTAAATGACAAGATAAAAGAAAGACTTACCACAACGTAATACAGCAGTAATGCGGAGACGAGTTGCTACGACCTTACGATGCTAGCTCCTCGTAAATAAATGTCATGGTTTGAGGTAGACACACCTGCGTTGTTCTAAATCATCCAATCAGGGTGCAGTTGATGTTACGCACCCAGCCAATTATACTGCTGGCTCATTATATGCTTGCTTTTATAAATTTTGGATTCTCACATTGATTATATCTGAATGCTTAACGTTATCTGTAAAAATAACCATTCGGACGTCAGATTGAAAATCTAAATATTTGTGTCCTCAAAGCAAATCGTGAGAACGGTAAAGAGAGCAGCTGTAACGAACCCATTTAAGGCTTAATTAACGAAACTTTGCCTTTGGCAAGCAAACTAGCATGCACGAAAGCACTTAAATAATGTCTTCGATAATTACTGAATAATTAAGTAGTATTTTGTCTCAAACAATACTCGGAAACTGTTCTCGGTATCTGAAACAGCTTCCTGTTGTTATTTCCTCCACTACGGCATTTAATTTTATGATGCCATCATAAATAACGTTGTGAGATATAGACCAAATGATCTTGAGCAAAACTGCATGCAGCTGAAGCCTGTTTATCTGCAAAGTTACACTACATGGTTACAAAACCATTAGTAAAAAGACGTAATATAATATAATGAAATCAATTTAAGATTTATGTTTATGCATGAGAAAAGAGCTAGCCCTATTCCAAGACGAGATCACAAGCGCCTGCTAAGAATAATAATGAGTTATTGAAGAGCATATCCACATGGTGACTCTTCAGTTGTTCATAACAATAGATTAAAATTACGATAAAGATTTTGGACTATATGGCAACACCAGTGGCGGATCCAGGGTAAGTCAAAATAAATTATAGCTGCTCAATTTTAAATTCAAAATAACTTTATAACAATGTCATAGGTTATGAATTTCAAAAGAATAAAATCTAACCAGTGAAGTTTCTTTGAAGGTATTTTAAAATGTAGATATATCCTAGAATGAGCTGTGGTAATTTATTTTGACTTACGCTAGATCCGCCACTGGGCAACACATGCATTATATTAATATGTATCTACCGGGATTACATACTGTAAAAAATAAAATCTAGTTCAGAAATTTCTAAAGCCTTAGTGTAAAATTAATAATGTTTCTAGACTCCTTACAAAAGGTGCATTGTAAAGTCTGGGCAGCATCTCTCAGTGTTAAACAATGAATTAGAAAGATGTGATGTTTTTCGTTGCAAAATATGCCTGGTTAATCATACTTTACGTGGATAACATTACGTGCAGTTTTAAGTAAGTGTCATTCAGCTTGCTTCTTTACTGGGAATATTAGAGTTTCAATAGTATAGTATATTAAGCAAATTGTTTTCGTTTAAATGTCGAAACGATTATTTGTTTACATGTAATAAGCTGGAGAAATATTAGGGAACTTTAGATTGAAGCGAACTAAAGCATATTCAGTTTCCACGGACAGCAAGTACAGTTTTTATAGGAATAAAAATCAATTAATTTCTACAATTTGTCAAGTAATGTATCAAGGTTGCTTGTTCAAGCGTTCTGCGATACCAGTTTTTTTGTGATATCATATAATTGCCCATGTACAATTTGCTTTGTTAACAAGGACGCATGACATATAGCAACAGCTGTGTCAAACAGATAGCAGTACGTATTTTTTCTTTTTGGCCAGGGGCCGGTTGTATAAAAAAGTGATTAAAGTCAACTATGATTAGTGGAAACGTCAACCAAGCAGAACCATATTTTGTACTTAAAAAAGTGATTAAGAGTTTTATACAATCGGTCCCAAAAGTGTAAATCCAAAAGTATTTCGTTGCGAGTATCCATATTTATCAGCATTACGTTTCCCGTGCGAACTTGCAATTAATCTGCGAAGTTCTTGATATCTTATGCACAGTGTCTTGGAAAGAAAATCCATAAGAAAAATCTTCATGCTTGACTGCTGAGGCATTAGAATGTGTAAACCATTAGAAACATCCGTCATTCATGATTTGACGGAGATGGCGTCCAAATGTTGTGATGTGCGCAATTTAGTGGTTTTAGTTCTTTTCAGAGCTCTTGCATGGCTTTTCATGGACCCTCTACGTCACAAGAAGTAGTGACAATAAAGTGCATAAATTGTCCTGCCCTTTCAATGTTTCGACAAGTAATGTAAAGTCTCTAAATTACCATCGTTTTTTTACTCACCTATACCTACCTACACTACCATAGATTATTTCAGGTTATTGTCCAAGTGTGAAGAAGATCATTAAGACAAATTTTTACTGTTTTTATTGTATTGAGTTTGGGCGAAGTTCTTTCAATTTTTTATTTTTACTGCTTGCATGCAAATTATGAAATAGAAGCTGTGGATTTTTTTTTTGCTCGTTCTTACAAAATATCCGAGTAGCCCAGCTCTTAAACTACACCATTTTTATTCCAACTGGTTTATAATATTCAGTCATTTAAGGCCAGCGAGATAGGGGGCAACGGATAATAAGAGACGCCTGAATTTAAAAGATGAAAGAGTTTAGAAATTAGAAGATGAGAAAAATGGAAACAGTCATTACCAACTTGTTTGCATGTATTGCTCTGTAACGGAATTCAGTATCGGGCCTGCCCGCAGACGCTTACCTACATTTTATGGGTGAAGAAAGTAAAAGGTCTGCTTATTAGAGACAGAATTCCTGTTCTGACGCGTGACTTTTTGTGACGCGTGATTAGACGCTTTGTTTGCCGGTTAATTTGTGTGAAAAGGTTGTCGTTAAATCCTATTTTATTATGAATATTTGGACTCAGGCCCAAATCTGTTTGCTAAATTGCGAACCAAGCAAAATTACCATTCATCGCCCAGTTAATTGACGGGGGGGGATCATTAGTGTATTAACGAGCTGGCTGATGAATTTGTTTTAAAATCAATTGGAATTCAATCGATTGTGATGGCGTTTTCCAAAGAAAATCCATTTGATTTCGAACAAATGTTTGGAACAACACGGGCACGTTTGTGAAATTTCGCGCACTATGTTTGTGTAGTTCGTTATTTTGTTTGAAACCATCATCAAAGTCCGGCATATTTTGAAAATATTTGACCCGGTACATCAAGAAACTGCATAAATAATCATTAATTTGGTAAATATTTCATATCTTCCAATCTTTGAATAATGGTTCAGAATTTAGTCCATATAGGATTTATCCACAAGGTGTTTCCACCAACCAGACAGTAACCTAACTTGTGCAAAATTAGTACCACATAAACCTGTAAGGTTTATAGTTTATAGTATGGCATTTTAGCCACCAATTCTTGTAAAATCGTCTGTCATGCACTCTTTTCATCACTTGTCAATTTTTTAACCCAACTGGATGCGCCAGCAGTTTTTGACTGCAGCGGTAACACCAATGGCATCCGCATACGTTGTTGTTCCAATAAATAAATTTGTTCTCATCAGTTTCTATTTTCTGTTGTGCAGTCGAGTTGGTAAACAAGCCAATACAAAGACAAATTCATACATGCATTTTTGAAATATTTTTTTTAACATTTGAATACAGAAAATGTTAAATACTACAGTGTTTATCTATTTGTGCGAGTGTAAGAATCAGTTCAAATTTCTTAAGCATGCAAATTCTAAACTATTGCTCTTTCTTACAATTTAAACTAATTAAAGGGAAGTAGCAACAAAACGTGTGCTTCGTAGGAAAACATTATACATTCCGCCGTCCTGGACATTCATTTCTGTTGTTGGATATGCATGACGTCACAACATCATTTTGTATCTTGAAAGACTCTCCGGTGATTTTTATAATAAATGAGATATTGTTACTTCTTTCTGGTATAAATTAAAGAAATATCTTATGCAGGCTTTCTATTTCCACGCTGTATCTGTAGTTTTAGGATATCTAGTCAGGTTGTGACATCATTTAATGAGATCAAGATGGCGGGTAGTAGAATGCTTTGCTCTGAAATGTCTCTTCAATTTGAGACAGTTGGAAAACTTTGAAGAACGTCTGATTCAAAGTCTCAAACTGTCTTTAGAAAAGAAAAACAACATTTTTCCTGCCATTTCCCTTTGACTACAAACTATTCTAAACATATCAGAACTTTACAGCAGCATTAAGGTCCATATCGCTCTGGGGCCGCGGTTGTATCAAAAGCGTTTAGCTTAAACGGCGGATAAGTCAAAAATATAAAACAAGTTTGCATGTTGTATAACCAAACCAGCAAAAGTTATTTGCCCTGAGAAGAACAATTATATATAAAACTAAATGTTTATTCTATTAAACTCAAAATTTCGGTTTCGTACTAAGTGTAAAAGTGATTTTTAAATTTCACTTATCCACCGTTTAAGCTAAACGCCTTTGATACAACCGGCCCCTGATGTTTTGATTTATCTTCGAGTAACACACGAGGACATGAGTTTTGCATGGACGCTTGGTAATGCTTTTGTGACACACTATTTCCAGCCAGACGCCAGGTTGTTTAATTTTACGGCCTTGAAAACTTTAGTCCTCGATATTTTTATCCCTTAGGACAATTAGAACTCCTTGCTGAACCATTGTTTTTGGTTGAAAAAAACGATGAATGTTTAATGACAAAGCTTCACCAGCCCAAATTAAAACGCCCACCACTTTAAACCTTTTGAATTCTTATGGTTGTTGCATATGTTAGCATGGTATTGACGTCGGTTAAAACAAATACCGCGTTCCATAAGCAAATTCTGTAGTAGGTCTTTATCGAAGCTGTGAACAGCAAACATTGATCAAACGAAATACTTACATTGCAGGAAGTTTGTATATGCCTCAATCTTTAAACACAAAGACTTATAATGGAGTATCTTCAGCACAATTATATTGTAAGACGAAAGAAGCAAGGCAATGTAAGGTGAGGTCATATGGGAATGTATTGATGTTTAAAGATCATTTCACCTTTGCTCATGTACGATAGTTTGTGTTTAATGTATCGTAGATCAGCGGTGGGATCAGCGGTAGCCGACACATGCACAGCTCACCTTTATATTTCGTCATTTCACTGTGTCAACTTGTGGGGAACATTGCCTTTCGAATAAACGTGTTATACTGAAACAAAAACTACTGAAAGGTCAACAAGTTGCACATGGATCGCGAATCTCAAAGTTTACTCACCTTCGCGTGTACTCGCTTTGTTATTCAAATTGTTTAACTAAAACTGACCAACCAGAATTAAGATTTCGAAAAATACACGCGGGAATTACCATATCTAAATGTTGCACTAAGTGAGTAAACTCTTTTGTTTATTTTGAGATTCGCGACCATGTATTCAAAATAATTAGGACCTCTTACGCTAAATAGCGAGTTTTAACTTAAACTAATCGTCCCGTATAAAGTCGTAGCCACACATCAAATCTGCTTAATCATTGCATGTTTTGTTAGCATGTCGATTGGGAGGTCTGGCTGCATACTATTTCTCAAATCGCATAAAATAAAGATGTCATCAACATAATAAGCACGAGGGGAGAGAATAGGGGGAGGATCATCGGTAAATAATTATGGATATGTCATCGGTAAATATCTATATGCCAAATAGTTCAATCCAGTTTATAGCAACTAATGTGTCAGAAGATGCCAACAACATGCAACATAAGATGTGCATGCATCGAGCGAAAGCTTATTTTATGTATACATTTGTATCAGATGTATTTTATGAGTTTATAAGCGAAAGAAGCGTAGATATGAACAAAACGGATCTGAATGCTGCCTGAATTCAAATGAATTTTGGCGATAGAAAGAAATTGCATTTATCACCGTGCAAAACTACAAATGGCTTCATTTCCCACAATCTACGGATTCTATGCACGGTTTACAAGAATAGGTTGTATATATTGACATGTTAATGTTATAATGGTGTGCAAATAAGACAATATCACAGTATAGGGAATAAACAGTATGGCCATTTAGCATTGCAACATGTCCCCCTAATTTTCATGCATTTGACTGGCCAGAATAATGGCGGAACAGCAATTTTAGCGTTTCTAGTAATATATCCAATCCGAGTTGGTGTTTTAGACGTGGTTTCTAACTCCGAGTGCCATGAACAATGGCGAGGCGCAGCCGAGCCATTGTTCATGGCACTAGGGAGTTGGAAGCCAAGTCAAAAACACCAACGAGGATTGGATATGGCTTCTCACACATCATTACATATTCATAGCAATGAGGCATGGAATTATGACGATTAGATATTGATAAAAAATAGATCTGGGACAATAAAGAGTGCACACTAAAGTGGAACTAATGAGTTCAATACAAAAGAAAATGCTAGGATACGTTACGATATGGTTGAGGTGAAAAACAAATTTACCAATGACATTTGCATGAAATTTTGCATGCATGAAGTGAAACGAAGTGTTCACTTCGGCTTAGGTTCGTCGTGAATAGATCAATTGTGTTGGGAAGAGAGCATGGCATCTTCTTTGACGAAAAAACGGTTTCGAGAGCCTGAAAGTGTTGAGCACACTATCGAAAATGTGAAGAAATCCACTCCACGTAGTACTATGTACAAAAATCGATGGGCTGTTCGCATTTTTTGAAGAGTGGCAATACTTTCAACAATTGTAGTGTTAACATTTGTTTTAACACAAAATAACTAGTTGTGTTTAAAGGGATATTTAAAGCGTGTTTACAGTGTGTATTTGTGTTATAAATTAGTTAAATTGCGAGATGCTAACACCGTCCAAAGTTTTTTATCCAGGAGATATTCTCGAAAAACAGTAAAGTGTATTTAGAACAAAATTCTAAATACAGTAAACTGTATTTAGAATTTATTTCTAAATACAGTTTAATGTATTTAGAATTTATTTCTAAATACAGCAATTAAGTTTAATTGCATAATCTTTTGTTTACCCCTCAATTTCCCTCAGCTTCAAAGCCCTGCCCACTTGAATATATTAAGAGACTGACCTAGACTGGGTTTTCATGTACAGACACGTGATGTGAATGAGGAAGCATCATTGGCCGAATTGCTATGAATATGTAATGATGTGTGAGAATTGGTCTGAAAAGGCAATTGACCGGCCAGAACCTGCATAATGACATGCGTAATGCGACATGCGTGGGGACACACCTCTAAGGTTCAGACTCAATATATATATATATATATAAGGTTCAGACTCTATATATGAGTGCCACATCTCGTGGTACGAAACTAGTTAGTAATAAAGATGCCTAGTGGAATTTGTTGAGTCGTATAAATAAATTAATTATGCTCTGGATATCCATTGAGCACTCTTTCAAAAGTTTTTATAAACGGCAAAACCTAATACTATATATATATATATATATATATATATATATATATATATATATATATATATATATATATATATATATATATATATATATATATATATATATATATATATATATATATATATATATATATATATTTATTTGTTTATTTATTTATTTATTTCGTAGATCTGCTGTGCTACTCCGAGTTTCACGCTATAAAGCGATCGTCAGGCAACTGACAGATCTGGTGAAGCTGCTCTCTATTTACAGTTTGATACTAGGTATCGCGTTACATGTCTACACTTGGTAAATAGTTTGGTTCGGTTGTTCAATAAGGCATTATCTTTGTTTTTCATGATAGTAAGTTTTTCCTCAAGGCATAGGTTACATCTCCTAGATGTTACATCTTCTAAATTTCCATTTTTTATGTAGAATAAAATCAGTTTGTCCACGATGGGATCAGGTATTTATCTAAATGAATCGGCTACGTTAGTTATTGAGAAATGCTGATTTGACCGGGGCGACTATTAGACAAGGCATTTGAAAGGGAGTAGGCGTTTATTGCAAGGTATAGCGCAAGTTTTTGTTAAAATTAGTTACCTTAAGAAGAAGTATACACGTGGTTTTAACTTAAGTAAAGTACTTCCACTTCTGATGGAGTGAATTGGAAGCTCCCGCCAAGGAGGGAGCGTGTGTTGTTTTCTTGGTAAGTGTAACCATGTGGGAGATTGTAGGAGCGACCAAAATTTGTGTAGGATTTGGTGTTTGATCCTGCGTCACTGGCAATGTACAAGTCATCAATCCAACCAAATATTGGTCCAATAAAAGTATGACGCCTGATTGCACACTGATCATTCTCAGCTTTCAGCGTAGACTTGAAAGGCACCAGACCATCGTTATTACGTAGTGAATATATGAAAGATCCTGGAGCACGTTCACAATCATCTGTAAAAAATAAAGGAAATAACAAGAACTGTGATCGCCTCAATTGATTGGCCTGAATAAAATATTTCGTAATGAAGATTTCGAGTAAAACGGCTACTCGTTTTTTGTACGCAGCTATAATTCGCGCGTAAAATATGACGGATCGAGCGACTTGTGTCACTAGCAAGGTTTGAAATCTGATTAAGTATTCTGGCGCGAAAACCAATTAAAATTATGCAGACGTTAACTATTTCAATCTTGTCACATAATTTAAGGCTCCTTTAATCATCAAATCAATCCCAGCTAAACTCTTATGTACGGTATTTTTTACAAAATTGCGTTATGAATAAAGAATAATAAATAGCTGAAAATGACGTCATTGGAGCATTTTTGCATCCGTGAATTTTGGGTGCTCCTCTACTTCTCGAGCGCGATTTTTTGCCACGTAAAATGAGCGAGCGACTTGTGTGGCAAGTCTAATTGTTTCACAATTATTGTGTGAACAGGTTTTCTGTTTGGTCGGTACTATACCTGAAAAGACAATCACTTTAGGGAGTATATTTTCCGTATAAAACCGACTCCCAAACATTGTTTAATAATCCAATCACAAGACACATTCTCTAGCCATTCAGGCGTCTTTTCTGTGAATATCAATTACCGTACACTAGTCGTAATCTTCAGCAAAATGCTCAACGTTAAGAGACAGTATGAAAAAAGTATAACTTCATCTATAGTTTCATTATAATAATAGAAAGATTTAGCAAACACGACGCGACGTCGACAAGGATGAGAAAATAATGTGTACAACAATAGACAGCTACTTCCGGATTCATGTGGATCGTCAAATTTACTTGTATTTACTTGCAATTTTACTTGCATTTTTGTGTTTTCATTTCCGCCTGCTTATTTCGTTATATATTTCAATCAGTTATCGAGATATGGGGCAAGTATGAAGATTGTGTCTGACCGATCAACAACTTTTGGAAGGATAAACTGAAAACATTTTGTTGTCTTGAGAAGGTGAAGTTTGTCACAGTTCTCGAAAAAATTCAAAAGCTGTTGGTCATTTCTCAAGGTAAATATTTATAGTTCTGGGTGACTCGCTTAGGTGGATGGGTTTTCAGTATAATATAGCATATCAGTGATTATCCTCCTAACATTTAGAATTGTTTTCAAAAGTTTTTTCTGTTTGAAATCTGCTTTTTTATTTCTTGTACTTTTTTGCACTCTTGTCACAAAACAGCTGGAATTGCATGACCATAACGAAAACGATGGCAGCATATACATTTAACCAGAACGCGTTGCAGGCATCAAACAAAAATGACAGAAAAAATAATCTTATAGCATATTTTTTACTCTCTCTTACACTCTCTTAAAAATATACTCTCTCTTATGCTTGTCCTTTAATAGACATCATTTTTCTGAAACGATTTCTGACCACAATGCATTCTGGTAAAATGTACATCCGCCATCTTTTCATTGCGGTCAATTGCTCGAGTTTTTACTGTTTTTTTTAAAACTTTTATTTTGCCCATAATGATAAGATTACAAACTAAAGAAATTACAGAAACCATACGGCTTTTGTTTTGGACCCCAGGCTATAACTTCAAAGCTATTTTACATATATATTACATAGTGTCAGTGCGGAAGCTCATAAGAGAAAGAAAATAGTAGAAATATTATAGTGGATATGATATAAGATATGACTGTATAGCCATGCATGTTTGAGTTGTTTTCTTTTTATATATTTATCTGGAATGTGTTATTCTATTGAATTTACTTGTTAAGCTTTCTGGAAACACCACGTAAATTTCCACGCCATAATAAAGGCCACGCCATCATGGCGGTTGGTCGGAAAATTTCCGGCTCGCGGGATTTGATACTTTTTATTTACATATATATAATACTTTGTAGAATATTCAACTCGAAAACACGTAAAACTTCAAGTATATCCATCTGGTAAAAGTTATGTGTTTGCGTGGATGTAACAAGTGCGATAAACTTCTTCAAAGCCTTCAAGCGTCGACGAACTTTGAAACAACGACCACTGGCAAATCGGTTAAAACTAATTATTGGTCTGCGCTTTATACTGTTCCTACTCAGTATTCCTCATTATGCTATCTGGTGATGTCGAAATCAATCCTGGGCCAAGATGCAAAGAAAAGGATTCAGTTAAATGTGTTACAATAAATGCGCGAAGTTTGACGAATTTAGTAAAATTTAACAACAGCAACAAAAACTGAAAGTAATCTTGAGCGTTTTCAAAATTTGTGTCTTCGGAAGACTTTGACATTGTTTGCGTTAATGAAACTTGGTTGTCTGCAAATGTTTACGACGCAGAAATTCTACATTCAGGATATACTATTGTCAGAAACGATCGCATAACGCGCGGTGGAGGTGTATTGTTAGGGGTAAAGACTTCTACATTTAAATTTGTACGTGAAATTGAATACAAACATGAATTGGAGGTTACAGTGGCTGAAATTACAATAACGTCTAATATAAAAATGCTTGTTTGCTTGTGTTACCGCCCACCAGACGCAGAAAAAAGTTGGATGAATAAATTTGAATCGTTCCTTCGAGATGTTTGCACACGTCATTCGAAAATTGTGATTGCTGGTGATTTCAATTTACCGCGCGCGTGCAGGCAATCGAATGTAAACGGATTTGGCGGGAATGAACATGCGTTTGTTAAAATACTTAACGATTTTTTCCTGGAGCAAATGAACACATGTCCTACTAGAGAAGAAAACATTCTCGACCTTGTCATCACTAGTATTCCTGATCGTATCAAAGCAAGTGAAGTCGTGAAGCCCTCAGATACAGAAATTTCCACCGACCACAGTGCTATTGTTTTTAATCTTTCTTTGTCGTGTAACTCCATTTCAAAAATAAAAAGAACTGTATTTGACTACCATCGAGCTGATTTTGATGGTCTTCGGTCACACATTCACTCACTTAACCTCACAGGGCTAGTATCAGATGATGGTGATATCAACCAAGATTGGTGCAGCTGGAAAAATACGTTTCTTTCCGCAGTATCGGATTTTGTTCCCACGAAGAAACTTCAACCACGAAATCATCTCCCATGGATGAACGGTGAGATTATTCACAACATCAAAAAGAAAAACTCCATAAGGATGAGAATGAAGAGATCTCGCTTGCCAAGTCAAAACCTTAAAGATAGATTTCGAGATATACGTAGAAAGATTAAGCAAATGTTACGCGAAAGCCGACTGAACTACATCAACTCAATCTGTTCGGTTCGTGGACAAAATCCGAAACGCTTTTGGTCATTTTTTAAAACAAAAACTAAAGTTTCGAACATTCCAGATAAAGTTTCCATGAAAGTGAGCAATACAGAAAGAACATCTTCCAACAATGACGTAGAAATAGCAAATACATTTAACACGTATTTCGCCTTCATCTTTACGCACGACTCTGATACCGATCACCAGCAAGAAAATCATTCGAAAACTGACATTATACTGGACGAGATAACACTAACAAATGATGAGGTAATTGCCGTGCTGAGAAATTTGGATAACAACAAAGCCCACGGTCCCGACGGAGTTCCTGCGCGACTATTAACAGAGACAGCATACCAGATCGCTCCATCACTTTGCGCACTCTTTAACAAATCATAACGCTGCGGGAACCCTCCTGATGATTGGAAATTAGCTAATGTCGTACCTGTGCATACGCGAGGAGAGAAATCGTACGTAGAGAACTATCGACCAATCTCGCTGCTTTTCCTTATCTCTAAAGTGTTGGAACGTGGTGTCTTTTATAATATCAAAAATCATGTATTCCAACAATTAAACCCTTGTCATCACGGATTTGTGCCAGGAAAATCGTGTGTAACGCAACTTATTGAAGTATTCGAGCAGATTGGGAGCAAACTGGACAGTGGTGAACAAATTGACGTGATTTATCTAGATTTATCTAAGGCGTTCGATAAAGTAAGTCATGCTAAGCTTCTGAAACGACTACGCGAATTTGGGTTCGGTGGAAACATCCTGAATTGGTTCTCATCGTATCTCAGTAATCGACGTCAGCAAACAACGGTTCATGGAGTAACATCAAGACCGTTAGCCGTAACATCAGGAGTTCCACAAGGTTCGATACTTGGTCCATTGCTCTTCCTGTTGTACGAAAACCACCTCTCCAACACCGTAAGTAACTCAACTATCGCGACCTTCGCTGATGACACGAAGCTCTTCAGAACCATAAACTCCATACACGACGCATCCTTGCTGCAAGAAGACCTCACAAACTTCGAAGTGTGCACCAGCAATGTCAATCTGGAACTTAACGCTGAGAAGTGCAAAATTCTAAGATTAACGCGGAAACAGAAGAAGATAGAACACCCTTACAAAGTACACAACACTGTCTTGGAAAGCATCGATTTTGAACGTGACTTCATCTAACCTTAACTGGACAAAACATGTCGAATATCAATGCACACAAGCAAGTAAGATGTTAGGTTATATCAGAAGGCAAACCGGCTTGACATAAAAACTACCTGCGTTCGTCGAACCCTATTTCTGTCCTTAGTCCGATCCCAACTATGCTATGGTTCTCAGGTCTGGGCTCCCCAATCAGTCAACTTGATTAAGCGTATAGAAAGGGTACAAAGGCGAGCAACCAAGTACATTTTGGATCTTCCATTCTTCTGCGAGTTTAGTTATAACCAGAGACTTGAAATGCTAGATTTAATTCCTGTATGTTACTGGCACGAGTATCTTGACATGGTTTTCTTATTCAAAGGCACTCATGGGATAACAGTCATCAATAACGAGTTATTACCAACAATCCAAAACTGGGAAAGAGCAACAAGATCTGCTGATCCGAACAGTCTGATATATAAAACAAAAAAGTGCAAGACCGCAACATATCAGAAGTCTTTCTTGACGAGATCAACGAGATTGTGGAACATTTTACCAAAAGACCTGACACATAAAAACACTACATTCAACAGTTTTAAAAGCGGTCTTCTAGCTTACTATAAACTTGCCTCAAAAACTGTCTATGATGCAGAGGATCCACGAACGTGGAAATCTATATGTTTGTGTTGTAATACGTCTCGTAACCTGTCCTGTCCAATATCGTGCTGTAGTTAGCTTGTATGTATAGAAATAGTGCAATTTTTAAATGTTAATTTGATTGTATTTCTCGTATTGTGTGAAGGATCGCTGTAATTGGCTTGAGCTGTAGCGATTACCTAGCCATGTCAATGTCATATATATTGTTTTTGTTAATGTGTGTATAGTCTTGGCAAAGCCTAATAAAATTAAAATTAAAATTAAATTTATTATTGCAGAGCTTTCGATCCGTAAGCTCGGATCTTCATCAGTGCTATAATAATGACTATTTGAATTCACACGCCCCTTCTTATACATGAAGTGTCGTGATTGTATGCTCGCGTGATTTAAAGTTAATTAAACGGTCAAATCAGCTACGTTATTTCTAACGTAGCGAAATGGTTCTATACCATTCTAGTGAAAACAAATTGTTTCGAGCTCTCTGCACACATAAGGATACCGTTAATGAATTTCGGAAACCCGGTGTGTACCGCATTCCATGTGAATGTGGTTTGATATATATTGGTGAAACTGGCCGAAATCTCTCATTACGTCTTAAAGAACATAAGACTAACTGGAATGAAGCGTCCATTTTAGCGACTGAAAGTCATAAGTTCTCTCTCAAAATGAGAGAGTCAATTGAAATTGAAAAACATAGCACGATAGATCAAGAGGGTAAGCCACTAGACAGTACGTGGCGCGCTCTCTTTACTGCGCAAAATTAAATTTTTCTTTCTTCTTTGCGCACGCATGCGGGTTAATTAGAACCATTTCGCTACGTTAGAAATGACGTAGCTGATTTGACCGTTTAATTAACTTTTAAATCACGCGAGTATACAATCACGACACTTTATGTGTAAAAAGAGGTGTGTGAATTCAAATAGCCATATTATGATAGCAATGATGAAAATCCGAGCTTATGGATCGAAAGCTCTGCAATAATAAATTTACGTGGTGTTTCCACAAAGCTTAACAAGTATATTGTATTCACCATGCAACCGTACAAGAAACCTATTGAATTTAGTTGTAAGAAATAATTTTTGATCATTGCTTTAAAGGAGTTGTAAGACTTGGGTTCTTTATATTGCGTGGGAAGACTGTTCCACACTTCTATTCCTTTATTTGCTAAAGTATGTTTTTAATGATTAGTTCTAAAACACTTTTTGTGCAGCAATGACGAGTGTCTTGTACTATGATTATGAATTTCCTTTTTGATGATAAAGTGGTTTGTGAAAAGTTCTGGTAAATTTTTCAGATGGACATATTGGAACATGAACATACTTGTTAAGTAATAATTTATTTCGAATAAATTGAGTATTTTGAGGCCATTAAAAATTGGCTCAGAATAGTCTAGATAAAATTTAAAAGTCATTAATCGGACAATCTTTTTTTGAATATTAACTAACTTTTTAATACGTGATTTGTATGTGTTACCCCAGATTAGATTTCTATAAGTTAAATAAGGATAGACCAATGCATAATATATTAACTTCAAGTAATTTAGGTTTGTAAAATGGCGAATTCTGGCAATAATTGCTGCACATTTGATCATTTTTTTTATAATCAAATCCAAGTGATCAGACCATGTTAAGTTTTCATCAATAACAATTCCTAGAAATGTGATATTTTTTACTTGTTTTATCACTTCATTATTTATTGAAATTTTGATGTCAATATTAGGTTTCTTTTTTTTTATCTAAGAAGTATAAATTTAGTTTTCCCTGCATTAATAGACTGTTTATTGGCATTCAACCTGTCGGTAATTTTATTCATTTCAATTTGAATGATTTCTTTAACTTCTCAAGACACGTATGACTGAAGAGAATGTTTGTGTCATCCGCAAATAATCCAATTGAAACCAGTTCCCTAGAAAATTGAATATCATTTATGTATAAAAGAAACAATAAAGGATCCAGAACTGATCCCTGTGGGACACCACTTTTAATAGTCCTTTTCTCAGACGGTACTCCATTTCCTATTGTATAGATAATTTTCGAACTATTTTTTGGTCACTACCTTTATACCGTAGTGTTTTGGGTTTTTTATCAGAATCTTGTGATTAATTGTATCAAATGCCTTTGATAGATCAAGGAAAATACCAGCAGAGTATTTTCTCTCATCTACTGCTTTGGTTGTCTTGTCTACAAAGTCGATTATTGCATGTTCTGTCGACCTATTTTTTTCTGAAACGTACTGCTGTGTTGATAATATTTTGTTTTTATTAATGAATTTTGTTAGTCGGTTGATATAAGTCTTTCCAGCAATTTAGAGAAGCATACAAGAACAGATATTGGTCAGTAACTTTCACACTTCATTGCATCATTTCCTTTAAAAATCGGCGTAATCAATGCAAAATTTAAATCATCTGGAATAACTCCACTTGTTAATGTAACTTGTTAACTTGTTTGAAAATGTTAGATTAAAAACATGTGTTAGTGGCTCAGATATTTCTTTAGCTAACAATTTAACAATATTTGTCGTAATGCCATCAAAACCGCAACTTTACTTTGACTTCATGTTTTTGGACCAGGAACTGGTCCCCAAACGCTGCTAATCTTCTTGTTCTTGTTGTTAGGGGGCGAAGCTCTTTGAAAAAACCCTAAGGCTCCGTCATCACTTGTCTGATCGGAATGAAACTTGACATAATTATTCTAAGCAATATTCCGCGTCGATTGACGGTGTTCGATTTTTCATTTCGACTTTTGAAGCAAAATACAAGCAATTCTTGACTGTATCCGTAGCAAATAATGTATGTGTTCGTATCATTAATATTCAGCGAATATATGAGCAAACGCAAGCGATAAGAAAGACATTGTCTTCTCTATTGTTGTGAACACAATCACAAGAGATCTCGGGCAATACCCCTAAAAAATTTGAACGATTAATTCTAAGCGTTAAGTTTGACTAAATTCAACACTGTCTTTGTTAGACCAGGAACTGGTCACCAAACGTTGCTAATCTTCCTCTTCTTGTTTGGAATTTCAATGCCTAGCACTAAATTGAATCCACGAGTGGATAAACTATTGACCAGTGTCAACCATTTTTATGCCAGACAAAAAAACTAAACCTAGGAGTGCATATTAAGAATGCAATCAAATTTTATGCATGGGTTATTTTAGCCTATTCAATTTGGCTTTTATCAATATTCCCATGAGCAAAACAAACGTACTTTACAAAGATATTTTAATTTTTTAACAAGTGCTAATGCATTCAAATGTTAACAATAGGTGATTTCAATAGTTTTTGGTTTTTTTGGGACACCCTGTATGCACATTCTGCTTAATGGTGATTACTTCGTCGAACAACCAGACATGCTCACACAATTGCTACTTGTATACGTATGGCATGGTGCATTTTAAGAATTACAGTGATTCGGATCACTGGCACTCGAACTTCATTTTACTCTATATGTTTCACATGTACACATCAGTCCTCAAAATTATCACATATCCATAAGTACAATTGCCGAACAAAAGCATATGCTCATACAAAACAAAATATTAGGTCTCTCAGACATTTGCACAATTACAGATTACGAACATTAATATTTAGCGAAAGGAATAAGAAAATGGAATGACTTAAAAGAGAATTGAAGACGTTAGAGACAGTGGAGATTCAAATCCTAGGAACCTTACACAAAATCAAAGGTGCAAGATGCAACGAGGGACAAACAGACATCGAGACTGTTGCCAGTGAAACGCTAGACCTCTTGCAAATCAATGAAAATTAAACTTGAAGTGTTGGAGAAAGAATTAAATGATCTTAATCATCTAAAAGAAAAAATCAACAATTAATTAAACAAAATGAAAAACTGCTGGTAGATCTAACGAACTCCCAGAGCCTCCTCGAAAATTGCCTCGACGATTCTTTCATGCTCGCCGAAAAGCGCAGGAGAAGATCTAGAGTTACAAGATCAGACTCCAAAACAGAATAGTTAACAGATGGCTTAAGAATTACTAAGTTGTGTGATATAAAGATACTACATGAACAGTCCCGTATTGCGAACGTTATGCAACACTATACATAGATTTTTTGTTATACATTGTGGCGTGTTTGTCTCTAGGCTAAAGTCACGGGTGTTGCTATGAAAAAATGTCCCAAGTTCTGTACATATATAGAGGTTTTAAAATTCTAAGCGCTAAACAGTGCACGCTTCCTTTGCCAGTTCCTGTTATTGGTCAAAACTATTATTGTCATTGTTTTTTTTATTTTATTGGGAGCAATATTAGTGAAATACTCGTTGAAGTTGTTTCAACAAAAGTTTTGGAAATTTTTGTTGGTTCTATCAACTAATAGTGTTTTCCATAACATTCTAGAATTTTGCTTATATTTTGTCAACTGGTCCTCATAGTAGGTCTTCTTTGCTATTTCTGTAATATGATTTAGTTTATTTTTATAATTTTTGTACAAATGCTCATTTTTGCCTTTTCTGATTCGTAAGAAAGCTTTGTAAAGTTTATTTTTGTTTCTAACTGACTTTAATATACAGTTAGTCATTCATGGACGTTTTGTTTTATTTACTTTTTTAGTGTTTTGTTTGCTCTTTGGTGAGAAATATACATACTCATATACATAAGTAAACATTTTTAAAAACTTATTATAGGCCATTTCCACATCATTTGTTTTATTCCATGAGAGGGATTTAATTGCATTTTTAAATGCTTCTGTATAGATTTCATTAAATAGTCTTATATTATTAAAATTCTCTCTGGCATTTTTACCAAAATATTGGCATTAAACACATGCACTATTGGCAACTGATCTGAAATATCGCTGAAAATAACGCCGTTGAGAGTGTCATCAAGTTGTTCCAGGTTATTGGTAAAAATATTATCCATCAGTGTGGCAGTGTGATGAGTAATTCTCGTTGCCTTAGTAATAAGTGATCATGAGAAAAAGGATGATGTGAATAATTGTTCAGTAAAATAATTTTCATAATCACAAGACGCTGATTTAAATAATGTTAATGTCTCCCATCAGGTAACAAAGTGGACGACGTCCTAGCCAAAACCGGATGTGGATTTTCGCGGGTCTACGCAATTTTCCCGTCCTCGTCGACATCGCGTCGTATTTGCTAAAGCTCTCTAGTATTACAATTATAAAGTGTCGGGATTTATGGTTGCTCTAAGTTTATGGAAAAGAAATCGTTCGCCAATGACAATGACGAACTGAGATAGCAGGTAACAGTACCGGATCGAACTGCTGATTTTGTTAAAGAAACAGAAAACGCGATCCAAAATATGCATTCTTCAACATGAAGTCATTTAGCTGCTACAGTCAAAACGAAGAAATGGACTCTAGCTACTTTGTTTCGATTTAATTATTATTGTAGTTAATATATGAAACTGAGATATGTTTCCAGTGTTTGGTGTACCATTAATACGCTTATATGACTTCACTAGTGAACTGTAGACTCCGCCAGGCGATGTTGTGAGTAGTGAAAATATGGTATTTTTGGTACATGGTATACACAGCCAAAAATAAACAACCTGTTCTGGCCTGATGAAAACAGCATTGAACAATATTTTGCTGCCAACATTGTTCAATGTTGTCAACAATACTAAATAAGTTGTTGAGCCTGAGCTAGGTGCAACAGGTGTAACAATGTTGAACAATATTGTTGACAACCTTGAACAATGTAGGCAGCAATTAAAACATTGTTCAATGCTGTTTTCATCAGACCAGAACAGGTTGTTCATTTTTTGCGATGTAGTAATATTGTATAGTCCGAATTGCATACTGGTCGGTGGCGACTGGGGTTCATTGGTAAGTACTTTATTTCCCGGGGCTGACTGGATTTTTTAAGAACGAAGAGCGCACGGGGAAATGAAGTAGTTGCCGGTCCATTGCCACATGTATGTCTATGTTTATACATATATTTGTTTTGTAAAGTAATTTGCAGAAATCGTAAAGTTAAAATTATAAGATGCACGTTGTTATGATACCTGAAGTTATTAATTACGAAGTTGCATAGCGTTAACCCTATTAATTATGCATTTTATCTTTATATCTAGTGCATGTGAGCAGCTGGGAAATTTGCCACCGCTGTGCAAAAATATTGTTGGCGGCTGAACACAAAATGCAATTAGCATATTATTTGCGAAATACAGATTGGTTTCAGAGGTGCTCGGAATTTAGTTTCTTTGACGAGCCAGTTATAATTTTGTTCACAATTTTTCACTGATTTCAGTAAAGGACTGATATAGCTGTCAGTTAATCATATTTTGAAGTGATGACATCGTCTGTTGAAGCAAATTTCCAAACTTTGACATGTGAGTGGGTTGCCAAGAATTAAGCGCGATGTTGAATTTATGTTTGACTTAATACTGAAAAATTTAGCTTTTGCTCCAAAAAGATATTTGTTTCCTGTTACTTCCAATATGTTAATGTTTCTTTCGAAACCAATTTTTTTGTTTTATAAATTCCGCTCATGGTCAATAGTTTGTTGTGAAACTCGCTACCGGAAAAGTACTTTAAATTACGGTTGCTGTTGAAATGGTCGCGAACGTGATAAAACATCCACAATCACGTGGGTCGTCAGTGCTCTGATGTCTTTAATGCTGTATAAATGTTTTCGTACAAATGGTAAAAATATTTTTCAATTGACTAATGCGTTTGGTCGATCGATTTCAGTGACATATTTGTATTGTTGTTCGAGCACGAGTGTTGACTAGTTTGAGTCGAATTTTAAAAAATCAGCCTTTTGCTCCAACATGATTTTAGCTGGAACTTGGTCTTCATGTTTATATCTACTCACCTGATTTGTTAGCGTGCTCTTAAAAATTACGCTAATAGGTTGTTTAGTCCACTGAAAACGCTTGTGATCCATGTTTGTTATACGATTTTTAAATATCACGCGTAAATCACGCAATTTCCACGCGTTCACGCAGGCTTATCTGGCGCATGCTCAGACAAATTTCCCAGCTGCTGTGCATGTTTATATCTAATGTATTACACCAACAACATATCGCCCTATTTTGACTTTCACTTTATGAAAAGAAATCGTTCGTTATGATCATATTTTTAAATCTGAACGTCGAACTATTAGCAGAGCTACTGAGTTTTTGAGAAACAGAGAACAACTGCAACTGATCCCAACATGAGTAAAATGATATCACACTAGCAGTGTCAATACAATGGTAAGAAAGAAATATCTAGGTCAGTCATAATACCAGTTTAGCACACATCTGTAGGAGCATCAAAAAGCTGTTTCAATTTTAAACAAGGGGAAATCAGCTTTGGCTGCAGAACATGTGTGTAATATGAAACAAACGATAGCGTGTGTTTACTCTAAAATCATTACCACACCACTTAAATAACATCACCCCCTGATCGAGTATACAAAGGGGAGCGCTGCAGATCAGATCATTGAAGATCACAGAAGTTGTATCAATTTAAAAACATCCATGATTACAGCTGGTTGACGTGAAAAAGTGACTTCATATAATGTCAATTATACAACTGCAATATTTTTTTGTCTCAAAAACTAACTGAATCTATACGCAATTATTTTTGACAATCTTTCTTCGAAAATAAGTGAGGACACGTGTGATGCATGTGATGAGTTTAAAGAAATAAGTAGAAATGTATTCTCCCCAATCTTCTTATTTTAGAGATGCTGTAAGATCCGTTATGCGCCTTGGTTGTGCTTATAAAAAAAGGATGATCAGCAGGTGCAAACATTAATTGCCTAAATTTTGCATCTTTCGAACTTTTTCTCAATTGAAAATCTAATGTATACTCATTTATGAGCATAGCAAACCAGAACAGTGTCAGTTCAGTAATATCGTATTTTACAAAAAGCATATAGAAGTTCAAATTGTAAACAAAGTGTTTGTTTACACATTACGGACATTGCAGCATTATGCACTTTAAAGACGTGTGTCTGAACTAAGATTCTTAGGAAGGTGTAGCAACAACCTAGTACCTAGGCTTCTATCTATACGCTCCCGGGAGGCACCAGGAGCATAGATAGTAGAATAAGTACTATGTTAGTGCGGCAACTGTACTTTTTTCGCTTATTCTTAAACTAGACCTTTTTCTACACCAACATAAAAAAACTTTGAAGTAACTTCGGAAACAAAATGTGTAAAAATAAAAATAAAAATAAATTATGTCTGTGATTTCCGATCATGTAGTTGCGATAATCAGATTATCAACACTTCAGTCGATAAAACCATATGATTGACGAATAGTTCAGAAGAGCGATTAGCAACAATGCAACTACCGTAGTATTCATAAATGGGAATAAATCAAACTTACTAACACTGGCCCATGCAACCGTAGAATATCCACCAAAAATGAGATTTTTCGAATCCTTGACAACTTTGACAATGACCAAAGTAGGTACTTTGCCATCACAATTACTGTGAAATGTTGAGGCTGCCCAACCGTCCCTGGTGGCTCGCCAACATGCTGTCCAACTTCCCGTTTTCGGCAACCAATCTCCCAGTACCTTTGTAAAATCCGCTGGCTCATTTGACAATATTTGGGAATCGAGAACATGAACTACATAAAGTGTTTGACAAAGGAATATCTTGAGAATGTGAATTAGTTTAAATTATAGACATGCCGCAAAGCTGCGTCTATCGTTGTATTTGGTAACTGAAACCTCACAATGAAAAGGACGTGCAGCAATGAAGTGAGAATCATGTGAAATTTAGTAATGTCCTCGAACATGCAGAAATTTAAAAGACATTTCATACCTGTACAATTTTTCCCATCTCCTTGAAAACCATTCTTGCATGTGCAGTTGTATGATCCTTCTGTGTTTGTGCAGTTAGCTTCTGTGTGGCATTCATTGGTCGAGTTGTTTAAACATTCGTCTATATCTACAATAGATGACACACAAACCAATTAGTGCTAAACGCATTTGATGATTAGAAACAAGGACCTTGTTTTATTCGTATTGAGACGATGCATGATGGTGGTTACAAGTCTCCTATCAAGAGCATAACGTAGACTAATAGATCTGACTAACAATTATATAAATCAGTTCATGTCACTGTATTCTAGTTAATGTTTACAGAAGCTGTCTTGATGGGGATACTTTTTTAACATCTGAATAAATACTCCTATACTGGACCACAATTATAAGAACCTTGAATGTCTGTGCAGTTTACATTTATTTCACATAATTTTCACTGAAGATATCGATTCAACAATAATACGATATTTTATAACATCACTATAATTAATATCATTATAATTAATATCATTATAATTAGTATTTGTTTATTGGCCACAATATATTTTTATAAGCCTGCTTATCATCTTGACATGAATGTTTTTATATCATATATTAAACTCACTATCAAAATAAGGTTAGTTTATTTTGTACTGCATGTCATGATGAATTATATTTAACTTTACCTTTGCTCAAAGATCGTGAGAATTTACTAGCCGTGCAACGTCAAATCGCCAGTGGTAATTTCTTTAACATATACTCGTCTTATAAGTTATACAGCAAACAACAAACGTGGTAACAGTTAACAAACCTTTGTTAAAATTATGACACTAAACATATTTTAGAAACGTTTTACTGGCCACAAAAACCCGTTCCAGTTCTACTTATTATCGTTACTTTGTTGTTTATCACTTCTACTCGCTATGCTGTCATATATTTCACATGATTTCTTTGACTTGTAACGTAGAGAGGTAGTGTGGGGTGATAAATTTCAAGATTCCCGCACGAAAATGCTTCGTTACAGCTGTCAACAACATACCGTACGCGAACAGTTTTTTTTTTGCGAGAAAAGGCCAAAATGAGCCCAAACCGGTAAACATTTACAAAATATCCACTGTTCTACGTGTTCACTACTTAAATTTGACAGTTAACGAGACCAACACAGTGCAAATTGCTCAGACACGGCTTCAAATGCACTGTTGCACTCCTTGTTCAGACGCCACTCATATTTGGAATTTTACCATGCAGATAACATGAACTACATGAAGTGTTTGGCAAAGGAATATCTTGAGAATGTGAATTAGTTTAAAATATAGACATGCCGCAAGGCTGCGTCTATCGTTGTATTTGGTAACTGAAACCTCACAATGAAAAGGACGTTCAGCAATGAAGTTATTTACCAAAGAAACAATTCTTTAAAAACTTGCGCTCAGAGTATTATGCTAATAAGTAACGAACAGAAGATGTAATGCTAGCGATGTGAAACTTAATAATTTTCCTCCATACAGTAAGCAGAAATTTGAAACACATTTCATACCTGAACAATTCTTCCCGTTTCCATGGAAACCATCTTTGCAAGCGCAGTTATACGATCCTTCTGTGTTTGTACAGATGGCTTCTGTGTGGCATTCATTGGTCGAGTTGTTTAAACATTGGTCTATATCTACAATAGATGACACACAAACCAATTAGTGCTAAACGCATTTGATGATTAGAAACAAGGACCTTCTTTTATTCGTATTGAGACGATGCATGATGGTGGTTACAAGTCTCCTATCAAGAGCGTAACGTAGACTAATAGATCTGACTAACAATTATATAAATCAGTTCATGTCACTGTATTCTAGTTAATGTTTACAGAAGCTGTCTTGATGGGGATACTTTTTTAACATCTGAATAAGTACTCCTATACTGGATCACAGTTATAAGAACCTTGAATGTCTGCGCAGTTTACATTTATGTCACATAATTTTCACTGGAGATATCGATTCGACAATACGATATTTTATAATATCACTATAATTAATATAATTATTATTAATATCATTATAATTAGTATTTGTTTATTGGCCACAAGAATTTAGGTTTGAGCCTCCTTAGGTTTGAGGTTAGGATAGTCCAAAACTCGCGAATAAAGAACTTGGTCACAGAACGTATCATACATGCCTGCCATCTTATCCTGGCCGCCCATCCTCCATGTTTTGGCCAGTGTAAAGGAATCATGAAATCCTGGCAAAATCTACCAGTAGGAATCCGAAATCGACTAGGACAAATCTGGAATCCATTTCTGGGGACCCAGAGTAGGATATCCTCTTGGATTATTCTGCATAAGACGGCATGTTTATATTCCAAAAATACCCTATATCCCATAAATACCTATCCCAAAATTTATATCCCAGAGATTTCTTCTTGCCTCGTGCTAGAAAACTAATATTATGCCTACCAATTTCACAAAGATCTCCGGTGTATCCGTGTGCACATTCACACCTGTAAGGATCTGAACCTGATCCATCTTTGAGATCAATGATTGTCTTCCCTCCATTTTTGCAGTTCTTCATCTTATGACACGGGATCTACATGCATGATAATGTACATATAAAATTTATACACGTCAAGCCAAAATATAAGAACATTGCTGTTTAAGTGTATCCAGCAAATTCATGAAAATAATTTGTACGAAAGAATATCACCCATCTATATCTATTTTTTTTCAAGGCTGATAACGAATGAAGATTTTATTTCATGACAATGCATTTACCTTTCCTGATCCAACAGTATGATAAAAAATCCATCCTTTCTCATCAGAGTTGCAGTGATCAAAGTTGTGGCGAGTAGAGTTTGTCAGTTGGCAGTTTCTTTTCCGCTGTTTTGACTTGAAGTTATATCCTGCACAGAACGGATCTGGCGCGCATTTCATCGCACATTCAATCGGCAAACTGCACGTCGCTTCAGACAGCACATTTTTAATCAAAGGGCAAATCTCTAAAACATCAGAAATGTTCGCTTAAATTGGAGGTACATTTTAAATTAAACATTTGAAAATCAACAAATACAAACATTCACGTTACAAACTTGATCCGAATCGAACAGCGGTTTTTGCCGGACAATAGGTAAGCGGTTATTGATTCAGGTTTTACTAAGTCTCGAGGTTGAGCCCTTAATGGTAACATAAAATCATACATTTAGTAAACCGCTGGCCAAAATTTAAAAAGAACGAGATATGAATCTGTAACCGATAAAGTCTACTTGCTCGGCATGTGTATGACCTTTGAAAATCACCACGTTCATAAACAAAGAAACGTCATCAATCTAAAAATCGATCTGAAATCGAGATACTGTCAACTCACGTTATAGCTGACGGTTTGGGGTCCCCGTGATTTAGTGTCTGTAATAGTGCATGAGAGTCCGCAGTAACGAGGTGCAGACAAAATTTTCCAACTTCAGGGTGTAGACTGTACTGTCAATGCAAAATAGAAGCTCTTTTTCTCAAAAGGTGTCGATTTTATTTCAACACCTATACAGCTGTGGTTTGTGTGCATGATAAAACAGAAAAAGTAAAATCGCGCCGTCAGTCAAAATCATTGATCTGAAAATAGGTAACCTAGATAGAGTTGCTGTGCCTACAAAAATCGTGTCCACTTTTGATTTCGAACACCCGATTCTTGGGACCTTTTATGGCGTCTGAAGAAGCAGTGCAATCGAAGCCGTATCTGAGCAATTTGCAGTGTTGGTCTCGTTAACTGTCAAATTTTTGTAGTGAACGTGTAGAACAGTGGATATTTTGTAAATGTTTACCGATTTGGATTCATTTTGGCCTTTTCTCGCAAAAAAAAACTGTTCGCGTACGGTGTGCTGTTGACAGCAGTAACAAAGCATTTTCGAGCGGGAATCTTGAAATTTATCACCTCACATTACCTCTCTACGTTACAAGTCAAAGAAATCACGTGAAATATGACAGCATAGCGTGTAGAAGTGATACACAACAAAGTAACGATAATAAATAGAACTGGAACGGGTTTTTGTGGCCAGTAAAATCTCTGAACTTTGGAAGTGAAGGGAGAAAACACATAAAAGACAAGACTTATTTTTACGGAAATGAGCTACTAAATGGTAGTAAATACATCAATGCCAATGGCAATGAGGATAATATTAATGAATGTTTAAATGAAGGATTTTAAAACATTTATCGAATTATTCGTTGTTGAAGTATTAAATGAACTTATATATAGTTGTAATATCCGTATATTATTTTCATCCATTAATTGTTTACCGATACGATAGCCTGTACCAATTTAGCTGATTTCGTGCAAAAACAATCATGTAACGAGCACAATATATTTTTATAAGCCTGCTTATTATCTTGATATGAATGTTTTTATATCATATATTAAACTCATTATCAAAATAAGGTTAGTTAATTTTGTAGTGCATGTCATGATGAATTATATTTAACTTTACCTTTGCTCAAAGATCGTGAGAATTTACTAGCCGTGCAACGTCAAATCGCAAGTGGTAATTTCTTTAACATATACTCGTCTTATAAGCTACACAGCAAACAACAAACGTGGTAACAGTTAACAAACCTTTGTTAAAATTATGACACTAAACATATTTTAGAAACGTTTTACTGGCCACAAAAACCAGTTCCAGTTCTACTTATTATCGTTACTTTGTTGTTTATGACTTCTACACGCTATGCTGTCATATTTCACATGATTTCTTTGACTTGTAACGTAGAGAGGTAGTGTGAGGTGATAAATTTCAAGATTCCCGCTCGAAAATGCTTCGTTACTGCTGTCAACAACATACCGTACGCGAACAGTTTTTTTTGCGAGAAAAGGCCAAAATGAACCCAAATCGGTAAACATTGACAAAATATCCACTGTTCTACGTGTTCACTACATAAATTTGACAGTTAACGAGACCAACACAGTGCAAATTGCTCAGACACGGCTTCAAATGCACTATTGCACTCCTTGTTCAGACGCCACTCATATTTGGAATTTTACCATGCAGATAAAAGGCTATACCTATTAGGTAAACATAGATGTCAAGGTAGAGGGATTTGTGACATGAATCTCGACTTTCGGGACGTTTATCTGAGGAGATTCTCCTACACGAATCTGTCCACTTCAGAGATTTTATAAGTGATCTCAAGATTTTTTCACAAGTTTCACTTAATTATTAAAGTCACTGACTGGAGTTAGTGACCGCGGTATACATCAAAGAAAACCGACATACTTTTTCTATCCAACATCTAAGCTGCACGCCTGGTGAGCAATTCCATAACATATTTGCATAAGCCTGTCCTTACGCATAGGGGGACGCCGGTATCAGCAGATTAAGAAAGAGATCAGACGGACAAAGAACTTTCGAAAAGCCTGTATAAGATATGCAATTAATGCTGCCCACCTCCCTCCAAGCAGTTATATGAAAATTTCCAGATTGTGGAAGCCCTGCTGGATGTACTCGATGTTAGAATATCTTCATTTATTGTACTAAAATTGTTTGCCAAACAATAGTACGCGTCATGGAGTATACAATCTGCACTTTTGTACTGCTGTATTTAAATTAAAGTAGTGTTCCACATTGAGAAATTTTTTTCTTATTTAACTATTTTTAATCATATTTAATGTAGAAGTCATTATTAGGATTTTTAGCACTAATAAATTAAGATTCGAGCTTACCGATCGAAAGCTTCGTTTTGAAGGCACGTTGCGTTTGCACAAAATTAAACTGCATTTATCACATGCACTACTTCTGTGATGGACATGCTTTCTTATTCCTACACTTACCATTGCCTTCACTAACGGCTTGTGTTTGGCTTTCCTAATAATGCCCGTGTAGCGGCTTGTGATGATTGACTTAACATTCATGTAACTGTAATCGTAACTGTAATTGACCTTAGCTAGGTTCTTGTTTTAGTATGTATGAGCCTTTTATCCTTTCGCCCGTCTTTTATATTTTCATTCTCCTTTTGTCCCGTCATCTGCTTTTACCCCCTTAAAAGACGAATTTCTTTTATTCTCTCATCTGCCTTCATCTCCTCATCCGCCTTTTATCCCCTCGTCTTCCTTTTTTCCCCTTATCATTATTTTTTCCCCTTATCATTATTTTTTCCCCTTATCCGCCTTTTGTCTCCTTAATCACCTTTTAATGACATGGCAGGACTGAAACGTCGGGCTGGCTACGCCGCAGCCGGCAACAGACTAGGAGTAGCTATAGACCCACAGTACGGGACAGTTGAGACGACTAAATACAAATGATTTCCAACACACGCTTGACCAGAATACGAAGAAAAGCTTTGAGCTCATTATATGCTTCCTTAACGTAAACACTATAACTGTAGTAACCATCTGGTCCTGCGATAGAAAATGTGAATTTTTGTGTTCTTAAAGCAAATTACACAATTTACAGCAGCTGCAAACAGGTCTTAAAAGACTTGCTATAATTAAGGACACTTGGGCAAATACATCAGCATAATAAACAATTACTGAATGAGGTCGAGCAGGATATGAGGAATTATTAAGGCAGAGGTTTGTGTTATAACACAAACCGAGGCCTTAATAATTCCTCATATCCTGCGAGAACCGAATTCAATCATTATGTTTTATTATTTTTTGAAAATATTTTAGACTCAGTTTAAACGCTTCATGCTTTGTAAATAAGAAGACACAAGCTGCTAATAATGGAACAGTATGAAATTGTTCGAAAACTTTGACAAGCCAATCAGACTACGGAAAAATATTCTTAAAACAATTGTCAGATTACGACGAAAGGTCAATTAAAAAAGGTCAGTCAATATACGACGAAATGAGTCATAATGTCTTATATTTGTTTTCAATATAGCTACGGCGAAATGACTCATAATGTCGTATATTTATTTTCAACCCCAAATTTGAGCAACTACCAAGCGGATATGACAATTTCACCTTTAGCTCTTAACCAATCAAAACTCCTAAAATATTTTCAATAAATAATAAAAGCTATTAAATGACGTCTGCGATAATATAATTAACTACCACCTTTGCGGTAACATTATTTCAAGCGAAGTTAAACGCGGAAAATTCACAGTTTATACGCTCTTGCGCGGTGACTTAGTGTTATTCAAATTTTCTGAACGTTTGAAGCTTTATTCGTTAACTAATTATTACCCGAACCGTTTAGCCCGTACCGTTCAAATTTTCATCCACCTTTGCCTTCAAAAAAACGCTTGCGCAAACAGCTCTCCCTTTTTTCAAGATTAAATTTTCTGTTTGCTTTTTAATTAGCGTCATTAAGTGACCTGAAGATACTAATATATACCTATACATATGCCAACACAAATTTATGAGATATTTTGGGAGATTTCTAGTTTTCTAGCAATCTCAAAATTTTCCCCTTTTTTGTACACCTTGCATGATGCTGCTAATATAAACGAAATGCTGTCGGGTTAAACGTACGAGTAAGTAGACATGGTTACTGCAATGTAAACCTATTTATCTACTGCATGTGTGCAACAACAATGTTCAACGAAACTGTATATATTAATAATAAGATACCAAATACAAATTGCATGTTGAATCGATGTTTCTTATTACACTACAATATAATTGTTTTACATTTGTAATTACACAAAACATACACGGATCGATTACAAGTCAGCAAGTAAGCGTGCATGCACTGATAATGTCCGCGTCATTTTGGTGAAACATTCAAACAATATTTAAACATTTAATATTGTGGCATTTGATATTGTTGTGGGCACAATCGATAAAGGTGAACTTAATACAAGTTTTTTAATCTCTCAAGAAAACGATGTAGAAAAGATTACGAGAGTACCTTTGTGCTGCAGATGGAATGTAAGTGAAATCCCCGTGGAATCCTCAGGTCTGTAGTACTCCCCGTTTTCCATTTTCATTGCGTCAGGCAATAAAATTAGGAACAAAAATTTGACAGACGAGAACGCCGCCTTGAAGAAACGTTTCATCCGGTAGTTCATTCTGTTATTAATATTTCCAGGCGTGTGATCTGCAGCTTTTTATTGCGTCTCTACCGTCGTCTTTAAAACTAAAATGAAAAAAAAAATTTAGGTGCCCTGTCGGATGTTTGTGGGTAGTTATGCTCACATATTAGTCCCCTCACTTATATATCATTCGCGAGCTTCGGTGCATGTTCGTCTTTCAAACATGTAAACTACTTGCATAGACTTGTGGAGTGTCCAACATATAGGAAAAATGATGTCGACTGGCGGTTGCTAAACAAGCACAGTTCTCGTTTTTAGTCACTGTACATTTTGTTCTCTTTCCTATATGATACGTATTTGTCCATGCGGTACGCGGCACGTACTGTCCAAGGGACACATACCTCTTGGTTCAGTTAAAAAAGCTCAGAAGGGGTCGCTACCCTTTTGGCATGTGCTCTGGGGATTCCCAAGGCACTCTTACCCTTGGTCACCATAGGGACACTTATACCCTTTGGGTGATCAAAGCGGGTCTTATACATACCCCGGAGGATTAAATATGAGTCCATAAGAGTCGATGGGGTTAAATTTATATTATATAACATGTATGTAACAGGATTACTTCACCCCATAACCCATTTTCCCACAAACAAGCTGTCTGTCTATTTCATTCTGTAGCTGGTCTAACATAAAAAGGGCAATTGTTGCACAAAAGCCAATTTATACATAGAATAAATGTGTGTTAACGGGCAATGCTCTCAATAATTAATACTTTGCGTGACAAATTCCAGTCCCTTTTATTTTATTTTATTCCCTATATGATACAAGTTCATAGACCTACAGCTATGATGTATACTGAAGTATCAAAGGTCATGTGGTAGGGGCGCAGATAAACGTGCCCAGCTCATGACTAACTAATTTTCAGCCAATAAAATTCCATGCTTGCCACTGCGTAAAAATATCAACCAATCACAATTCATTAGAGCGAGTAAATAGACCAAACACACTCGAAAGAGATCATTTGTCTCAAAAGTAACATTCTAAAGCTGCTGCAACTTTTAACCCACACTCCCACCAAGGAACTACAGAAAACGCTTCTGATGAAAACTGCGGGAAAACTATAATACCTGGAACTTCCTACCCCAATGATTCAAAGCATCTTAAAACAAGTGCTTCTAGCAAACTCGTGTTTATGTGATTGTCGATTGATTGAAAAATTGAAAGAAAAAGCTTTTAAGCAAGCCCGAAACAATTGAAAGCTGTGAGAGAAAGTTTTATGTGAGACTTAACGATATTTTGGACGACTCCGTTTTTCATAAACCCTAGATGTATATGTATGTATTGACTAAAATTACATGGAAAACAGTATGTTATAAATGTGCAAAACTGTTCGAATTAACAAGAATGTATAACGCTTATATAATTAAAATACGTTTTCTGCAAATACAAAAGAAAATATTCATCGGAATCTCTGGAGCTCAATTTCGATCATTGTTAAGGATTTCATTTTCGCGCAGTGCGAGTGGAAAAATCAGTTGCCTCTAAACATCACGATGTAACACGACGCAAAAAACAATAAATCACAAAATAAAACTAGAAAGACTTACCACAACGTAATACAGCAGTAATGCGGAGACGATCGGGTTGCTACGATCTTACGATGCTAGCTCCTTGTCAATAAATGTCATGGTTTGAGGTAGACACACCTGAGAACGGTAAAGAGAGCAGCTGTAACGAACCCATTTAAGGCTTAATTAACGAAACTTTGCCTTTGCATGCACGAAAGCACTTAATTATAAATAATGTCAGCGATAATTACTAAATAATTCAGTAGTGCTTTTGAGATCAATACTAGAAGACTGTTCTCGGTATCTTAAACGGCTTCCTGTTATTTCCTCCACTACGGCATTTTAATGTTGCCATCATATATAATGTTGTGAGATATAAACGAAATGATCTTAAGCAAAACTGAATGCGGCTGAATTAAGCCTGTTTATCTGCAAAGTTACACTACATGGTTACAAAACCATTAGTAACAAGACGCCTGTGACGAAAATTACTCAGATCCCGAGAAGAAATAGGCACAAGATGGTCTCTTGTAAAAATGTAAATGAGTAGCTAGCTGGCTTGCTCTAACTGAGTTAAACAGTAAACTATAAACTTGAACGCCACCGAAACCCACCCCTTTTTTCCACCTTTACGATGCAGTCTGTTCAGTTTGTCGCATTAAAACATTTTGAGAGAGGATTTTGCCAAACAACCTTTGCACCGTTTTGGTGATTTAGTGGACAGGTTAAAATGTGTGTTAATTTTGTTCAGTTATGCTGCCAGTAAAGGAGTAATTAAACAATGTGTTTATCTTTGTTAACAGGACAATGCACGCGATAAGATCTGAAACATTTATCCGAGACATGAAGAACCTTTGTATCCGATTTAAATGTTTCAGAGTAGATTTTGAAATGTATGCCATGTTGACATGTTGACATGTTGACACTTGGTAGCCGAAACTAAATTTGGATGAGGGATTTTTTCGTTTTTTGAGTTCGTTAATTATTGTACAGGTATTTTCCCACTTTAAGTCTTTCTCTCTGTATGTCAGGGCCCTCAGTAATTTATTTGTATGTTAAAATACGATCTATCCGAGTTTACTGAAGACATTCGGCGAAACTATTTTCGAAGTAACACAAGTTTGAAAGAATCTCTTCCAATCTACAGTTTTTTAGGCACCGTCGCTTGGATTTTTTTACATAAGTATGACAAGGAAATACAGGAGAAAGATATATGTATATGATAACTGATAAGAAAAAAAAAAGAAGAGGCGTTTATGGTGTAAGTCGCTGGAGAATGATAACGGAATGAGAAATGAACCAACATTTTGAAATGGAGGTCATTGCCGTTAACATGTTTCAAACGTAATTCCCGAGTTAATTTCAAGATATTAAGAAGTTGCATTTCCTTTAAAAGGTTTGAAGCTACGAGTGCGTGTTTTCCCCCAAAGTAACTGATGGAAATGTTGGTTTGACATCGACACCAGACGTTGAAACGAGATGCCTTGCTCGCCTGGAGTGACCTTTAGTCTTTTTGCTACGAATAAGTGCTTTATCTATGCTCTCAGACCGTAGCTTTTTGGTTTTCTTAATTGTTATACTTCACGCTTACTTCAACTTGGTATCATCCTGACATTTTTCATTCCATGGTCACCAGGAGGGGCAACACAAAGATTAAGTTGCTATTCTTATTAGCATTCTTGATCTTAGTTCCATGCCTTGTTGATGGGTGCAGGAACCAAAGAGAGCATCCAAAAAGCCTAAACTAAAGTTTACATGCCGGCCTTTCAAGTTGTTGCCAAAAAAGCAACGGAAGTTGCGTTTGTAAATGACATATAATTTATAGCAGCATTGCGAAAGGCAGGCAGCTATTTTCCACGTGCGTTCATCAGCACATTTGATTGATATTGCTTTCACAATCTTTCGTTTATGTCGTATTTTTTGGTTGTCACCATGGAAACGATGAAGTATGGTTTAAAATTGTGTACATATTAGATCTAGTTTTGTGGGGTAAATGCGAACCTAAAATGATCAGGCTTTGTGATTGAACTTTTGAAACAAAAGTCGTCATTGTTTATGATTCGTTCTTTAGAAAACCAATTCCCATAGTTTATAATTGTATCTCATTTTATAACCAAGCACTCGCAAAGCTTGTTAGTATAGGTTGGCACAGAACCGTTTTGTGCCAAACTTTATTAGTAAAATATGTCTTGAAACTAAAGCAAACTGAACATTGCTTTGGGCAAATTACCTTAAAGTGATGCTTTGAGCGCCGTAACTAGAGCGTAATTGCATGCGGGCAGGTGCATATTTATACATTCGTGTTCTACCGACGATGTTTTTCGACATTTGACAGCCTCTGAGTTTATTACAAGACTTGACAGTAACATTTCGTTCGTGTCTTTTCCTATAAAGACATTGAAATCGTAGATTCACCGGCTTCGTTTTCGACTGAACTACGTCGGCCATCAAATAAATGAACAGCGCGCAGAAAACTAGCGCTAAAGTTTCCCACCGTAACAAGGCATCGTACGCAGTGCTTTGGTCCCGATAGTTTCACTTTAAAATGTATTTCAGGACAGTTTGCTTGAATATTTTCAGCAAGATGTATACATCATCATTTACAGTTATATCGACTTTAAATATATCGGCATATTCATTTACAGATACATCGACTTTTAAAAATCACTTGGACTATGGTTAATTATCACGCCTTTGAAAAACTGCTTGAATTAGAATGTAACGCTTATATAACATAAGTTTTGTGCAAATACAGAAAAAAATATTCATCAGAATCTCTGGAGCTCAATTTCGATCATTGTTGAGGATTTCATTTTCGCGCAGTGCAAGTGGAAAAATCAGTTGCCTTTAAACATCACGATGTAACATGACGCAAAAAACAATAAATGACAAAATAAAAGAAAGACTTACCACAACGTAATACAGCAGTAATGCGGAGACGAGTTGCTACGACCTTACGATGCTAGCTCCTCGTAAATAAATGTCATGGTTTGAGGTAGACACACCTGCGTTGTTCTAAATCATCCAATCAGGGTGCAGTTGATGTTACGCGCCCAGCCAATTATACTGCTGGCTCATTATATGCTTGCTTTTATAAATTTTGGATTCTCACATTGATTATATCTGAATGCTTAACGTTATCTGTAAAAATAACCATTCGGACGTCAGATTGAAAATCTAAATATTTGTGTCCTCAAAGCAAATCGTGAGAACGGTAAAGAGAGCAGCTGTGACGAACCCATTAAAGGCTTAATTAACGAAACTTTGCCTTTGGCAAGCAAACTAGCATGCACAAAAGCACTTAAATAATGTCTTTGATAATTACTGAATAATTAAGTAGTATTTTGTCTCAAACAATACTAGGAAACTGTTCTCGGTATCTGAAACAGCTTCCTGTTGTTATTCCCTCCACTACGATATTTAATTTTATGATGCCATCATACATAATGTTGTGAGATATAGACGAAATGATCTTGAGCAAAACTGCATGCAGCTGAAGCCTGTTTATCTGCAAAGTTACACTACATGGTTACAAAACCATTAGTAAAAAGACGTAATATAATATAATGAAATCAATTTAAGATTTATGTTTATATATGAAAAAAGAGCTAGCCCTATTCCAAGACGAGATCACAAGCGCCTGCTAAGAATAATAATGAGTTATTGAAGAGCATATCCACATCGTGACTCTTCAATTGTTCATAACAATAGATTAAAATTACGATAAAGATTTTGGACTATATGGCAACACATGCATTATATTAATATGTATCTACCAGGATTACCTACAGTAAAAAATAAAATCTAGTTCAGAAATTTCTAAAGCCTTAGTGTAAAATTAATAATGTTTCTAGACTCCTTACAAAAGGTGCATTGTAAAGTCTGGGCAGCATCTCACAGTGTTAAACAATGAATTAGAAAGATGCGATGTTTCTCGTTGCAAAATATGCCTGGTTAATCATACTTTACGTGGATAACTTTACGTGCAGTTTTAAGTAAGTGTCATTCAGCTTGCTTCTTTACTGGGAATATTAGAGTTTCAATAGTATAGTATATTAAGCCAATTGTTTGCGTTTAAATGTCGAAACGATTATTTGTTTACATGTAATAAGCTGGAGAAATATTAGGGAACTTTAGATTGAAGCGAACTAAAGCATATTCAGTTTCTACGGACAGCAAGTACAGTTTTTATAGGAATAAAAATCAATTAATTTCTACAATTTGTCAAGTAATGTATAAAGGTTGCTTGTTCAAGCGTTCTGCGATACCAGTTTTTTCATGATATCATATAATTGCCCATGTACAATTTGCTTTGTTAACAAGGACGCATGACATATAGCAACAGCTGTGTCTAACAGATAGCAGTATACGTATTTTTTCTTTTTGGCCAGGGGCCGGTTGTATAAAAAAGTGATTAAAGTCAACTATGATTAGTGGAATTAATTATAAGTGGAATAATGCAATTAATCTGCGATGTTCTTGATATCTTATGCACAGTGTCTTGGAAAGAAAATCCATGAGAAAAATCTTCATGCTTGACTGCTGAGGCATTAGAATGTGTAAACCATTAGAAACATCCGTCATTCATGATTTGACGGAGATGGCGTCCAAATGTTGTGATGTGCGCAATTTAGTGGTTTTAGTTCTTTTCAGAGCTCTTGCATTGCTTTTCATGGACCCTCTACGTCACAAGAAGTAGTGACAATAAAGTGCATAAATTGTCCTGCCCTTTCAATGTTTCGACAAGTAATGTAAAGTCTCTAAATTACCATCGTTTTTTTTACTCACCTATACCTACTTACACTACCATAGATTATTCCAGGTTATTGTCCAAGTGTGATGAAGATCATTAAGACAAATTTTTACTGTTTTTATTGTATTGAGTTTGGGCGAAGTTCTTTCAATTTTTTATTTTTACTGCTTTCATGCAAATTATGAAATAGAAGCTGTGGATATTTTTTTTGCTCGTTCTTACAAAATATCCGAGCAGCCCAGCTCTTAAACTACACCATTTTTATTCCAACTGGTTTACAATATTCAGTCATTTAAGGCCAGCGAGATAGGGGGCAACGGATAATAAGAGACGCCCGAATTTAAAAGATGAAAGAGTTTAGAAATTAGAAGATGAGAAAAATGGAAACAGTCATTACCAACTTGTTTGCATGTATTGCTCTGTAACGGAATTCAGTATCGGGCTAGCCTGCCCGCAAACGCTTACCTACATTTTATGGGTGAAGAAAGTAAAAGGTCTGCTTATTAGAGACAGAATTCCTGTTCTGATGCGTGACTTTTTGTGACGCGTGATTAGACGCTTTGTTTTCCGGTTAGTTTGTGCGAAAAGGTTGTCGTTAAATCCTATTTTATTATGAATATTTGGACTCAGGCCCAAATCTGTTTGCTAAATTGCGAACCAAGCAGAATTACCATTCATCGCCCCGTTAATTGACGGGGGGGGGATCATTAGTGTATTAACGAGCTGGCTGATGAATTTGTTTTAAAATCAATTGGATTTCAATCGATTGTGATGGCTTTTTTTAAAGAAAATCTATTTGATTTCGAACAAATGTTCGGAACAACACGGACACGTTTGTGAAACTTCGCGCACTATGTTTGTGTAGTTCGTTATTTTGTTTGAAACCATCATCAAAGTCCGGCATATTTTGAAAATATTCAGACCCGGTACATCAAGAAACTGCATAAATAATCATTAATTTGGTAAATATTTCATATCTTCCAATCTTTGAATAATGGTTCAGAATTTAGTCCATATAGGATTTATCCACAAGGTGTTTCCACCAACCAGACAGTAACCTAGCTTGTGCAAAATTAGTACCACTTAAACCTGTAAGGTTTATAGTTTATAGTATGGCATTTTAGCCGCCAATTCTTGTGAAATCGTCTGTCATGCACTCTTTTCATCACTTGTCAATTTTTAAGCCGACTGTATGCGCCTGCAGTTTTTGACTGCAGCGGTAACACCAATGGCATCCGCATACGTTGTTGTCCCAATAAAAAAATTTGTTCTCATCAGTTTCTATTTTCTGTTGTGCAGTCGAGTTGGTAAACAAGCCAATATAAAGACAAATTCATACATGCATTTTTGAAATATTTTTATTTAACATTTGAATACAGAAAATGTTAAATACTACAGTGTTTATCTATTTGTGCGAGTGTAAGAATCAGTTCAAATTTCTTAAGCATGCAAACTCTAAACTATTGCTCTTTCTTACAATTTAAACTAATTAAAGGGAAGTAGCAACAAAACGTGTGCTTCGTAGGAAAACATTATACATTCCGCCGTCCTGGACATTCATTTCTGTTGTTGGATATGCATGACGTCACAACATCATTTTGTATCTTGAAAGACTCTCCGGTGATTTTTATAATAAATGAGATATTGTTACTCCTTTCGGGTCTAAATTAAAGAAATATCTTATGCAGGCTTTCTATTTCTACGCTGTAACTGTAGTTTTAGGATATCTAGTCAGGTTGGGACATCATTTAATGAGATCAAGATGGCGGGTAGTAGAATGCTTTGCCCTGAAATGTCTCTTCAATTTGAGACAGTTGGAAAACTTTGAAGAACGTCTGATTCAAAGTCTCAAACTGTCTTTAGAAAAGAAAAACAACATTTTTCCTGCCATTTCACTTTGACTACAAACTATTCTAAACATATCAGAACTTTACAGCAGCATTCAGGACCATATCGCTCTGATGTTTTAATTTATCTTCGAGTAAAACACGAGGACATGAGTTTTGCATGGACGCTTGGTAATGCTTTTGTGACACACTATTTCCAGCCTGACGCCAGGCTGTTTAATTTTACGGCCTTGAAAACTTTAGTCCTCGATATTTTTATCCTTTAGGACAATTAGAACTCCTTGCTGAACCATTGTTTTTGGTTGAAAAAAACAATGAATGTACAATAACAAAGCTTCACCAGCCCAAATTAAAACGCCCACCACTTTAAGCCTTTTGAATTCTTATGGTTGTTGCATATGTTAACATGGTATTGACGTCGGTTAAAACAAATACCGCGTCCCATAAGCAAATTCTGTAGTAGGTCTTTATCGAAGCTGTTAACAGCAAACATTGATCAAACGAAATACTTACATTGCAGGAAGTTTGTATATGCCTCAATCTTTAAACACAAAGACTCATAATGGAGTATCTTCAGCACAATTATATTGTAAGACGAAAGAAGCAAGGCAATGTAAGGTGAGGTCATATGGGAATGTATTGATGTTTAAAGATCATTTCGCCTTTGCTCATGTACGATAGTTTGTGTTTAATGTATCGTAGATCAGCGGTGGGATCAGCGGCAGCCGACACATGCACAGCTCACCTTTATATTTCGTCATTTCACTGTGTCAACTTGTGGGGAACATTGCCTTTCGAATAAACGTGTTATACTGAAACAAAAACTACTGAAAGGTAGACAAGTTGCACATGGATCGCGAATCTCAAAGTTTACTCACCTTCGCGTGTACTCTATGCACGGTTTACAAGAATAGGTTGTATATATTGACATGTTAATGTTATAATGGTGTGCAAATAAGACAATATCACAGTATAGGGAATAAACAGTATGGCCATTTAGCATTGCAACATGTCCCCCTAATTTTCATGCATTTGACTGGCCAGAATAATGGCGGAACAGCAATTTTAGCGTTTCTATTCGCCTGAAAAGGCAATTGACCGGCCAGAACCTGCATAATGACATGCGTAATGCGACATGCGTGGAGACACACCTCTAAAGTTCAGACTCAATATATATATATATATATATATATATATATATATATATATATATATATATATATATATATATATATATATATATATATATATATATATATATATATATATATATATATATATATTTATATATATTTATATATATATATATATATATATATATATATATATATATATATATATATATATATATATATATATATATATATATATATATATATATTATTTCGTAGATCTGCTGTGCTACTCCGAGTTTCACGCTATAAAGCGTTCGTCAGGCAACTGACAGATCTGGTGAAGCTGCTCTCTATTTACAGTTTGATACTAGGTATCGCGTTACATGTCTACACTTGGTAAATAGTTCGGTTCGTTAGTTCAATAAGGCATTATCTTTGTTTTTCGTGATAGTAAGTTTTTCCTCAAGGCATAGGTTACATCTCCTAGATGTTACATCTTCTAAATTTCCATTTTTTATGTAGAATAAAATTAGTTTGTCCACGATGGGATCTGGTATTTATCTAAATGAATCGGCTACGTTAGTTATTGAGAAATGCTGATTTGACCGGGGCGACTATTAGACCAGGCATTTGAAAAAGAGTAGGCGTTTATTGCAAGGTATAGCGCAAGTTTTTGTTAAAATTAGTTACCTTAACTTCTTATATACACGTGGTTTTAATTTAAGTAAAGTACTTCCACTTCTGATGGAGTGAATTGGAAGCTCCCGCCAAGGAGGGAGCGTGTGTTGTTTTCTTGGTAAGTGTAACCATGTGGGAGATTGTAGGAGCGACCAAAATTTGTGTAGGATTTGGTGTTTGATCCTGCGTCACTGGCAATGTACAAGTCATCAATCCAACCAAATATTGGTCCAATAAAAGTATGACGCCTGATTGCACACTCATCATTCTCAGCTTTCAGCGTAGACTTGAAAGGCACCAGACCATCGTTATTACGTAGTGAATATATGAAAGATCCTGGAGCACGTTCACAATCATCTGTAAAAAATAAAGGAAATAACAAGAACTGTGATCGCCTCAATTGATGGGGCTGAATAAAATATTTCGTAATGATTTCGAGTAAAACGGCTACTCGTTCTTTGTACGCAGCTATAATTCGCGCGTAAAATATGACGGATCGAGCGACTTGTGTCACTAGCAAGGTTTGAAATCTGATTAAGTATTCTGGCGCGAAAACCAATTAAAATTATGCAGACGTTAACTATTTCAATCTTGTCACATAATTTAAGGCTCCTTTAATCATCAAATCAATCCCAGCTAAACTCTTATGTACGGTATTTTTTACAAAATTGCGTTATCAATAAAGAATAATAAATAGCTGAAAATGACGTCATTGGAGCATTTTTGCATCCGTGAATTTTGGGTGCTTGCAAAAGTCTTTCGCTCCCCTACTTCTCGAGCGCGATTTTTTGCCGCGTAAAATGAGCGAGCGACTTGTGTGGCAAGTCTAATTGTTTCACAATTATTGTGTGAACAGGTTTTCTGTTTGGTCGGTATTATACCTGAAAAGACAATCACTTTAGGGAGTATATTTTCCGTATAAAAACCGACTCCCAAACATTGTTTAATAATCCAATCACAAGACACATTCTCTAGCCATTCAGGCGTCTTTTCTGTGAATATCAATTACCGTACACTAGTCGTAATCTTCAGCAAAATGCTCAACGTAAAGCGACAGTATGAAAAAAGTATAACTTCATCTATAGTTTCATTATAATAATAGAAAGATTTAGCAAACACGACGTCGACAAGGGCGAGAAAATAATGTGTACAACTATAGACAGCTACTTCCGGATTCATGTGGATCGTCAAATTTACTTGCATTTACTTGCAATTTTACTTGCATTTTTGTGTTTTCATTTCCGCCAGCTTATTTCGTTGTATATTTCAATCAGTTATCGAGATATGGGGCAAGTATGAAGATTGTGTCTGACCGATCAACAACTTTTGGGAGGATAAACTGAAAACATTTTGTTGTCTTGAGAAGGTGAAGTTTGTCACAGTTCTCGAAAAAATTCAAAAGCTGTTGGTCATTTCTCAAGGTAAATATTTATAGTTCTGGGTGACTCACTTAGGTGGATGGATTTTCAGTATAATATAGCATATCAGTGATTATCCTCCTAACATTTAGAATTGTTTTCAAAAGTTTTTTCTGTTTGAAATCTGCTTTTTTATTTCTTGTACTTTTTTTGCACTCTTGTCACAAAACAGCTGGAATTGACCATAACGAAAACGATGGCAGCATATACATTTAACCAGAATGCGTTGCAGACATCAAACAAAAATGACAGAAAAAATATGCTTATAGCATATTTTTACTCTCTTACACTCTCTTACACTCTCTTAAAAATATACTCTCTCTTAAAAATATACTCTCTCTTATGCTTGTCCTTTAAAGGGAAATGGCAACAAAAATTTTAATTGTCTCATTTGAAAGATACTCTAAAAGTAATATATGAACGTCTTTTACAAAATTTCTATATCTGTTTTACTTTGGGAGATATTGTCACCTGAATAATCGAACTGTCCGCCATCTTGGATTAACTTTTAACCTCATTAACAATGTTTTGGTGACGTCACAACAGGGATAAGCCATTCAAAGCTTCTCCTAAATATCTAACAACAATCAAATATTGTTTAAAATCTTTTCAGTCGGTGCTGAAATCCGAAACACTTACCATGTATGTGGTTATTGGAGAAGATTAATCACTGTGTCGTAAGAAAAAAAAATTGCGTGACCCCAGTTGTGACGTATCATGCATATCTACAAATATCCAAGATGGTGGACAACTAAAGATTTCAAGTCAAAATATCTCACCAAATAAGGCAGATATAAAAATTCTGTAATAGACTTCTATAAATTGTTTAGGAGTCTCTTTCAAATAAGCCGATAAAAATTTTTGTTGCCATTTCCCTTTAATAGACATCATTTTTCTGAAACGATTTCTGACCACAATGCATTCTGGTAAAATGTACATCCGCCATCTTTTCATTGCGGTCAATTGCTCGAGTTTTTACTGATTTTTTTAAAACTTTTATTTTGCCCATAATGATAAGATTACAAACTAAAGAAATTACAGAAACCATACGGCTTTTGTTTTAGACCCCAGGCTATAACTTCAAAGCTATTTTACATATACATTACATAGTGTCAGTGCGGGAGCTCATAAGAGAAAGAAAATAGTAGAAATATTATAGTGGATATGATATAAGATATGACTGTATAGCCACGCATGTTTGAGTTGTTTTCTTTTTATATATTTATCTGGAATGTGTTATTCTATTGAATTTACTTGTTAAGCTTTGTGGAAACACCACGTAAATTTCCACGCCATAATAAAGGCCACGCCATCATGGCGGTTGGTCGGAAAATTTCCGGCTCGCGGGATTTGATACTTTTTATTTACATATATATAATACTTTGTGGAATATTCAATTCGAAAACACGTAAAACTTCAGGTATATCCATCTGGGAAAAGTTATGTGTTTGCGTGGAAGTAACAAATGCGATAAACTTCTTCAAAGCCTTCAAGCGTCGACGAACTTTGAAACAACGACCATTGGCAAATCGGTTAAAACTAATTATTGGTCTGCGCTTTATACTGTACACTTCCTACTCAGTATTCCTCATTATGCTATCTGGTGATGTCGAAATCAATCCTGGGCCAAGATGCAAAGAAAAGGATTCAGTTAAATGTGTTACAATAAATGCGCGAAGTTTGACGAGTTTAGTAAAATTTAACAACAGCAACAAAACTGAAAGTAATCTTGAGCGGTTTCAAAATTTTGTGTCTTCGGAAGATTTTGACATTGTTTGCGTTAATGAAACTTGGTTGTCTGCAAATGTTTGCGATGCAGAAATTCTACATTCAGGATATACTATTGTCAGAAACGATCGCATAACGCGCGGTGGAGGTGTATTGTTAGGGGTAAAGACTTCTACATTTAAATCTGTACGTGAAATTGAATACAAACATGAATTGAAGGTTGCAGTGGCTGAAATTACAACAACGTCTAATATAAAAATGCTTGTTTTCTCGTGTCACCGCCCACCAGACGCAGAAAAAGTTGGATGAATAAATTTGAATCGTTCCTTCGAGATGTTTGCACACGTCATTCGAAAATTGTGATTGCTGGTGATTTCAATTTACCACACGCGTGCAGGCAATCGAATGTAAACGGATTTGGCGGGAATGAACATGCGTTTGTTAAAATACTTAACGATTTTTTCCTGGAGCAAATGAACACATGTCCTACTAGAGGAGAAAACATTCTCGACCTTGTCATCACTAGTATTCCTGATCGTATCAAAGTAAGTGAAGTCGTGAAGCCCTCAGATACAGAAATTTCCACCGACCACAGTGCTATTGTTTTTAATCTTTCTTTGTCGTGTAATTCCATTTCAAAAATAAGAACTGTATTTGACTACCATCGAGCTGATTTTGATGGTCTTCGGTCACACATTCACTCACTTGACCTCACAGGGCTAATATCAGATGATGGTGATATCAACCAAGATTGGTGCAGCTGGAAAAATACGTTTCTTGCCGCAGTATTGGATTTTGTTCCCACGAAGAAACTTCAACCACGAAATCATCTCCCATGGATGAACGGTGAGATTATCCACAACATCAAAAAGAAAAACTCCATAAGAATGAGAATGGAGAGATCTCGCTAGCCAAGTCAAAACCTTAAAGATAGATTTCGAGATATACGTAGAAAGATTAAGCAAATGTTACGCGAAAGCCGACTGAACTACATCAACTCAACCTGTTCGGTTCGTGGACAAAATCCGAAACGCTTTTGGTCATTTTTTAAAACAAAAACTAAAGTTTCGAATATTCCAGATAAAGTTTCCATGAAAGTGAGCAATACAGAAAGGACATCTTCAAACAATGACGTAGAAATAGCAAATACATTTAACACGTATTTCGCCTCCATCTTTACGCACGACTCTGATACCGATCACCAGCAAGAAAATCATTCGAAAACTGACATTATACTGGACGAGATAACACTAACAAATGATGAGGTAATTGCCGTGCTGAGAAATTTGGATAACAACAAAGCCCACGGTCCCGACGGAGTTCCTGCGCGACTATTAACAGAGACAGCATACCAGATCGCTCCATCACTTTGCGCACTCTTTAACAAATCATAACGCTGCGGGAACCCTCCTGATGATTGGAAATTAGCTAATGTCGTACCTGTGCATAAGCGAGGAGAGAAATCATACGTAGAGAACTATCGACCAATCTCGCTGCTTTCCCTTATCTCTAAAGTGTTAGAACTTGGTGTCTTTTATAATATCAAAAATCATGTATTCCAACAATTAAACCCTTGTCATCACGGATTTGTGCCAGGATAATCGTGTGTAACGCAACTTATTGAAGTATTCGAGCAGATTGGGAACAAACTGGACAGTGGTGAACAAGTTGACGTGATTTATCTAGATTTATCTCAGGCGTTCGATAAAGTAAGTCATGCTAAGCTTCTGAAACGACTACGCGAATTTGGGTTCGGTGGAAACATCCTGAATTGGTTCTCATCGTATCTCAGTAATGGACGTCAGAAAACAACGGTTCATGGAGTAACATCAAGACCGTTAGCCGTAACATCAGGAGTTCCACAAGGTTCGATACTTGGTCCATTGCTCTTCCTGTTGTACGAAAACCACCTCTCCAACACCGTAAGTATATAACTCAACTATCGCGACCTTTGCTGATGACACGAAGCTCTTCAGAACCATAAACTCCATACACGACGCATCCTTGCTGCAAGAAGACCTCACAAACTTCGAAGTGTGCACCAGCAATGTCAACCTGGAACTTAACGCTGAGAAGTGCAAAATTCTAAGAATAACGCGGAAACAGAAGAAGATAGAACACCCTTACAAAGTACACAACACTGTCTTGGAAAGCATCGATTTTGAACGTGACTTCATCAAACCTTAACTGGACAAAACATGTCGAATATCAATGCACACAAGCAAGTAAGATGTTAGGTTATATCAGAAGGCAAACCGGCTTGACATAAAAACTACCTGCGTTCGTCGAACCCTATTTCTGTCCTTAGTCCGATCCCAACTATGCTATGGTTCTCAGGTCTGGGCTCCCCAATCAGTCAACTTGATTAAGCGTATAGAAAGGGTACAAAGGCGAGCAACCAAGTACATTTTGGATCTTCCATTCTTCTGCGAGTTTAGTTATAACCAGAGACTTGAAATGCTAGATTTAATTCCTGTATGTTACTGGCACGAGTATCTTGACATGGTTTTCTTATTCAAAGGCACTCATGGGATAACAGTCATCAATAACGAGTTATTACCAACAATCCAAAACTGGGAAAGAGCAACAAGATCTGCTGATCCGAACAGTCTGATATATAAAACAAAAAAGTGCAAGACCGCAACATATCAGAAGTCTTTCTTGACGAGATCAACGAGATTGTGGAACATTTTACCAAAAGACCTGACACATAAAAACACTACATTCAACAGTTTTAAAAGCGGTCTTCTAGCTTACTATAAACTTGCCTCAAAAACTGTCTATGATGCAGAGGATCCACGAACGTGGAAATCTATATGTTTGTGTTGTAATACGTCTCGTAACCTGTCCTGTCCAATATCGTGCTGTAGTTAGCTTGTATGTATAGAAATAGTGCAATTTTTAAATATTAATTTGATTGTATTTCTCGTATTGTGTGAAGGATCGCTGTAATTGGCTTGAGCTGTAGCGATTACCTAGCCATGTCAATGTCATATATATTGTTTTTGTTAATGTGTGTATAGTCTTGGCAAAGCCTAATAAAATTAAAATTAAAATTAAATTTATTATTGCAGAGCTTTCGATCCGTAAGCTCGGATCTTCATCAGTGCTATAATAATGACTATTTGAATTCACACGCCCCTTCTTATACATGAAGTGTCGTGATTGTATGCTCGCGTGATTTAAAGTTAATTAAACGGTCAAATCAGCTACGTTATTTCTAACGTAGCGAAATGGTTCTATACCATTCTAGTGAAAACAAATTGTTTCGAGCTCTCTGCACACATAAGGATACCGTTAATGAATTTCGGAAACCCGGTGTGTACCGCATTCCATGTGAATGTGGTTTGATATATATTGGTGAAACTGGCCGAAATCTCTCATTACGTCTTAAAGAACATAAGACTAACTGGAGTCAATTGAAATTGAAAAACATAGCACGATAGATCAAGAGGGTAAGCCACTAGACAGTACGTGGCGCGCTCTCTTTACTGCGCAAAATTAAATTTTTCTTTCTTCTTTGCGCACGCATGCGGGTTAATTAGAACCATTTCGCTACGTTAGAAATGACGTAGCTGATTTGACCGTTTAATTAACTTTTAAATCACGCGAGTATACAATCACGACACTTTATGTGTAAAAAGAGGTGTGTGAATTCAAATAGCCATATTATGATAGCAATGATGAAAATCCGAGCTTATGGATCGAAAGCTCTGCAATAATAAATTTACGTGGTGTTTCCACAAAGCTTAACAAGTATATTGTATTCACCATGCAACCGTACAAGAAACCTATTGAATTTAGTTGTAAGAAATAATTTTTGATCATTGCTTTAAAGGAGTTGTAAGACTTGGGTTCTTTATATTGCGTGGGAAGACTGTTCCACACTTCTATTCCTTTATTTGCTAAAGTATGTTTTTAATGATTAGTTCTAAAACACTTTTTGTGCAGCAATGACGAGTGTCTTGTACTATGATTATGAATTTCCTTTTTGATGATAAAGTGGTTTGTGAAAAGTTCTGGTAAATTTTTCAGATGGACATATTGGAACATGAACATACTTGTTAAGTAATAATTTATTTCGAATAAATTGAGTATTTTGAGGCCATTAAAAATTGGCTCAGAATAGTCTAGATAAAATTTAAAAGTCATTAATCGGACAATCTTTTTTTGAATATTAACTAACTTTTTAATACGTGATTTGTATGTGTTACCCCAGATTAGATTTCTATAAGTTAAATAAGGATAGACCAATGCATAATATATTAACTTCAAGTAATTTAGGTTCGTAAAATGGCGAATTCTGGCAATAATTGCTGCACATTTGATCATTTTTTTTATAATCAAATCCAAGTGATCAGACCATGTTAAGTTTTCATCAATAACAATTCCTAGAAATGTGATATTTTTTACTTGTTTTATCACTTCATTATTTATTGAAATTTTGATGTCAATATTAGGTTTCTTTTTTTTTATCTAAGAAGTATAAATTTAGTTTTCCCTGCATTAATAGACTGTTTATTGGCATTCAACCAGTCGGTAATTTTATTCATTTCAATTTGAATGATTTCTTTAACTTCTCAAGACACGTATGACTGAAGAGAATGTTTGTGTCATCCGCAAATAATCCAATTGAAACCAGTTCACTAAAAAATTGAATATCATTTATGTATAAAAGAAACAATAAAGGTGATCCCTGTGGGACACCACTTTTAATAGTCCTTTTCTCAGACGGTACTCCATTTCCTATTGTATAGATAATTTTCGAACTATTTTTTGGTCACTACCTTTATACCGTAGTGTTTTGGGTTTTTTATCAGAATCTTGTGATTAATTGTATCAAATGCCTTTGATAGATCAAGGAAAATACCAGCAGAGTATTTTCTCTCATCTACTGCTTTGGTTGTCTTGTCTACAAAGTCGATTATTGCATGTTCTGTCGACCTATTTTTTTCTGAAACGTACTGCTGTGTTGATAATATTTTGTTTTTATTAATGAATTTTGTTAGTCGGTTGATATAAGTCTTTCCAGCAATTTAGAGAAGCATACAAGAACAGATATTGGTCAGTAACTTTCACACTTCATTGCATCATTTCCTTTAAAAATCGGCGTAATCAATGCAAAATTTAAATCATCTGGAATAACTCCACTTGTTAATGTAACTTGTTAACTTGTTTGAAAATGTTAGATTAAAAACATGTGTTAGTGGCTCAGATATTTCTTTAGCTAACAATTTAACAATATTTGTCGTAATGCCATCAAAACCGCAACTTTACTTTGACTTCATGTTTTTGGACCAGGAACTGGTCCCCAAACGCTGCTAATCTTCTTGTTCTTGTTGTTAGGGGGCGAAGCTCTTTGAAAAAACCCTAAGGCTCCGTCATCACTTGTCTGATCGGAATGAAACTTGACATAATTATTCTAAGCAATATTCCGCGTCGATTGACGGTGTTCGATTTTTCATTTCGACTTTTGAAGCAAAATACAAGCAATTCTTGACTGTATCCGTAGCAAATAATGTATGTGTTCGTATCATTAATATTCAGCGAATATATGAGCAAACGCAAGCGATAAGAAAGACATTGTCTTCTCTATTGTTGTGAACACAATCACAAGAGATCTCGGGCAATACCCCTAAAAAATTTGAACGATTAATTCTAAGCGTTAAGTTTGACTAAATTCAACACTGTCTTTGTTAGACCAGGAACTGGTCACCAAACGTTGCTAATCTTCCTCTTCTTGTTTGGAATTTCAATGCCTAGCACTAAATTGAATCCACGAGTGGATAAACTATTGACCAGTGTCAACCATTTTTATGCCAGACAAAAAAACTAAACCTAGGAGTGCATATTAAGAATGCAATCAAATTTTATGCATGGGTTATTTTAGCCTATTCAATTTGGCTTTTATCAATATTCCCATGAGCAAAACAAACGTACTTTACAAAGATATTTTAATTTTTTAACAAGTGCTAATGCATTCAAATGTTAACAATAGGTGATTTCAATAGTTTTTGGTTTTTTTGGGACACCCTGTATGCACATTCTGCTTAATGGTGATTACTTCGTCGAACAACCAGACATGCTCACACAATTGCTACTTGTATACGTATGGCATGGTGCATTTTAAGAATTACAGTGATTCGGATCACTGGCACTCGAACTTCATTTTACTCTATATGTTTCACATGTACACATCAGTCCTCAAAATTATCACATATCCATAAGTACAATTGCCGAACAAAAGCATATGCTCATACAAAACAAAATATTAGGTCTCTCAGACATTTGCACAATTACAGATTACGAACATTAATATTTAGCGAAAGGAATAAGAAAATGGAATGACTTAAAAGAGAATTGAAGACGTTAGAGACAGTGGAGATTCAAATCCTAGGAACCTTACACAAAATCAAAGGTGCAAGATGCAACGAGGGACAAACAGACATCGAGACTGTTGCCAGTGAAACGCTAGACCTCTTGCAAATCAATGAAAATTAAACTTGAAGTGTTGGAGAAAGAATTAAATGATCTTAATCATCTAAAAGAAAAAATCAACAATTAATTAAACAAAATGAAAAACTGCTGGTAGATCTAACGAACTCCCAGAGCCTCCTCGAAAATTGCCTCGACGATTCTTTCATGCTCGCCGAAAAGCGCAGGAGAAGATCTAGAGTTACAAGATCAGACTCCAAAACAGAATAGTTAACAGATGGCTTAAGAATTACTAAGTTGTGTGATATAAAGATACTACATGAACAGTCCCGTATTGCGAACGTTATGCAACACTATACATAGATTTTTTGTTATACATTGTGGCGTGTTTGTCTCTAGGCTAAAGTCACGGGTGTTGCTATGAAAAAATGTCCCAAGTTCTGTACATATATAGAGGTTTTAAAATTCTAAGCGCTAAACAGTGCACGCTTCCTTTGCCAGTTCCTGTTATTGGTCAAAACTATTATTGTCATTGTTTTTTTTATTTTATTGGGAGCAATATTAGTGAAATACTCGTTGAAGTTGTTTCAACAAAAGTTTTGGAAATTTTTGTTGGTTCTATCAACTAATAGTGTTTTCCATAACATTCTAGAATTTTGCTTATATTTTGTCAACTGGTCCTCATAGTAGGTCTTCTTTGCTATTTCTGTAATATGATTTAGTTTATTTTTATAATTTTTGTACAAATGCTCATTTTTGCCTTTTCTGATTCGTAAGAAAGCTTTGTAAAGTTTATTTTTGTTTCTAACTGACTTTAATATACAGTTAGTCATTCATGGACGTTTTGTTTTATTTACTTTTTTAGTGTTTTGTTTGCTCTTTGGTGAGAAATATACATACTCATATACATAAGTAAACATTTTTAAAAACTTATTATAGGCCATTTCCACATCATTTGTTTTATTCCATGAGAGGGATTTAATTGCATTTTTAAATGCTTCTGTATAGATTTCATTAAATAGTCTTATATTATTAAAATTCTCTCTGGCATTTTTACCAAAATATTGGCATTAAACACATGCACTATTGGCAACTGATCTGAAATATCGCTGAAAATAACGCCGTTGAGAGTGTCATCAAGTTGTTCCAGGTTATTGGTAAAAATATTATCCATCAGTGTGGCAGTGTGATGAGTAATTCTCGTTGGCTTAGTAATAAGTGATCATGAGAAAAAGGATGATGTGAATAATTGTTCAGTAAAATAATTTTCATAATCACAAGACGCTGATTTAAATAATGTTAATGTCTCCCATCAGGTAACAAAGTGGACGACGTCCTAGCCAAAACCGGATGTGGATTTTCGCGGGTCTACGCAATTTTCCCGTCCTCGTCGACATCGCGTCGTATTTGCTAAAGCTCTCTAGTATTACAATTATAAAGTGTCGGGATTTATGGTTGCTCTAAGTTTATGGAAAAGAAATCGTTCGCCAATGACAATGACGAACTGAGATAGCAGGTAACAGTACCGGATCGAACTGCTGATTTTGTTGAAGAAACAGAAAACGCGATCCAAAATATGCATTCTTCAACATGAAGTCATTTAGCTGCTACAGTCAAAACGAAGAAATGGACTCTAGCTACTTTGTTTCGATTTAATTATTATTGTAGTTAATATATGAAACTGAGATATGTTTCCAGTGTTTGGTGTACCATTAATACGCTTATATGACTTCACTAGCGAACTGTAGACTCCGCCAGGCGATGTTGTGAGTAGTGAAAATATGGTATTTTTGGTACATGGTATACACAGCCAAAAATAAACAACCTGTTCTGGCCTGATGAAAACAGCATTGAACAATATTTTGCTGCCAACATTGTTCAATGTTGTCAACAATACTAAATAAGTTGTTGAGCCTGAGCTAGGTGCAACAGGTGTAACAATGTTGAACAATATTGTTGACAACCTTGAACAATGTAGGCAGCAATTAAAACATTGTTCAATGCTGTTTTCATCAGACCAGAACAGGTTGTTCATTTTTTGCTATGTAGTAATATTGTATAGTCCGAATTGCATACTGGTCGGTGGCGACTGGGGTTCATTGGTAAGTACTTTATTTCCCGGGGCTGAGTGGATTTTTTAAGAACGAAGAGCGCACGGGGAAATGAAGTAGTTGCCGGTCTATTGCCACATGTATGTCTATGTTTATACATATATTTGTTTTGTAAAGTAATTTGCAGAAATCGTAAAGTTAAAATTATAAGATGCACGTTGTTATGATACCTGAAGTTATTAATTACGAAGTTGCATAGCGTTAACCCTATTAATTATGCATTTTATCTTTATATCTAGTGCATGTGAGCAGCTGGGAAATTTGCCACCGCTGTGCAAAAATATTGTTGGCGGCTGAACACAAAATGCAATTAGCATATTATTTGCGAAATACAGATTGGTTTCAGAGGTGCTCGGAATTTAGTTTCTTTGACGAGCCAGTTATAATTTTGTTCACAATTTTTCACTGATTTCAGTAAAGGACTGATATAGCTGTCAGTTAATCATATTTTGAAGTGATGACATCGTCTGTTGAAGCAAATTTCCAAACTTTGACATGTGAGTGGGTTGCCAAGAATTAAGCGCGATGTTGAATTTATGTTTGACTTAATACTGAAAAATTTAGCTTTTGCTCCAAAAAGATATTTGTTTCCTGTTACTTCCAATATGTTAATGTTTCTTTCGAAACCAATTTTTTTGTTTTATAAATTCCGCTCATGGTCAATAGTTTGTTGTGAAACTCGCTACCGGAAAAGTACTTTAAATTACGGTTGCTGTTGAAATGGTCGTGAACGTGATAAAACATCCACAATCACGTGGGTCGTCAGTGCTCTGATGTCTTTAATGCTGTATAAATGTTTTCGTACAAATGGTAAAAATATTTTTCAATTGACTAATGCGTTTGGTCGATCGATTTCAGTGACATATTTGTATTGTTGTTCGAGCACGAGTGTTGACTAGTTTGAGTCGAATTTTAAAAAATCAGCCTTTTGCTCCAACATGATTTTAGCTGGAACTTGGCCTTCATGTTTATATCTACTCACCTGATTTGTTAGCGTGCTCTTAAAAATTACGCTAATAGGTTGTTTAGTCCACTGAAAACGCTTGTGATCCATGTTTGTTATACGATTTTTAAATATCACGCGTAAATCACGCAATTTCCACGCGTTCACGCAGGCTTATCTGGCGCATGCTCAGACAAATTTCCCAGCTGCTGTGCATGTTTATATCTAATGTATTACACCAACAACATATCGCCCTATTTTGACTTTCACTTTATGAAAAGAAATCGTTCGTTATGATCATATTTTTAAATCTGAACGTCGAACTATTAGCAGAGCCACTGAGTTTTTGAGAAACAGAGAACAACTGCAACTGATCCCAACATGAGTAAAATGATATCACACTAGCAGTGTCAATACAATGGTAAGAAAGAAATATCTAGGTCAGTCATAATACCAGTTTAGCACACATCTGTAGGAGCATCAAAAAGCTGTTTCAATTTTAAACAAGGGGAAATCAGCTTTGGCTGCAGAACATGTGTGTAATATGAAACAAACGATAGCGTGTGTTTACTCTAAAATCATTACCACACCACTTAAATAACATCACCCCCTGATCGAGTATACAAAGGGGAGCGCTGCAGATCAGATCATTGAAGATCACAGAAGTTGTATCAATTTAAAAACATCCATGATTACAGCTGGTTGACGTGAAAAAGTGACTTCATATAATGTCAATTATACAACTGCAATATTTTTTTGTCTCAAAAACTAACTGAATCTATACGCATTTATTTTTGACAATCTTTCTTCGAAAATAAGTGAGGACACGTGTGATGCATGTGATGAGTTTAAAGAAATAAGTAGAAATGTATTCTCCCCAATCTTCTTATTTTAGAGATGCTGTAAGATCCGTTATGCGCCTTGGTTGTGCTTATAAAAAAAGGATGATCAGCAGGTGCAAACATTAATTGCCTAAATTTTGCATCTTTCGAACTTTTTCTCAATTGAAAATCTAATGTATACTCATTTATGAGCATAGCAAACCAGAACAGTGTCAGTTCAGTAATATCGTATTTTACAAAAAGCATATAGAAGTTCAAATTGTAAACAAAGTGTTTGTTTACACATTACGGACATTGCAGCATTATGCACTTTAAAGACGTGTGTCTGAACTAAGATTCTTAGGAAGGTGTAGCAACAACCTAGTACCTAGGCTTCTATCTATACGCTCCCGGGAGGCACCAGGAGCATAGATAGTAGAATAAGTACTATGTTAGTGCGGCAACTGTACTTTTTTCGCTTATTCTTAAACTAGACCTTTTTCTACACCAACATAAAAAAACTTTGAAGTAACTTCGGAAACAAAATGTGTAAAAATAAAAATAAAAATAAATTATGTCTGTGATTTCCGATCATGTAGTTGCGATAATCAGATTATCAACACTTCAGTCGATAAAACCATATGATTGACGAATAGTTCAGAAGAGCGATTAGCAACAATGCAACTACCGTAGTATTCATAAATGGGAATAAATCAAACTTACTAACACTGGCCCATGCAACCGTAGAATATCCACCAAAAATGAGATTTTTCGAATCCTTGACAACTTTGACAATGACCAAAGTAGGTACTTTGCCATCACAATTACTGTGAAATGTTGAGGCTGCCCAACCGTCCCTGGTGGCTCGCCAACATGCTGCCCAACTTCCCGTTTTCGGCAACCAATCTCCCAGTACCTTTGTAAAATCCGCTGGCTCATTTGACAATATTTGGGAATCGAGAACATGAACTACATGAAGTGTTTGACAAAGGAATATCTTGAGAATGTGAATTAGTTTAAATTATAGACATGCCGCAAAGCTGCGTCTATCGTTGTATTTGGTAACTGAAACCTCACAATGAAATGGACGTGCAGCAATGAAGTGAGAATCATGTGAAATTTAGTAATGTCCTCGAACATGCAGAAATTTAAAAGACATTTCATACCTGTACAATTTTTCCCATCTCCTTGAAAACCATTCTTGCATGTGCAGTTGTATGATCCTTCTGTGTTTGTGCAGTTAGCTTCTGTGTCGCATTCATTGGTCGAGTTGTTTAAACATTCGTCTATATCTACAATAGATGACACACAAACCAATTAGTGCTAAACGCATTTGATGATTAGAAACAAGGACCTTCTTTTATTCGTATTGAGACGATGCATGATGGTGGTTACAAGTCTCCTATCAAGAGCATAACGTAGACTAATAGATCTGACTAACAATTATATAAATCAGTTTATGTCACTGTATTCTAGTTAATGTTTACAGAAGCTGTCTTGATGGGGATACTTTTTTAACATCTGAATAAATACTCCTATACTGGACCACAATTATAAGAATCTTGAATGTCTGTGCAGTTTACATTTATTTCACATAATTTTCACTGAAGATATCGATTCAACAATAATACGATATTTTATAACATCACTATAATTAATATCATTATAATTAATATCATTATAATTAGTATTTGTTTATTGGCCACAATATATTTTTATAAGCCTGCTTATCATCTTGACATGAATGTTTTTATATCATATATTAAACTCATTATCAAAATAAGGTTAGTTTATTTTGTACTGCATGTCATGATGAATTATATTTAACTTTACCTTTGCTCAAAGATCGTGAGAATTTACTAGCCGTGCAACGTCAAATCGCCAGTGGTAATTTCTTTAACATATACTCGTCTTATAAGTTATACAGCAAACAACAAACGTGGTAACAGTTAACAAACCTTTGTTAAAATTATGACACTAAACATATTTTAGAAACGTTTTACTGGCCACAAAAACCCGTTCCAGTTCTACTTATTATCGTTACTTTGTTGTTTATCACTTCTACTCGCTATGCTGTCATATATTTCACATGATTTCTTTGACTTGTAACGTAGATAGGTAGTGTGGGGTGATAAATTTCAAGATTCCCGCACGAAAATGCTTCGTTACTGCTGTCAACAACATACCGTACGCGAACAGTTTTTTTTTTTGCGAGAAAAGGCCAAAATGAGCCCAAATCGGTAAACATTTACAAAATATCCACTGTTCTACGTGTTCACTACATAAATTTGACAGTTAACGAGACCAACACAGTGCAAATTGCTCAGACACGGCTTCAAATGCACTGTTGCACTCCTTGTTCAGACGCCACTCATATTTGGAATTTTACCATGCAGATAACATGAACTACATGAAGTGTTTGGCAAAGGAATATCTTGAGAATGTGAATTAGTTTAAAATATAGACATGCCGCAAGGCTGCGTCTATCGTTGTATTTGGTAACTGAAACCTCACAATGAAAAGGACGTTCAGCAATGAAGTTATTTACCAAAGAAACAATTCTTTAAAAACTTGCGCTCAGAGTATTATGCTAATAAGTAACGAACAGAAGATGTAATGCTAGCGATGTGAAACTTAATAATTTTCCTCCATACAGTAAGCAGAAATTTGAAACACATTTCATACCTGAACAATTCTTCCCGTTTCCATGGAAACCATCTTTGCAAGCGCAGTTATACGATCCTTCTGTGTTTGTACAGATGGCTTCTGTGTGGCATTCATTGGTCGAGTTGTTTAAACATTGGTCTATATCTACAATAGATGACACACAAACCAATTAGTTCTAAACGCATTTGATGATTAGAAACAAGGACCTTCTTTTATTCGTATTGAGACGATGCATGATGGTGGTTACAAGTCTCCTATCAAGAGCATAACGTAGACTAATAGATCTGACTAACAATTATATAAATCAGTTCATGTCACTGTATTCTAGTTAATGTTTACAGAAGCTGTCTTGATGGGGATACTTTTTTAACATCTGAATAAGTACTCCTATACTGGATCACAGTTATAAGAACCTTGAATGTCTGCGCAGTTTACATTTATGTCACATAATTTTCACTGGAGATATCGATTCGACAATACGATATTTTATGATATCACTATAATTAATATAATTATTATTAATATCATTATAATTAGTATTTGTTTATTGACCACAAGAATTTAGGTTTGAGCCTCCTTAGGTTTGAGGTTAGGATAGTCCAAAACTCGCGAATAAAGAACTTGGTCACAGAACGTATCATACATGCCTGCCATCTTATCCTGGCCGCCCATCCTCCATGTTTTGGCCAGTGTAAAGGAATCATGAAATCCTGGCAAAATCTACCAGTAGGAATCCGAAATCGACTAGGACAAATCTGGAATCCATTTCTGGGGACCCAGAGTAGGATATCCTCTTGGATTATTCTGCATAAGACGGCATGTTTATATTCCAAAAATACCCTATATCCCATAAATACCTATCCCAAAATTTATATCCCAGAGATTTCTTCTTGCCTCGTGCTAGAAAACTAATATTATGCCTACCAATTTCACAAAGATCTCCGGTGTATCCGTGTGCACATTCACACCTGTAAGGATCTGAACCTGATCCATCTTTGAGATCAATGATTGTCTTCCCTCCATTTTTGCAGTTCTTCATCTTATGACACGGGATCTACATGCATGATAATGTACATATAAAATTTATACACGTCAAGCCAAAATATAAGAACATTGCTGTTTAAGTGTATCCAGCAAATTCATGAAAATAATTTGTACGAAAGAATATCACCCATCTATATCTATTTTTTTTCAAGGCTGATAACGAATGAAGATTTTATTTCATGACAATGCATTTACCTTTCCTGATCCAACAGTATGATAAAAAATCCATCCTTTCTCATCAGAGTTGCAGTGATCAAAGTTGTGGCGAGTAGAGTTTGTCAGTTGGCAGTTTCTTTTCCGCTGTTTTGACTTGAAGTTATATCCTGCACAGAACGGATCTGGCGCGCATTTCATCGCACATTCAATCGGCAAACTGCACGTCGCTTCAGATAGCACATTTTTAATCAAAGGGCAAATCTCTAAAACATCAGAAATGTTCGCTTAAATTGGAGGTACATTTTAAATTAAACATTTGAAAATCAACAAATACAAACATTCACGTTACAAACTTGATCCGAATCGAACAGCGGTTTTTGCCGGACAATAGGTAAGCGGTTATTGATTCAGGTTTTACTAAGTCTCGAGGTTGAGCCCTTAATGGTAACATAAAATCATACATTTAGTAAACCGCTGGCCAAAATTTAAAAAGAACGAGATATGAATCTGTAACCGATAAAGTCTACTTGCTCGGCATGTGTATGACCTTTGAAAATCACCACGTTCATAAACAAAGAAACGTCATCAATCTAAAAATCGATCTGAAATCGAGATACTGTCAACTCACGTTATAGCTGACGGTTTGGGGTCCCCGTGATTTAGTGTCTGTAATAGTGCATGAGAGTCCGCAGTAACGAGGTGCAGACAAAATTTTCCAACTTCAGGGTGTAGACTGTACTGTCAATGCAAAATAGAAGCTCTTTTTCTCAAAAGGTGTCGATTTTATTTCAACACCTATACAGCTGTGGTTTGTGTGCATGATAAAACAGAAAAAGTAAAATCGCGCCGTCAGTCAAAATCATTGATCTGAAAATAGGTAACCTAGATAGAGTTTCTGTGCCTACAAAAATCGTGTCCACTTTTGATTTCGAACACCCGATTCTTGGGACCTTTTATGGCGTCTGAAGAAGCAGTGCAATCGAAGCCGTATCTGAGCAATTTGCAGTGTTGGTCTCGTTAACTGTCAAATTTTTGTAGTGAACGTGTAGAACAGTGGATATTTTGTAAATGTTTACCGATTTGGATTCATTTTGGCCTTTTCTCGCAAAAAAAACTGTTCGCGTACGGTGTGCTGTTGACAGCAGTAACAAAGCATTTTCGAGCGGGAATCTTGAAATTTATCACCTCACATTACCTCTCTACGTTACAAGTCAAAGAAATCACGTGAAATATGACAGCATAGCGTGTAGAAGTGATACACAACAAAGTAACGATAATAAATAGAACTGGAACGGGTTTTTGTGGCCAGTAAAATCTCTGAACTTTGGAAGTGAAGGGAGAAAACACATAAAAGACAAGACTTATTTTTACGGAAATGAGCTACTAAATGGTAGTAAATACATCAATGCCAATGGCAATGAGGATAATATTAATGAATGTTTAAATGAAGGATTTTAAAACATTTATCGAATTATTCGTTGTTGAAGTATTAAATGAACTTATATATAGTTGTAATATCCGTATATTATTTTCATCCATTAATTGTTTACCGATACGATAGCCTGTACCAATTTAGCTGATTTCGTGCAAAAACAATCATGTAACGAGCACAATATATTTTTATAAGCCTGCTTATTATCTTGATATGAATGTTTTTATATCATATATTAAACTCATTATCAAAATAAGGTTAGTTTATTTTGTAGTGCATGTCATGATGAATTATATTTAACTTTACCTTTGCTCAAAGATCGTGAGAATTTACTAGCCGTGCAACGTCAAATCGCCAGTGGTAATTTCTTTAACATATACTCGTCTTATAAGCTACACAGCAAACAACAAACGTGGTAACAGTCAACAAACCTTTGTTAAAATTATGACACTAAACATATTTTAGAAACGTTTTACTGGCCACAAAAACCCGTTCCAGTTCTACTTATTATCGTTACTTTGTTGTTTATGACTTCTACACGCTATGCTGTCATATTTCACATGATTTCTTTGACTTGTAACGTAGAGAGGTAGTGTGAGGTGATAAATTTCAAGATTCCCGCTCGAAAATGCTTCGTTACTGCTGTCAACAACATACCGTACGCGAACAGTTTTTTTTGCGAGAAAAGGCCAAAATGAACCCAAATCGGTAAACATTGACAAAATATCCACTGTTCTACGTGTTCACTACATAAATTTGACAGTTAACGAGACCAACACAGTGCAAATTGCTCAGACACGGCTTCAAATGCACTATTGCACTCCTTGTTCAGACGCCACTCATATTTGGAATTTTACCATGCAGATAAAAGGCTATACCTATTAGGTAAACATAGATGTCAAGGTAGAGGGATTTGTGACATGAATCTCGACTTTCGGGACGTTTATCTGAGGAGATTCTCCTACACGAATCTGTCCACTTCAGAGATTTTAAGTGATCTCAAGATTTTTTCACAAGTTTCACTTAATTATTAAAGTCACTGACTGGAGTTAGTGACCGCGGTATACATCAAAGAAAACCGACATACTTTTTCTATCCAACATCTAAGCTGCACGCCTGGTGAGCAATTCCATAACATATTTGCATAAGCCTGTCCTTACGCATAGGGGGACGCCGGTATCAGCAGATTAAGAAAGAGATCAGACGGACAAAGAACTTTCGAAAAGCCTGTATAAGATATGCAATTAATGCTGCCCACCTCCCTCCAAGCAGTTATATGAAAATTTCCAGATTGTGGAAGCCCTGCTGGATGTACTCGATGTTAGAATATCTTCATTTATTGTACTAAAATTGTTTGCCAAACAATAGTACGCGTCATGGAGTATACAATCTGCACTTTTGTACTGCTGTATTTAAATTAAAGTAGTGTTCCACATTGAGAAATTTTTTTCTTATTTAACTATTTTTAATCATATTTAATGTAGAAGTCATTATTAGGATTTTTAGCACTAATAAATTAAGATTCGAGCTTACCGATCGAAAGCTTCGTTTTGAAGGCACGTTGCGTTTGCACAAAATTAAACTGCATTTATCACATGCACTACTTCTGTGATGGACATGCTTTCTTATTCCTACACTTACCATTGCCTGCACTAACGGCTTGTGTTTGGCTTTCCTAATAATGCCCGTGTAGCGGCTTGTGATGATTGACTTAACATTCATGTAACTGTAATCGTAACTGTAATTGACCTTAGCTAGGTTCTTGTTTTAGTATGTATGAGCCTTTTATCCTTTCGCCCGTCTTTTATATTTTCATTCTCCTTTTGTCCCGTCATCTGCTTTTACCCCCTTAAAAGACGAATTTCTTTTATTCTCTCATCTGCCTTCATCTCCTCATCCGCCTTTTATCCCCTCGTCTTCCTTTTTTCCCCTTATCATTATTTTTTCCCCTTATCATTATTTTTTCCCCTTATCCGCCTTTTGTCTCCTCAATCACCTTTTAATGACATGGCAGGACTGAAACGTCGGGCTGGCTACGCCGCAGCCGGCAACAGACTAGGAGTAGCTATAGACCCACAGTACGGGACAGTTGAGACGACTAAATACAAATGATTTCCAACACACGCTTGACCAGAATACGAAGAAAAGCTTTGAGCTCATTATATGCTTCCTTAACGTAAACACTATAACTGTAGTAACCATCTGGTCCTGCGATAGAAAATGTGAATTTTTGTGTTCTTAAAGCAAATTACACAATTTACAGCAGCTGCAAACAGGTCTTAAAAGACTTGCTATAATTAAGGACACTTGGGCAAATACATCAGCATAATAAACAATTACTGAATGAGGTCGAGCAGGATATGAGGAATTATTAAGGCAGAGGTTTGTGTTATAACACAAACCGAGGCCTTAATAATTCCTCATATCCTGCGAGAACCGAATTCAATCATTATGTTTTATTATTTTTTGAAAATATTTTAGACTCAGTTTAAACGCTTCATGCTTTGTAAGTAAGAAGACACAAGCTGCTAATAATGGAACAGCATGAAATTGTTCGAAAACTTTGACAAGCCAATCAGACTACGGAAAAATATTCTTAAAACAATTGTCAGATTACGACGAAAGGTCAATTAAAAAAGGTCAGTCAATATACGACGAAATGAGTCATAATGTCTTATATTTGTTTTCAATATAGCTACGGCGAAATGACTCATAATGTCGTATATTTATTTTCAACCCCAAATTTGAGCAACTACCAAGCGGATATGACAATTTCACCTTTAGCTCTTAACCAATCAAAACTCCTAAAATATTTTCAATAAATAATAAAAGCTATTAAATGACGTCTGCGATAATATAATTAACTACCACCTTTGCGGTAACATTATTTCAAGCGAAGTTAAACGCGGAAAATTCACAGTTTATACGCTCTTGCGCGGTGACTTAGTGTTATTCAAATTTTCTGAACGTTTGACGTTTTATTCGTTAACTAATTATTACCCGAACCGTTTAGCCCGTACCGTTCAAATTTTCATCCACCTTTGCCTTCAAAAAAACGCTTGCGCAAACAGCTCTCCCTTTTTTCAAGATTAAATTTTCTGTTTGCTTTTTAATTAGCGTCATTAAGTGACCTGAAGATACTAATATATACCTATACATATGCCAACACAAATTTATGAGATATTTTGGGAGATTTCTAGTTTTCTAGCAATCTCAAAATTTTCCCCTTTTTTGTACACCTTGCATGATGCTGCTAATATAAACGAAATGCTGTCGGGTTAAACGTACGAGTAAGTAGACATGGTTACTGCAATGTAAACCTATTTATCTACTGCATGTGTGCAACAACAATGTTCAACGAAACTGTATATATTAATAATAAGATACCAAATACAAATTGCATGTTGAATCGATGTTTCTTATTACACTACAATATAATTGTTTTACATTTGTAATTACACAAAACATACACGGATCGATTACAAGTCAGCAAGTAAGCGTGCATGCACTGATAATGTCCGCGTCATTTTGGTGATACATTCAAACAATATTTAAACATTTAATATTGTGGCATTTGATATTGTTGTGGGCACAATCGATAAAGGTGAACTTAATACAAGTTTTTTAATCTCTCAAGAAAACGATGTAGAAAAGAAAACGAGAGTACCTTTGTGCTGCAGATGGAATGTAAGTGAAATCCCCGTGGAATCCTCAGGTCTGTAGTACTCCCCGTTTTCCATTTTCATTGCGTCAGGCAATAAAATTAGGAACAAAAATTTGACAGACGAGAACGCCGCCTTGAAGAAACGTTTCATCCGGTAGTTCATTCTGTTATTAATATTTCCAGGCGTGTGATCTGCAGCTTTTTATTGCGTCTCTACCGTCGTCTTTAAAACTAAAATGAAAAAAAAAATTTAGGTGCCCTGTCGGATGTTTGTGGGTAGTTATGCTCACATATTAGTCCCCTCACTTATATATCATTCGCGAGCTTCGGTGCATGTTCGTCTTTCAAACATGTAAACTACTTGCATAGACTTGTGGAGTGTCCAACATATAGGAAAAATGATGTCGACTGGCGGTTGCTAAACAAGCACAGTTCTCGTTTTTAGTCAGTGTACATTTTGTTCTCTTTCCTATATGATACGTATTTGTCCATGCGGTACGCGGCACGTACTGTCCAAGGGACACATACCTCTTGGTTCAGTTAAAAAAGCTCAGAAGGGGTCGCTACCCTTTTGGCATGTGCTCTGGGGATTCCCAAGGCACTCTTACCCTTGGTCACCATAGGGACACTTATACCCTTTGGGTGATCAAAGCGGGTCTTATACATACCCCGGAGGATTAAATATGAGTCCATAAGAGTCGATGGGGTTAAATTTATATTATATAACATGTATGTAACAGGATTACTTCACCCCATAACCCATTTTCCCACAAACAAGCTGTCTGTCTATTTCATTCTGTAGCTGGTCTAACATAAAAAGGGCAATTGTTACACAAAAGCCAATTTATACATAGAATAAATGTGTGTTAACGGGCAATGCTCTCAATAATTAATACTTTGCGTGACAAATTCCAGTCCCTTTTATTTTATTTTATTCCCTATATGATACAAGTTCATAGACCTACAGCTATGATGTATACTGAAGTATCAAAAGTTATGTGGTAGGGGCGCAGATAAACGTGCCCAGCTCATGACTAACTAATTTTCAGCCAATAAAATTCCATGCTTGCCACTGCGTAAAAATATCAACCAATCACAATTCATTAGAGCGAGTAAATAGACCAAACACACTCGAAAGAGATCACTTGTCTCAAAAGTAACATTCTAAAGCTGATTCAACTTTTAACCCACACTCCCACCAAGGAACTACAGAAAACGCTTCTGATGAAAACTGCGGGAAAACTATAATACCTGGAACTTCCTACCCCAATGATTCAAAGCACCTTAAAACAAGTGCTTCTAGCAAACTCGTGTTTATGTGATTGTCGATTGATTGAAAAATTGAAAGAAAAAGCTTTTAAGCAAGCCCGAAACAATTGAAAGCTGTGAGAGAAAGTTTTATGTGAGACTTAACGATATTTTGGACGACTCCGTTTTTCATAAACCCTAGATGTATATGTATGTATTGACTAAAATTACATGGAAAACAGTATGTTATAAATGTGCAAAACTGTTCGAATTAACAAGAATGTATAACGCTTATATAATTAAAATACGTTTTCTGCAAATACAAAAGAAAATATTCATCGGAATCTCTGGAGCTCAATTTCGATCATTGTTAAGGATTCCATTTTCGCGCAGTGCGAGTGGAAAAATCAGTTGCCTCTAAACATCACGATGTAACACGGCGCAAAAACAATAAATGACAAAATAAAACTAGAAAGACTTACCACAACGTAATACAGCAGTAATGCGGAGACGAGTTGCTACGATTTTACGATGCTGGCTCAATGTCATGGTTTGAGGTAGACACACCTGCGTTGTTCTAAATCATCCAATCAGGATGCAGTGGATGTTATGCACCCAGCTAATTATACTGCGGGCTCATTATATGCTTGCTTTTATAAATTTTGGATGCTTACATTGGTTATATCTTAATGCTTAACGTTATTTGTAAAAATAACCATTTGGACGTCAGATTGAAAATCTAAATCTTCGTGTCCTCAAAGCAAATCGTGAGAACGGTAACGAAAGCAGCTGCGACGCACCCATTTAAGGCTTAATTAACGAAACTTTGCCTTTGGCAAGCAAATTAGCATGCACAAAAGCACTTAAATAATGTCAGCGATAATTACTAAATAATTAAGTAGTACTTTTGAGACCAATACTCGAAGACAATAAATGACAAAATAAAAGAAGACAAAAAAACAATAAATGACAAAATAAAAGAAGGACTTACCACAACGTAATACAGCGGTAATGCGGAGACGAGTTGCTACGATCTTACAATGCTAGCTCCTCGTAAATAAATGTCATGGTTTGAGGTAGACACACTTGAGAACGGTAAAGAGAGCAGCTGTAACGAACCCATTTAAGGCTTAATTAACGAAACTTTGTCTTTGCATGCACGAAAGCACTTAATTATGAATGATGTCAGCGATAATTACTAAATAATTAAGTAGTGCTTTTGAGATCAATACTCGAAGACTGTTCTCGGTATCTTAAACGGCTTCCTGTTATTTCTTCCACTACGGCATTTTATGTTGCCATCATATATAATGTTGTGAGATATAGACGAAATGATCTAGCTTTTTGGGGTAAATGCGAACCTAAAATGATCAGGCTTTCTGATTGAACTTTTGAAACAAAAGTCATCATTGTTTATGATTCGTTCTTCAGAAAATCAATTCCTATAGTTTATAATTGTATTTTGTAGTTATAACCAAGCACTCGCAAAGCTTGTTAGTATAGGTTGGTGCGGAACCGTTTTGTGCCAAACTTTATTAGTAAAATATGTCATGAAACAAAAGCAAACTGAACATTGCTTTGGGCAAATTACCTTAAAGTGATGCTTTGAGCGCCGTAACTAGAGCGTAATTGCGGGCAGGTGCATATTTAAACATTCGTGTTCTGCCGACGATGTTTTCCGACATTTGACAACCTCTGAGTTTATTACAAGACTTGACAGTAACATGTCGTTCGTGTCATTTCCTATAAAGACGTTGAAATTGTAGATACACCTGCTTCGTTTTCGACTGAACTACGTCGACCATCAAATAAATGAACAGCGCGCAGAAAACTAGCGCTGAAGTCTCCCACGTCCGTAACAAGGCATCGTACGCTGTGCTTTGGTCCCGATAGCTTCACTTTAAAATCTATTTCAGGAGAGTTTGCTTGAAAATTTTCAGCTAGATGTACATCATCATTTACAGTTATATCGACTTTAAATATATCGGCATATTCACTTGGACTATGGTTAATTATCACCAAAAACTACTTGAATTAGAATAACGCTTATATAACATACGTTTTCTGCAAATACAAAAGAAAATATTCATCGGAATCTTTCGAGCTCAATATCATTGTTAAGGATTTCATTTTCACACAGTGCAAGTGGAAAAATCAGTTGCTTCTAAACATCACGATGTAACATGACGCAAAAAACAATAAATCACAAAATAAAAGAAAGACTTACCACAACGTAATACAGCAGTAATGCGGAGACGAGTTGCTACGATCTTACGATGCTAGCTCCTCGTAAATAAATGTCATGGATTGAGGTAGACACACCTGCGTTGTTCTAAATCATCCAATCAGGATGCAGTCGATGTTACGCACCCAGCCAATTATACTGCTGGCTCATTATAAGCTTGCTTTTATAAATTTTGGATTCTTACATTGATTATATCTTAGTGCTTAACGTTATCTGTAAAACCATTTGGACGTCGGATTCAAAACCTAAATCTTTGTGTCCTCAAAGCAAATCGTGAGAACGGTAAAGAAAGCAGCTGTGACGAGCCCATTTAAGGCTTAATTAACGAAACTTTGCCTTTGGCAAGCAAACTAGCATGCACAAAAGCACTTAAATAATGTCAGCGATAATTACTAAATAATTAAGTAGTACTTTTGAGATCAATACTCGAAGACTGTTCTCGGTACCTTAAACGGCTCCCTGTTGTTATTTCCTCCACTCGTACGGCATTTTATGTTGCCATCATATATAATCTTGTGAGATATAGACGAAATGATCTTAAGCAAAACTGCATGCGGCTGAAGCCTGTTTATCTGCAAAGTTACACTACATGGTTACAAAGCCATTAGTAACAAGACGCCTGTGACGACAATTACTCAGACCCCGCGAAGAAAATAGGCACAAGATGGTTTTTGAAAAAACGTAAATGAGTAGCCGAATTGCTCTGACTAACTGAGTTAAACAGTAACTATAAACTTGAAACAGGTATCCGTGGATGGATGAAGCATGGTTTAAAATTTGAAAATTTAAATGATCAGGCTTTCTGATTGAACTTTTGAAACAAAAGTCATCATATGATTCGTTCTTTAGAAAACCAATTCCTATAGTTTATAATTGTATCTCATTGTTATAACCAAGTACTCACAGTTGGTGCAGAACCGTTTTGTGCCAAACTTTATTAGTACAACATGTCATGAAACTAAAGCAAACTGAACATTGCTTTGGGCAAATTACCTTAAAGTGATGCTTTGAGCGCCGTAACTAGAGCGTAATTGCGGGCAGGTGCATATTTCTACATTCGTGTTCTGCCGACGAATTTTTTCGACATTTGACAACCTCTGAGTTTATTACAAGACTCATTGACAGTAACATGTCGTTCGTGCCTTTTCCTATAAAGATGTTGAAATCGTAAATATACACTGACTTCCCTTTCGAATAAACCACGTCGACCATCAAACAAATGAACAGCGCAACAAACTAGCGCTGAATTTCGCACATCCGTAGCAAGGCATCGTACGCTGTGCTTTAGTCCCGATAGCTTCACTTTAAAATGTATTTTAGGACTTTTGCTTAAATATTTTCAGCAAGATATACGTCATCATTTACAGCTATATCGAGTTTAAATATATCGGCATATTCATTTACAGATACATCGATTTTTAAAAATCACTTGGACTATGGTTAAGCATCACGCCTTTGAAAAACTGCTTGAATTAACAAGAATATATAGAGCTAATATAAATGTAAGTTTTCTGCTGTAAGTAAATTGTTGCCACAATAGTGGACTAATTGTAATGCAAAAGAAACAAATTGATTGACATCTTCTGGCGCTCAATTTCAATTTTAATCTTTGTTAAGAATTTTGTTTTTGCGCAATGTAGGTGGAAAAATCAGTAGCTCTGAACAGCACGATGTAACACAACAAAAAAAATCCCAATAAATTACAAAATAAAAGACAAACTTACCACAAAGTAATACAGCAATGATATGTGTGACCCGCTGCTACGATCTTACGATGCTAGCTCCTCGTAGATAAATGTCATTGTTCGATGTAGACACATCTGCATTGTTCTAAATCATCCAATCAGGATGCAGACATATATTAAGCCCCTCGCAGGCCTCAGCCAATTAGACTACAAGGTCATTATATGCTTCTTTTTTATAACTCTTTGCATTGACTGTATTTTAATGCTTAACGTTTGGCTGTAATAATAACCATTTGGACGTCAGATCGAAATTTTTGTCCTCAAAGCAAGTTGTGCGAACAATATAGTGCGCATCTGTAAAGAACATACTTAAGGCTTAATTAACGAAAGTTTGCCTTTGGCAAGTCAATCAGCTTGCAGCATAATAAATAAATAATTAACCACACTTTTTTGGGATCAATACTTAATATCAAATGGCTTCCTATCATTATTTGCTCCTCTATCGGATTTTATTCATATAAACTGGATCCAATATTATCACTATATTACCATGATATAATTTTGAAATTTTTCTAAGATATAGAAGAAATAAACTCGAGTAAAACTGCATGTGACAGAAGCCAATTTATCTAAGTAGTGCCAAACATAGTTACAAAATTAAACTATTAGTATAAATGCTGACGATTCCAAATACGAATTGCAAGCTAAATCGTTATTGCTTAATTACCTAACCGTGCAAGGTGACAGGGGAAACAAAATGTGTAGTAAGACGTTACAAGATATAACGTTAGGCGCGCAGGTCCATCATATAGCTTAACATCCAGTCCAGAGCATGCGCTCAACATTAACATTTTAGCAATCTAAATCATATGCCTTTATACAAGTGTAGAACTGAACGTTTTAGAAACAACTTTTTTCCTGAAGCAATTGTGGAACTGAATTAGAGAAAGAACCTGTAAGAATCAGTAGTTGCATAAGTACATAAACGTACCTCAACGTAGTACAGCAGTGATACGGGTGACCCTTTGCGTCGACGTGATTTACGATGCTGGCTCATCGTAAATAAATGTCATAGTTCGACATTGACACATCATCTATGCAGTCGTATGTTACGCCCTCAGGTAATTATACCACAAGCTCATTATATGCTTCCGTTTAAAACTTTAAGATTTTTCATTGACTTTATCTTAAAGCTTAACGTTTAACGATTAACTATAGTAATAACCATTTGGACGTAAGATTGAAAGTCTAAATTTTTGAGTCCTCAAAGGCAATCCTGCGAACATCATAGTGCGCGATGTAAAGAACCCATTTAAGGCTAAACGGTATTTGCCTTTGGCCTGCAAATCAGCATGCAGTATAATTAATAATTAACTACCACTTTTTTGGGTTCAAATTTGGTAGCTTAAACGGCTCCTTTAACGGCTAATCTGCGAAATTGCCTCAGATTCTCTAGAGTAGCTCCAAAACGTCAGAGGGAATGAAGTATATTTGCTTACATGAATCCGAATGGAGTTGCAATTCGTTCATGCAAACAAATGTACTTCAATCCCCTTTGGTTCCAGCAGTTATCCCATATGTGTCATGAAAGCGGGCTTCTGATTGGTTCTCAGCAGGTAAGTTTTTTTCGAACTAACCTGCTTTTCCGAACTTACCCGCTTTTCTCTTTATCGATAAAACCGGCTTTCTGATTGGTTACAAAAACCCGAACTTACCTGCTTGCTGCTTACGCTGCCGCCCGCCTCAAACTGCTCAACAACAATGGCGAACAAAATTTAGCTGATGATTAAACCTACACTTTAAAGAACATTTTTGGGCTAAAGACGTCACAGAAACCAAGCAAAAAGAAACGGAAAATTGTAAACTAAAGACAATAGAGAGCCTGATAAAGAAATATTAAGAGACCAATAAGTTTAAGAAGAGAAAATGTTGACAAAATACATCGGCGACTCGGCGAGAATCGGAAAACAACACAAGAAGATAAGTCTAGTATGGGATAAAAACCCAACTTACTTGCAGGTTCGGTTGGTTCGGGATTAACGCACCTCGGGGTCTGACAGCTGTCCGAACCTACCTCGCTTCGCTCGGTAGGTTCGAACAGCTGTCAGACCCCTCGGTGCGTTAATCCCGAACCAACCTCCCTGCAAGTAAGTTTGTTATAAAACGGAATAAGTTCGATCTGGATTGCAACCCAATCCGGATTCATGTAAAATACCCCTAAATATTACCAAAACTGAGTTTGTGATAATTAGATCACGACGGAGCGTTCATGCTAGTATGCTACCTGGATGATATTGATGCTATAAACATGCATAGTTACGAAAGGGATAGGACACTCGCTGACGTTAGTGTTGAAGCCTAGATGCAATTCGTGATCTCACGAGAATTGCGAATGTTTATCGTAACGCTACAGATCAATAATTGAATGAATTGATGACTTTTATTGGATCACTACGATCTGTACCCTCTACGATCTCTACCCTTTACAATATAGCGTATACCCAAAACCTTATGTTTATGATGTTAGCTATATGTATATCGATGGCGTTTTACTATATTAGTGACTGAAAAAAATAGATAATCGAAAACCCGAGTAAAACATGATGTTTTGAGGTTGCTACAGGATGTTTGAGATCTTATGAAATGATGTTACATGATGTTTGGGGATATCATAGGATATTTTTTCGTCGACTGTCGTCTTGCTTGTGCATATCGTCGGTAGGTCGTTACTACTCGGAAATTCCGAAATCAAGTATTTTTCTCTTGGCAAGAATGGCGAGAATGGCGTAAATCTTTACTCCGCCTGCCGTAGGCGAGGCGGAGTTTTAAATTCGCCCCGTTTCTGTTTTTTTTTTTTTTTTTTATTTTTTTTCGGTGCAGCGCTCTTTTTATTTTTTAGGTTTATTCGGTGCAGCGCTCATGGGTGATACCGCTGGCACAAACCGCGTGAGCCGACCTAAACACGGCGTTTAAACTCAATTTCTAGCGAAATGTGTCAACAAAACACGCATTTAAACGTGCATGCTAGAACATCTAAACCGCAAGAAGGTTTTACGTGCAAAGATTCTCATGCAAAATGCTTTAAAACGACAAATTCCAGCGATGTGTCGCGGTGAAGTTTTGAGAGCGTGTTTCCGTCATTTTCTGGTTTATTCCTACTTTTAAGGAAATTTAGAAATTTCTACACAAAAATCAAACGCAAATTCTACTGAAATATCTACATACATACAAAATGAAGATCGGTGAAGGAACTTCGCAAAAATATTCATTTTTGTACTTTCGAACGGCGTTTTTCCTATGCTTTTGACTGAAAACACGACGAACGACACTTGCCAGAGCAATTTGCGTGGCGCGTGGAATGACGTGAGCACGGGGACACAAAAATTGAGGTTATTGAGTGCGAGTTCCCTATCTGTATATATCTGATCTGTGATACAGCTTCTTCTGAATCAGGAACAAGGAACTTGCTCGGAGCATGTCGACACAAAGTGGTAGTTTCGGCATTCCTCGGAATTCGTCGGTTTCCGACGCTGCTCGAAGATTTTCCGAATACTATTTTTTCAAAATTTTTCTCTAGCTCGAAGATTTTGCTCCTTGAAAGTCCTCTAAATTTTCATGCATCCTAACTTTGTTTTAAGGTAATATGCTTTATTTTCTATCATTATTTGTAGCAAAGTACTTAGATTGTGCATAGAGATCGATTTTTGAGAGATCAGACTATAAAAAAGTACAATTTTCGAGTATTGTAAGTTTGTGCTTTCCAAGCATGGCTATGGTCGCATGTAAGATTAAGGCTACCGTTTTCAGTTGAAGTTGGTTCGATAATAATACCATGAAATCCGCTATAGAAACTGAATGAGGTCTTGAATTGTTGAGATTGTCGAAGAAAGTATGCTGAGACAGTTCTATGTATAGAGTTGGTTCTGGTTCAAATTTATTGAAAAAAGGCAATTTAATTTTAATTTTGTGAATTTCGATTACAAAACATGCCTTGGACTGTCGACTAATTGATTTCGTCAGGCGATTACAGACTTGTGAGAGGAGGGGGGTAGCCTAATTACTAAAATGTAGTGAAAAAAGGACTTTCCATCTAATGGTGGGAGCAGGTTGGCGGGAACACTGGAGAATAAAGGTCCTGTCACAATGCAATTTTTCTTGCAACTTGAAATGCAATTCTACTATTGGGAGATGTAAAATTGGCAAATGCAAGTTTCCATCACAGTTTGCTGGGGTTTTTTAACGTACCAAACATTTGTCACAAATTTACTGAAGAGTAGATTTTCCCTGTAGCAAAAAAGATGGCAAATGTCGATTTTACCAGAGTGCATGGCAGTCTGAAATTGTTTAAAAAGGCAAATTAACGTCTTTTGAAGAACAGACAGAAGACAATAGGTTATTTTCACACTTGTGTTAAAATTTCAATCCAGTAGCTTTGCTTCTTGTCATCTTTTCCCACGTATTCTTTCTTGATACCTGCAATGCATTCTGGTAAAATCGACATGTCGCCATCTTTTTTGCTACGGTGAATGCAAGGAAAAGTGCACCGTGTGACAGGGCCTTAAGGGTAAGAGGTGGATAGAGAAGGAGACGGAGCAGGATGTGGGAGTCGTGCAAGGTCGGGATGTTAAAAAAGAACAAGGAATGTTATGTTTTTAATGCCTTTTAGACTTTTCTTGAGGCAATTAAAATTCAAACTGTCAAATCCAAACACTGTACAGAATGGCCGACTTTACGTGGTCTTTAGTTTTTACACAACCACTTGCATTGTTATCTTTTGCAGTTTGTTTACCATTTCAGTTATCTATCTTCAATAGAATTCTTTGAAATTTGTTTGTAGATCGACAAAATGCTTAACCTCCTCTCAACAACTGGCAGATTATGAAAAATGAAATTGTTAAAGGTATTGGAATATTGCATGTACAATATTGAATATGGGACAATTTGGGACGGTATAATTTTGGACATGACGGTTTCATTCTCACCTAATTTGACGATTATTTTGTGGGTACACATACCGTGGAATCTCATGTGCTCCAGAAGCATTTTAATCTTAGAAAAAGTCAAATAATGATGAACTGTGTTTTAAAAGAAAGTTAGAATCTTATTTGGTTCAAATCAATTGAATTATGGCCCAAGAGTTCATGAAAACACATACAAAAGGCTTTCTTAAAAAACTGAAATATCAAATCTAGCAATTTTATATGTTATGCCTCTAAACAACACAATTCTGTTTCTAAAAATTGGTACCCTACTAGACCTATATGCATGATTATACTAATTTGGACATATTTATTTTTACCCATTAAAATATAAATTTGTGTTTAATCATTCGTGTTTGTCATTATTTGACTTTGTAATGTTGGTTAAACATAAGGAGATTGAGGTGACTTTGCCAGAAACAAAAACATCCATTATTATACTAAAATTTCAATATATATAGCAATTAAAACTAACCACAGGAAATATATTTCTACTTTTTAATTGAAATGTTTCTGTTATATGCACTATATCATATTTTTGATAAAAAATTACAACACCTATGTTATTTCCTGGTTTACTATCTCAATCATCTTTTGTTTAAGCTGGCTTTGAGTGTTCATTTGAAAGTTTGGAAAGTTCATTTGAAAATCACAATAGTTCTCAATGTTATATTGGACCCTTTAAAGTTAAAAAAATACTTTGTAATGTTTTATACTACTGGTAATTTATCTTAGATACAGACTTTGTGATTTTGTACTAGAATGTTGACTTTCAAACTTTAAGATGAACTACTTATTAAGGACAAAATAAGCTAGCATATTGTCTTTTGTTTACAAAGTGGAACTTGTTTGGAATTGAGATGAACTGATGCAGTTGTTCTTTAACTTTATCAATTAATTACATATCTTAAATGAAAAAGAAAACCACAACTTGCCAAATAAATTCTGTGGGCTCTTTTTATTAGCAAAGAAAAGATGTGGCGGATGTAAGAATTTAAGAGTAAAAAAGTTTCCTTGGACTAAAAAAATTGACAGTATGCCAGATTTTCTAGATAAACAAGCAGTACAGATGTTGGCCAATAATAAGTATAAGTAACTACAATTTTTAATTTTAAAAGTTTTCTATTGATGCCTGGATACAGTAAATACTTTACCAGAGTTCTTCGTATTACATCGACTTGAAAAAGTTTTAAGTCACATGAAGCTTTTAGTTGATACTATGCAATTTCAAATTTTACAGACTTCTTAATTAACATGCCAAATTTACCTTGTTGAACATAAGGTCTTTCCTGAGAAAAAGTAAAACTGTCTGGCATTATATGGAGTAGAATAATTTAAATTAGTTTGAGACTTTGATTTGATAACAATTTTGATTTGTACTATTTACAATACAAGTGACCGGGTTGTATCGGATATACAAACCCAAGCTGAAGGCGAGATATCTGACATACACAGATGCGAATGTTGTAAATGGCTTGTGAAACTCATCAATTTTATACATCAGATCTATAGCAAAGTGATTTTGAAAATACCGATTCTGTAAGATGAGAAAATGATTTCTTTTGTGTTTCCTGTATGATTTATTACTTTATAAGTTTCTTAATTAAAATTACAACATATTGCCTACTGGAACTTTTTATATTGTTTGGTTGTGGTGAATTTGTATTTTGGCAATTGAAATATTTCTGAATTTGTATGTGCATTTCCTTTGCTTCAGTTCAAGTTTACATTTCAAATATTCCACTTTGTAATACTTGCGTGGTAATAATAATATAAGAAAACAGGTTTACATGGCTCTTGAATATAGTCTTTTCAACAAGTAAGTAAAGATGAATTTATACTTCAAAGAGATATGTTCCTAACCTGACAATGGTACCTTCCAAAAAGACTAAATTTAAATTGATTCTTCGAATAAATTTTTTACTTTTCAATCCAAGATCAATCTAAGTTATGTATTTCTACTTTTATTTTGGTCTCTTTAACACTGAAACTATCAATTGTATATAAAGCAACTTCACTATCGAGTGACTTCATTAGTTGCTGGGCAAAGCCAAAGCATTGATTTTTCGGCTGTTTTCAATGAAAAATAGAATTTTGCCCAAAGTTATCTCAAATAAATTATCACAATTTGAACAAAAAGCTTCTGTTCTTGTGCCCACCAGAAAAATGAGATGTCTGAGACTTTCTTTGTATTTTTTTGCGAAAAATAGATCGCATGCACTGTTATGCAAAGAAAAGTGTAAGAGATTGGTTTCTGAAAAATGTCGTGCTACACACAATATTCTAAAAATGCTTGGTTTTTATTCTATGTATTTTTGAATTTTTTGTTAAAAAAAATAAAGGTAGCAATGTTTAGTGCATTTCACATTGTCAGGTTAGAAACGCAATAAGAAAAATGTGGCTCCGAACATTACAGCTTGGTCAATTTGGAATTTATAAAAAAATCGTTTCTTCGTTGTTTTTCGACGTTTTGAAGGGTTGTTTCGAGTACAAAAAAGTATTTTTAGGAAGAATTATGTGCCCACGTTACATGTCTCAAAGCCATCAAAATTCGTTGGTAATTCGTGCATGTATTTTTTCTGACTTATAAAAGCACAATTGATTAAAAATGATATTTTTCTTTTGACAAAAATACCTTTCTTCTGTGAGGCTGGCTGTATTTGAAAAAGCGTTGGTCAACGCTCCGCCAAAACTCGTGGGTTTTCCCGGGTACTCCGGTTCTTCCCACTGGGAGAGTTGACAGGGTAGTTACATATGGTTATAAAAATGTGACTAACTTTTGAAAACCTTTCTACTTAGACTTGTTAAGCCTTCTCGTCATCTCTATCAGTTGCATGTTTTGAGCCACATGTTTTTCTTTGTAATTGTGAAACAACTCGTTATATGCTGGGTAAACCTTTGCAAAACTCTCAAAATTTATCACTTCAAGTTGTTTCATTGTTATAATATATTTTGAAGTATAAACATTTACTTACGTTGAAAAGACCCAAGTTTTTTAGGACTTTGTTCATTCACTTGTGTTATTGTTCTCTCTGCCATGTTCTGTTTTCTTCTGTTGTTATTTTAATAAGTACAATGTGTGGTAGTTAATCTCTTTTTATTGTTATTCAAATTGTATGTAATCTTTACAAATTTTTTCAATAAATTGTTTACAAAATTTACTTGTGACCCCTTTTTAATTAAAAATTCAATTCCCATGGGAATTGAGAAATTGAATAAAAAAAATCCCCCTACCCCGGCCAGCTCCCCAAGTGCCACTTCCACCTAAGTAGAAGTACTTATACATGTAGTACAAGTACTTCTACTTATTCACGGTGGAAGTAGCACTCGGAGAACTGGCCGGGGTAGCCGGCAAAGAGAAGACCAACTTTGCAAGTGCTAATACAATTGCTAAGTTGATCTTCCCTAGAGAGCAGCCGCGCGTACCTAACAAATTAAAACAACAAACGTTAGTGACTTAAGTACTTAGCATGCAAATTTGATTCCCAAAGCCAAAATGTCAAGTGCCCCCCGCTGATCCTACCAAGTGCCTACCTGCCTCAGTTCTAAGCTGTCTTCCTCAGTTCTAAGCTCCTGCATTCCATTCGTTACCTTCACTTTCCTCACCATCGCACAGTCACTCACAGCTGATAAACCCGCATGCACCACCACCACCCCGACTGCCACCCAATTTCGAAAATTAAAAGAGTTAAAATTTCGGTAAAGTATGCATTTTAAATGCAATTTATTTGGATATTTTAGATCAAACGTAAACAGAAAAAGCTCGTACATAAAAACAGGTGAGAATTCTATTTAAAATTTGCTTGCAAAATATAAAACTTAATTCGCATTTTTCTTAGTTAATAGTATAGATCAATTTAGTTGATGTTGAAACCTACTCTTAACTGTTTTGTTAGAAGTGACGACAGATTTTGGTTTTTAAGCATACTTTCAAAAATTTTAATTCCTTTAATAAATCTAATCCCATGCAACTTACACACGGCGCACACCCTCGCAGTCCATACGTTTAGCTAATAAATTACGTTATAAACAAAAAAGCAAAATAAAAAGATAAATTACGTTATCTCTAGCTACTTAAACCCACTTAGACTGAGTTTTTGATTGAATTTTCAAACGTAAAACCTTAGCTGAATGGGCATGGGCTTTTCGTTGTGTTAACTGTTCCGGAGTAAATATAAACCTGGGGCCGGTTGTATCAAAGGCGTTTAGCTTAAACGGTGGATAAGTGAAATTTAAAAATCAGTTTTACACCTAGTACCGAACCGAAATTATGAGTTGAAATAGAATAAATATTTAGTTTTATATATAATTGTTCTTCTCAGGTCAAATAACTTCAGCTGGTTTGTTTATACAACATGGAAACTTGTTTCATATTTTTGACTTATCCACCGTTTAAGCTAAACGCCTTTGATACAACCGGCCCCTGATACTTACCAAAGTCCAAGGCTGGGTCAAATAAGCATGAGAATTAGGCAAAAATAAAAAGCAATTGAAACTCAACAGATTCACTAAAGTTGTTTTTTTTTTGGCAACTTATATCCTTATTAAGTGTAGATGACATGCAATTTTTAATGCCGTAATTCTCACACTTATTTAACCGAAACGCCTTCATTTGCATGGTACCTCGCAGCTGCTCTCAAACCACCTTCGTAATTTGCTTTAGTGTACACAAACAATGACTTCATTGTTCCTGCTTACCAAAACAAATCTGAAAGCACCAAGATACTTATCATATTAATAATCAAAGAGAATTCGCATTATGCAGTAATTACCATAAACAGACGCATCACCATTGAAACAAAGCATGCCGTATTCCCATGGGAATTTAAAATGCACAAAAAAATATAATGATCCTACTGATTTGCATGGATGTATGAACCAAATTAGCTAAGAAACAAAGAAATGATATATTCCCTTGGGAATTTAATGTAGCAAAAAGATGGCGGGTGTTGATTTTACCAGAATGCCTTGCGGTCTGAAATCGTTTAAAAACTTAAGGTAAATTAACCTCGTTTGAGGAACAGACAGATAGGTTATTTTGTCACTTGTGTTAAAATTCCGTCCATTAGCTTATCTTAAATATCATTTCACTGGTATTCTTGATTGATACCCGCATTAAATTCTGGTAAAATCGACATGCCACCATCTGTTTTGCTACGGTGAATTGGAATACTAGTCACATTTTCTCGCTTTTTAACCAGAGAACACATTCTTTAAAGGTAGAACGACGGAATTGATCGTTTACAATCGACGCCATCTTTGTTGACGTTTGAAACACATGGCAACCACAAAGTATCTATTCATTATATCTGATCCTATCGAGCCATACATCTTTAAAGTATCATTCATAATACGCTAAAACTAACGATGAAATAGTAAATTGACACTAGTGTTTCGCTGTAAACAGCTGAAGTAATCTGCAGAGTCAACCAAGATGGCGCCCAATCACACGAAATGACGTCATGTGCAAACCAAGAATAGTGACAAAATGCATCAACTATAATTTAGTGGCATTATTACGAAACTTATTTTTGTAAAACGTTCAATCCTACATGTTATTTTGTTTTGTTTTTAGAAATATCCAAATCCAAATGTTAGAGACGAAATTTCCAGGCGTTAAGGTATTGTTTCTTTAAAAAATATTGTCGACATTTACCATATTTTTACCTGTTTTTTGACTCGAAAATTGACTGCCAAACTCCTAGATATTCTATTTAATTATTTTGTTGAATGTATTTGATATCAATGTTATTTCAATCCAATTTTTTTCTCTTAATTTGCTGTCTTTTCTTTTTCATTAACGAGAAATATCTATTAAATCCTCTTTGATCCCTCAATAATAAGTATCTTGTTTTCTACTAACTTGCACATTACCACTACTTTCTATTACAATGTCGTGTCTTCTTATTCTTGTGGATTGTTGTTTTGTGGGTCTTGCCGTCCAGGATCGTTCATTCTTTTCTCTTCTTGTGCGTTTTTTTCACATCCCATCACCCTTTGCAATAGTAGAAAGAATTAAGTCATGAGATGATAGTTACGAATAATTTATAAACTATAACATGATAAGTTTCTTGTACGTTTGCATGGTGAATACAATATACTTGTTAAGCTTTGTGGAAACACCACGTAAATTTATTATTGCAATAATAAATTTACGTGGTGTTTCCACAAAGCTTAATAAGTAAACTATAACATATTAAGCACTTATTGGATGAGGTTTTTGTGATATGCGAAATGATCAACGTCGAGGTAAGAGTTATCAGCCGAGCCGAAGGCAAGTCAGATAACTCTTACCAAGACATTGATAATTTTGCATATCACAAAAACCGAGTCCGATAATTGCTTTATTATACATTGTAAGTCTTTTTCCTCGAGCAATTGACGAATTTCGCCTTCGGAAGAGCTTAAAAAGCAAGATGCCATAACATGAAACAGAAAATATCGAAAAAATGTTGTTGCCATGCCAACCATTGATGCCAACGAATACCGCATACTGTAATAATCTGCACCGTAGGCTCAACATGCAGATAACTCAGTTATCTGCTAGCAGATAACTGAGCCATAGAATAAGAATACATAGAAGGGCCACTCGCGTCGGAGCCTTTGGAGTTTTTGAAGCCGCGCATGTCGCATTACGCACGTTATTAGCATTTTCTCAGCCAGTCAATTGCATTTTCTGGCCAATAGGAATGCTGAACTGGCTGGTGGCAGCCAGTAAACTGCATAAACATAGTGTGACATGTTGTACTGCTGAGTGGCCCTTCTATGTATTCTTATTGTATGACTGAGTTATCTGCAGATTGTGTGATAGTCGCATTTATCTGCATACAACTGACCAATCACAACGCATAAAACAACTGCAATGTATAGTAATTAACACTTATTGACTGAGACCGAGGGAAACAGTATGTTTTGTGGACCAGAGACTGTCGATGTCGAGGGTCCACAAAACATACTGCTTTCCCGAGGTCTCAGTCAATAAGTATTTTATTATATACTGAGTGCCAAAAGAGAAGAAAAGTACCACAAATCAATCAAACATGTGTAAAAAGGATTACCTTTTACCTGACATGGCTACGTGAGGCTTTGTGGATTTGTTGTCTACCGGTGAATAAAAGTAATGTCCACCGCTTAGCTACGTTGCCAGGGAGACAATAGAATTTCTCCACTATCACGTGATACGTTCTTAACCAATAAGAAACAGGAATAAATGAACTTTGACACTCAGTATATTATAAAATAGTATTAATTAGGCCGGCCAAATTATTGTGTAAGCTGTTAATATGAAATTTTTTTATTAAAATCTCGAGAATCATTAATAAATCGTGAGCAAAACACAAAAGAAAATCATAGCCGTGAAGGAGTCTTTATTTCTCACACGCACACAACTTGCAGCTACCCTAATTTATGAATTTAGATTAAAATATCTCGAGAATTAAACAACACGTAAGGAATGTGTAAATTCTTAAAGCTCTTTCGAACAATAAAAATTAATATCTCGCACTAATCTCTCTCAAAAGCTCTCTCAAATTTATTGCCGATATCTCTTTGAGAATTACTGTGCACGTGAAATGTAACTTATATCAAAACTAGCTTACTTCAAGCTGTTTGGGAATCAAAATTTTACGTGTCAACGAGATCAAATATGAATCTAAGATGGCAGACAGCGCATTAAATTTCTATCTTTACGACCAACTTCCCAACGAAAGGCTTTAATTCGCTCGAAAGTCGAATTTTGTTTTTTTTTATTGTTTCAGGTAGTGAAAGATCCTGTGTGCTTTTTACAGTACTACCGACACTAGCAACGTTAGTGCGAGATGTTAATTTTTATTGAAACAAAAGCTGAACTGCTAAAAAAATGGAAACGACAAGATAAAATAAAAAAACTTACTTTCACTCTATCTTTGGATCTTCTTGGCTTCGGTTGTTCTCGTTTCATCATGCTGTTTATGGTTTCATCTGGTTGGCGCACTCTCTTCATGGAGCATCAAGGCGGTCCAGTAGGTAACTAGCTCACTCGTGTCCAGTCAACCAACATAAAATAAGGAGAAAATTAATGTTACAAAATATTTTAGAATATAGGACACTAAGCTTTAATTGAATTGACTTTAACAAACCGTACATTGTGATAGTATTTGCATCTTAACATCTGATGGAGACGGCTTGTGATTTACTTCTTATGTCGATATGAATTCTTTCCCATCTTGTTGCATCATTAGTTGATGGTTGTTGTATTCACTTTTTACTTGGCATTCTTTGAAAAAAAAATTACGATGTTCAGAAAACTGTTTACAAGATAAGCAAAGAAAACTACGTTCACAAGCATTAGAGAGGACTAAGTAATTATAATAGGCGTGACAGGTCACAGAGGTTAGTCGACGAAGAAACTCCTGGACAAATTCCCGGCATGATGATACCCCGATAGCAAGAAATACAGCAAGTGTAGAACGTGTACGTGTGAGCTTAAACTGTATGTATGCAACTCCAAGAAAAGCGCAACACAAAATGGCGGAATTTAAAGACATTTCTGGTGTCATTTCCAGTTCCCTAACTTTCGCGGACAAATATATTTATATATTTTTCTCAAATTTTTTTGAAGTAAATCTAGATGGATTTTGTGAATAAACAAATTAAAAAAAGTATTGCCCACGTTAGGAAACTAGAACGGGCGCCCAAGAATGCCCACAATTTCTCCAATCTGGATTATATTTATTGATTGCGCAAATGACTGATAAAAAATAAGAGAGTAATAAAATACCAAATGGTTTCCTCTTCAAGATAGTGTCATACATGCGCGCGGCATTTCGGGATATTTGGGAAAACTCGTGTTGAAGTTGAACCTAAGGCAACATGCCAAGTACATGGATGACGCTATCCTGCTCAGGAAACTATTTAGTAATTGTCTTACAAAATGATGACAGTGAAACACAAGTCAACGCCACGGCATTTAAATTTCTCGTGTAGGATTGTTTGATCCTGCACAGTAATAGCCAAGTGGCGCAATCGTCAGAGCAAACGCCTATCACATGTGAGGTCGTGGGTTCAATCCTTACTTCAGACTCGTGACACCCATGTGAGGAGTTAGTCAGTCGTGGGTTTATTCCGGGTACTCCGGTTTGCGAATGTTGACTGGATGGTTAAAATTGTAAAATATCAGTAATCACCGGAACACGGGTACTTAACTAAACTGCTGACGATGAGGCGGAACTCATAATGAATTAATGAAAATGTGTTTCACTGTAGTTATCATATAATGTAATTGCCAAGCTGAATGAATAATTCTCCAGTAACTACGTCATATGAATAACTTACAATTATGAGAGTAGTGGGGGGGGGGGGGCAGCATAAAGATTGAAGTAGTGTCAAGGAAGGGGTACTACCCTGACGGGTGCTAGGCGAAGAAGTAGAGTAAACAGGAGGAAGAAGATTAAATTGGAGTAAATAAGGGGGATTGGGGTAAAGAAGGGGAGAAGCAGGATAAAGAAACCAGTGGAAGGGGGTGCTATCCTGGAAGGAGTACCCGGGAAAGAAGAGGGTGAACAGGAGGAAAAGTAGATTGGAGTACAGAAAGGGGAAATTAAACGGATCAGGAAATTCAGACTTGCAATTCAAATGAAAGGCAGCTCATTGGTCATGTAAACACTCGTTGAATCATGGTTCTCGCTTGCCTTTAGCTTGGAATCATCTTTGAATTTGAACTGAAAGTCTGAATTTGCATGTTTCTTGTATAGAGTGCAGTGTATCAGAACAGAAGAGGTTTTGAAGAAAAAGAAAGAAAGAATAAAAGTAAGTTAAAATTTGTAAAGAATAATGAAGAAACTATTGGTACAGCACTTGATACATGATGATAATCATCATTATAAACTCTCTATTAATCCGGGGGGGGGGGGTATAATAGAGAATTTGCAATGATAGTAAGTATATTGTAATATTTGGGTTTTTACCACTAAATCCTCTTGAAAGTTCTTTTTGGCTGTGGCTTCTCTCATCACAGTTGTCTGTGCTTGTCTTGCAAAATCTCTGGAATATCTATAACGTGAAGGTCAATATTTAAGATTAGAAAAATAGAAACCGTAAAATAGAAAGAAATTTAAATCGTGGCGAATACTTTTTACGGTCTTGCTGGCATGACAAAAAGAGAGTATAGATTTATAAGATCATGTTGATTTATCCTTTATCTGAACTATATTTAACTTAGATTTTAAAATAGATTTCACCCTGGTAAGCAGACCGAATGGGTTTTCAAACAAGATAACATTTAATGACTAAAACGTGCACAGAATAGTTAGAGAATGCTTACATGTCGAATAAAAATCCAATACTTTTAATGTCCAACTACACAATAGCGATTTTCGTTGCATTTCTAGACTGGAGAAGAAGACGACGCCATTTTGATTTTGATTTCTCCCGACAACGGCAGATTTGTCTTCGCAATTTTTTTCCATTTCTTCGTCGTTTTAGCTCCAATTTGCTCGTTGTGTTTCTTTCGTACCTTCCTCGCCATTTCCGTACAATCAATGGACATTTATACTCAAGATTAAGACTGTATGGAGACTTTCAAAATGTTCGTCAGGAGACATAAAAATCGAAGCTTCTTCTTCGGGTTGCAGAAGCAAATGACGTCAGACGACCTTTGTCCGCCAGCAAATACCCGTATGTATAACATTCAATGATCTTTTTAGGAAGCTGAAAATCAGTTTTTATTGCGCGAACGAAATGTTTTTGCCATTATTTCTTACTCAGGTCTTTGTTCTACTACTTTACTTCCAGTTTAGTTAGGTAACTTGCCAAAAGAAACGCCTGTAAGGGACAATTTTGCATTTTTTTTTATTTCGATGCTGATGAAGAAGAGAAGACTCGTTAGAGCTTTCATTGGCAAATATCTTTCCCTCCGTGGCCGAGAGGTAAAGACAACTGTCTTGACTTCGATTTTGGGTGGATCGAGGACCGGTCCAGTTCAACTGAGTTTGGTAAGAATTTAATTCTGATCGGTGCTCGATCCACCCAAAACTGAATTCAAAGCTGGGCGTGGAGTGCAGGAAAACACTAGGCAGTACCGCGAGGCCAAGGAGGCAAACGTTATTTTCCTAGTGTTGTCAACTAATATTTAAGCAAATTTCATTAACTTGACTGTTGGGGACAGACCTGTAGGGTTGGTGCATTGAAGACTTCTCGTCGTTATTTCCCTTCGTTCAAGAAGACAAGTTGTCTTCATCGAGAAATAACGACGAAAAGACTTCAAGACACCACTAAACCACTACACTTTAAAGCTACAGTGTAGTGGTTTAGCTAGCTAAACCACTACACTGTGCCAATAATATATGGCTGACTTCTTCCTAACGCTTACGGTACGACCATGGATGCGCAAAGATGCGCAAACACATTAAAGCCTTGAAAGCAAGTGTTTTCTTTTAGGAAAGAATCAAGGACGACAACGCTTACTAAATCAAAGCCGTCTAGTCATGTTTTAAGTACTTCAGCTATGTTTAACGATCTTTTACCAGATCTTTGCAAGAGGAAAAGTAAAATTTTGCATCATTATTATTAACTTTCCGTCAGTCGTTTCTTTCTTGATCGAGCATTATATGCCATTGTGTTCAGTGTCCTTGATATAGGACCCATATACTTATGGCCTTGGGTTTAATTCCCAAACACTGAATGGCAGTGTTTTGCTCTTCCAATGAGATAACAAGATGGCACTGTAGAACGCGTGGTTTTATATAAGCTACGAGCGTCAAGATATCCTTGATAGGTAACTATTGATCCTACAATGGACACTTATGTTCACTGCCAATAGGAACGTTTCCAACTCACAGCTTGTACATAATGGATTTTATAGGTTGTGTCACAAGGAAACTGCAGTTCGGTCGTAAAATCAACTTGTTTTCAAGGTTGCCGGGTTTTAAACATTACTGACACTGTTAATGTTGTAGCTCGAAATTGTAAAACAACGGCGGCAATGCAGTTTTCTTGTGCCATAACCTGTAAAATGGGTGGTTTTATCATTTATATAAGCTACGACCGCCAAGCTTTATCCTTGATAGGAAACAATTGATCCCACCAACGACATTTGTATTCTCTACCGATAGGAACGTTTGAGACTTACAGCTTGTACATAACGCATTTTATCGGTGAGTCGTAAAACCAACCTGTTACTGCTCAGCAAACTACCAGTTCCCTCGATCAACGATAGTCGATGAAGCTTGGCGCTCGTAGGTTGTGTAAAACCAAGCATTTTACAGGTTATAGCCAGGTTAGCAGTATCTGCAATGTTTCAAAGCAACCACGAATAGAAACTGACAGCCAACGTTCTGAGTTAAGGTTTGTAGAATATACTACATGATTAGTTACAGCATGACCAGGCATATAGTAAATAACGCATTGCCATCTTGTTCCAAAGTTATCTTATTACTTGAAAGAGCTGAAGACTGCCATGCAGTGTTTGGGAATCAAACCCAAGGCCATAAATACATGACTCCTATATCAAGGACACTGAACACAATGACATATAAAGCTCGATCAAGAAAGAAACGACCGACGGAAAGTCAATAGTATATGCAAACTTCGACTTTCCTTCTTGCAAAGGCCTGGTCATAAAAGATCGTTAAACATAGCTGAGCAACTTAAAACATGCCTACACAGTTTTGATTTAATAAGCGTTATCGTCTTTGACTCTTTCCCGAAAGAAGACATATTCTTTACAGGCTGTACAGTGTTTGCGCATCTATGCTTCATGCCTTCTTGAAAAGACCTCGCCATAAAAGATCGTTTAACTTAGCTGAACAACTCGAGCGCCAAGCTTCATCGACTATCGTTGATCGAGGGAAATGGTAGTTTGCTGAGCAGTAACAGGTTGGTTTTACGACTCACCGATAAAATGCGTTATGTACAAGCTGTAAGTCTCAAACGTTCCTATCGGTAGAGAATACAAATGTCGTTGGTGGGATCAATTCTTTCCTATCAAGGATAAAGCTTGGCGGTCGTAGCTTATATGGTTATGGCACAAGAAAACTGCATTGCCGCCGTTGTTTTACAATTCCGAGCTACAACATTAACAGTGTCAGTAATGTTTAAAACCCGGCAACCTTGAAAACAAGTTGATTTTACGACCGAACTGCAGTTTCCATGTGACACAACCTATAAAAGCCATTATGTACAAGCTGTGAGTTGAAAACGTTCCTATTGGCAGTGAACATAAGTGCCATTGTAGGATCAATAGTTACCTATCAAGGATATCTTGACGCTCGTAGCTTATATAAAACCACGCGTTCTACAGTGCCATCTTGTTATCTCATTGGAAGAGCAAAACACTGCCATTCAGTGTTTGGGAATTAAACCCAAGGCCATAAGTATATGGCTCCTATATCAAGGACACTGAACACAATGGCATATAATGCTCGATCAAGAAAGAAACGACTGACGGAAAGTTAATAATAATGATGCAAAATTTTACTTTTCCTCTTGCAAAGATCTGGTAAAAGATCGTTAAACAGCTGAAGTACTTAAAACATGACTAGACGGCTTTGATTTAGTAAGCGTTGTCGTCCTTGATTCTTTCCTAAAAGAAAACACTTGCTTTCAAGGCTTTAATGTGTTTGCGCATCTTTGCGCATCCATGGTCGTACCGTAAGCGTTAGGAAGAAGTCAGCCATATATTATTGGCACAGTGTAGTGGTTTAGTGGTGTCTTGAAGTCTTTTCGTCGTTATTTCTCGATGAAGACAACTTGTCTTCTTGAACGAAGGGAAATAACGACGAGAAGTCTTCAATGCACCAACCCTACAGGTCTGTCCCCAACAGTCAAGTTAATGAAATTTGCTTAAATATTAGTTAACAACGCTGGGAAAATAACGTTTGCCTCCTCGGCCTCGCGGTACTGCCTAGTGTTTTCCTGCACTCCACGCCCAGCTTTGACTTCAGTTTTGGGTGGATCGAGCATCGATCAGAATTAAATTCTTGCCAAACTCAGTTGAACTGGACCGGTCCTCGATCCACCCAAAATCGAAGTCAAGACAGTTGTCTTTACCTCTCGGCCACGGAGGGAAAGATATTTGCCAATGAAAGCTTTAACGAGTCTTCCCTTGTTCATCAGCATCCAAATAAAAAAAATTGCAAAATTGTCCCTTACAGGCGTTTCTTTTGGCAAGTTACCTAAGTAAACATGAAGTAAAGTAGCAGAAGAAAGACCTGAGTAAGAAATAATGGCAAAAACACTTCGTTCGCGCAATAAAAACCGATTTTCAGCTTCCTAAAAAGATCATTGAATGTTATACATACGGGTATTTGCTGGCGGACAAAGGTCGTCTGACGTCATTTGCTTCTGCAACCCGAAGAAGAAGCTTCGATTTTTATGTCTCCTGACGAACATTTTGAAAGTCTCAATACAGTCTTAATCTTGAGTATAAATGTCCATTGGTTGTACGGAAATGGCGAGGAAGGTACGAAAGAAACACAACGAGCAAATTGGAGCTGAAACGACGAAGAAATGGAAAAAAATTGCGAAGACAAATCTGCCGTTGTCGGGAGAAATCAAAATCAAAATGGCGTCGTCTTCTTCTCCAGTCTAGAAATGCAACGAAAATCGCTATTGTGTAGTTGGACATTAAAAGTATTGGATTTTTATTCGACATGTAAGCATTCTCTAACTATTCTGTGCACGTTTTAGTCATTAAATGTTATCTTGTTTGAAAACCTATTCGGTCTGCTTACCAGGGTGAAATCTATTTTAAAATCTAAGTTAAATATAGTTCAGATAAAGGATAAATCAACATGATCTTATAAATCTATACTCTCTTTTTGTCATGCCAGCAAGACCGTAAAAAGTATTCGCCACGATTTAAATTTCTTTCTATTTTACGGTTTCTATTTTTCTAATCTTAAATATTGACCTTCACGTTATAGATATTCCAGAGATTTTGCAAGACAAGCACAGACAACTGTGATGAGAGAAGCCACAGCCAAAAAGAACTTTCAAGAGGATTTAGTGGTAAAAACCCAAATATTACAATATACTTACTATCATTACAAATTCTCTATTATACCCCCCCGGATTAATAGGGAGTTTATAATGATGATTATCATCATGTATCAAGTGCTGTACCAATAGTTTCTTCATTATTCTTTACAAATTTTAACTTACTTTTATTCTTTCTTTCTTTTTCTTCAAAACCTCTTCTGTTCTGATACACTGCACTCTATACAAGAAACATGCAAATTCAGACTTTCAGTTCAAATTCAAAGATGATTCCAAGCTAAAGGCAAGCGAGAACCATGATTTAACGAGTGTTTACACGAGCAATGAGCTGCCTTTCATTTGAATTGCAAGTCTGAATTTCCTGATCCGTTTAATTTCCCCTTTCTGTACTCCAATCTACTTTTCCTCCTGTTCACCCTCTTCTTTCCCGGGTACTCCTTCCAGGATAGCACCCCCTTCCACTGGTTTCTTTATCCTGCTTCTCCCCTTCTTTACCCCAATCCCCCTTATTTACTCCAATTTAATTTTCTTCCTCCTGTTTACTCTACTTCTTCGCCTAGTACCCGTCAGGGTAGTACCCCTTCCTTGACAGTACTTCAATCTTTATGCTGCCCCCCCCCCACTACTCTCATAATTGTAAATTATTCATATGAAGTAGTTACTGGAGAATTATTCATTCAGCTTGGCAATTACATTATATGATAACTACAGTGAAACACATTTTCATTAATTCATTATGAGTTCCGCCTCATCGTCAGCAGTTTAGTTAAGTACCCGTGTTCCGGTGATTACTGATATTTTACAATTTTAACCATCCAGTCAACATTCGCAAACCGGAGTACCCGGGATAAACCCACGACTGACTAACTCCTCACATGGGTGTCACGAGTCTGAAGTAAGGATTGAACCCACGACCTCACATGTGATAGGCGTTTGCTCTGACGATTGCGCCACTTGGCTATTACTGTGCAGGATCAAACAATCCTACACGAGAAATTTAAATGCCGTGGCGTTGACTTGTGTTTCACTGTAATCATTTTGTAAGACAATTACTAAATAGTTTCCTGAGCAGGATAGCGTCATCCATGTACTTGGCATGTTGCCTTAGGTTCAACTTCAACATGAGTTTTCCCAAATATCCCGAAATGCCGCGCGCATGTATGACACTATCTTGAAGAGGAAACCATTTGGTATTTTATTACTCTCTTATTTTTTATCAGTCATTTGCGCAATCAATAAATATAATCCAGATTGGAGAAATTGTGGGCATTCTTGGGCGCCCGTTCTAGTTTCCTAACGTGGGCAATACTTTTTTCAATTTGTTTATTCACAAAATCCATCTAGATTTACTTCAAAAAAATTTGAGAAAAATATATAAATATATTTGTCCGCGAAAGTTAGGGAACTGGAAATGACACCAGAAATGTCTTTAAATTCCGCCATTTTGTGTTGCGCTTTTCTTGGAGTTGCATAGATACAGTTTAAGCTTACACGTACACGTTCTACACTTGCTGTACTTCTTGCTATCGGAATATCATCATGCCGGGAATTTGTCCATGAGTTTCTTCGTCGACTAACCTCTGTGACCTGTCACGCCTATTATAATTACTTAGTCCTCTCTAATGCTTGTGAACGTAGTTTTCTTTGCTTGTCTTGTAAACAGTTTTCTGAACATCGTAATTTTTTTTTCAAAGAATGCCAAGTAAAAAGTGAATACAACAACCATCAACTAATGACGCAACAAGATGGGAAAGAATTCATATCGACATAAGAAGTAAATCACAAGCCGTCTCCATCAGATGTTAAGATGCAAATACTATCACAATGTACGGTTTGTTAAAGTCAATTTCAATTAACGCTTAGTGTCCTATATTCTAAAATATTTTGTAACATTAATTTTCTCCTTATTTTATGTTGGTTGACTGGACACGAGTGAGCTAGTTACCTACTGGACCGGCGTGATGTTCCATGAAGAGAGTGCATGCGCCAACCAGATGAAACCATAAACAGCATGATGAAACGAGAACAACCGAAGCCAAGAAGATCCAAAGATAGAGTGAAAGTAAGTTTTTTGATTTTATCTTGTCGTTTCTATTTTCTTTAGCAGTTCAGCTTTCGTTTCAATAAAAATTAACATCTCGCACTAACGTTGCTAGTGTTGGCAGTGCTGTAAAAAGCACACAGGATCTTTCACTACATTAAACAATAAAAAAACAAAATTCGACTTTCGAGCGAATTAAAGCCTTTCGTTGGGGAGTTGGTCGTAAAGATAGAAATTTAATGCGCTGTCTGCCATCTTAGATTCATATTTGATCTCGTTGACACGTAAAATCTTAATTCCCAAACAACTTGAAGTAAGCTAGTTTTGATAGAAGTTACATTTCACCTGCAAAGTAATAGTTGAAGAGATATTGGTAATAAATTTGAGAGAGCTTTTGAGAGAGCTTTTGAGAGAGATTAGTGCGAGAGATTAGTGCGAGATATTAATTTTTATTGTTCGAAAGAGCTTTAAGAATTTACACATTCCTTACGTGTTGTTTAATTCTCGAGATATTTTGATTTAAAATCATAAATTAGGGTAGCTGCAAGTTGTGTGCGTGTGAGAAATGAAGACTCCTTCACGGCTATGATTTTCTTTTGTGTTTTGTTCACGATTTACTAATGATTCTCGAGATTTTAATAAAAAAATTTCATATTAACAGCTTACACAATAATTTGGCCGGCCTAATTAATAAACTATTTTATTATACATTGCAGTTGTTTTATGCGTTGTGATTGATCAGTTGTATGCAGATAAATGCGACTATCACACAATCTGCAGATAACTCAGTTATCTGCTAGCAGATAACTGAGTTATCTGGATGTTGAGCCTACGGTGCAGATTATTACAGTATGCGGTATTCGTTGGCATCAATGGTTGGCATGGCAACAACATTTTTTCGATATTTTCTGTTTCATGTTATGGCATCTTCCTTTTTAAGCTCTTCCGAGGGCGAAATGCGTCAATTGCTCGAGGAAAAAGACTTAAAATGTATAATAAAGCAATTATCGGATTCGGTTTTTGTGATATGCAAAATTATCAATCTCTCGGTAAGAGTTATCTGACTCGCCTTCGGCTCGGCTGATAACTCTTACCTCGACATTGATAATTCCGCATATCACAAAAACCTCATCCAATAATTGTTTAATATGTTATAGTTTATAAATTACTCGTAACTATCATCTCATGATTTAATTCTTTCTACTATTGCAAAGGGTGATGGGATGTGAAAAAAACGCACAAGAAAAGAAAAGAATGAACGATCCTGGACGACAAGACCCACAAAACAACAATCCACAAGAATGAGAAGACACGACATTGTAATAGAAAGTAGTGGTAATGTGCAAGTTAGTAGAAAACAAGATACTTATTATTGAGGGATCAAAGAGGATTTAATAGATATTTCTCGTTAATGAAAAAGAGAAGACAGCAAATTAAGTGAAAAAAATTGGATTGAAATAACATTGATATCAAATACATTCAACAAAATAATTAAATAGAATACCTAGGAGTTTGGCAGTCAATTTTCGAGTCAAAAAACAGGTAAAAATATGGTAAATGTCGACAATATTTTTTAAAGAAACAATACCTTAACGCCTGGAAATTTCGTCTCTAACATTTGGATTTGGATATTTCTAAAAACAAAACAAAATAACATGTAGGATTGAACGTTTTACAAAAATAAGTTTCGTAATAATGCCACTAAATTATAGTTGATGCATTTGGTCACTATTTTTGGTTTGCACATGCCGTCATTTCGTGTGATTGGGCGCCATCTTGGTTGACTCTGCAGATTACTTCAGCTGTTTACAGCGAAGTATTTGTGTCAATTTACTATTTCATCGTTAGTTTTAGCGTATTATGAATGATACTTTAAAGATGTATGGCTCGATAGGATCAGATATAATGAATAGATACTTTGTGGTTGCCATGTGTTTCAAACGTCAACAAAGATGGCGTCGATTGTAAACGATCAATTCCGTCGTTCTACCTTTAAAGAATGTGTTCTCTGGTTAAAAAGCGAGAAAATTTGACTTGTATTCCAATTCACCGTAGCAAAACAAATGGTGGCATGTCGATTTTACCAGAATTTAATGCGGGTATCAATCAAGAATAGCAGTGAAATGATATTTAACATAAGCTAATGGACGGAATTTTAACACAAGTGACAAAATAACCTATCTGTCTGTTCCGCAAACGAGGTTAATTTACCTTAAGTTTTTAAACGATTTCAGACCGCAAGGCATTCTGGTAAAATCAACACCCGCCATCTTTTTGCTACATTAAATTCCCAAGGGAATATATCATTTCTTTGTTTCTTAGCTAATTTGGCTCATACATCCATGCAAATCAGTAGGATCATTATATTTTTCTGTGCATTTTAAATTCCCATGGGAATACAGCATGCTTTGTTTCAATGGTGATGCGTCTGTTTATGGTAATTACTGCATAATGCGAATCCTCTTTGATTATTAATATGATAAGTATCTTGGTGCTTTCAGATTTGTTTTGGTAAGCAGGAACAATGAAGTCATTGTTTGTGTACACTAAAGCAAATTACGAAGGTGGTTTGAGAGCAGCTGCGAGGTACCATGCAAATGAAGGCGTTTCGGTTAAATAAGTGTGAGAATTACGGCATTAAAAATTGCATGTCATCTACACTTAAGGATATAAGTTGCCAAAAAAAAAAACAACTTTAGTGAATCTGTTGAGTTTCAATTGCTTTTTATTTTTGCCTAATTCTCATGCTTATTTGACCCAGCCTTGGACTTTGGTAAGTATCAGGGGCCGGTTGTATCAAAGGCGTTTAGCTTAAACGGTGGATAAGTCAAAAATATGAAACAAGTTTCCATGTTGTATAAACAAACCAGCTGAAGTTATTTGACCTGAGAAGAACAATTATATATAAAACTAAATATTTATTCTATTTTAACTCATAATTTCGGTTCGGTACTAGGTGTAAAACTGATTTTTAAATTTCACTTATCCACCGTTTAAGCTAAACGCCTTTGATACAACCGGCCCCAGGTTTATATTTACTCCGGAACAGTTAACACAACGAAAAGCCCATGCCCATTCAGCTAAGGTTTTACGTTTGAAAATTCAATCAAAAACTCAGTCTAAGTGGGTTTAAGTAGCTAGAGATAACGTAATTTATCTTTTTATTTTGCTTTTTTGTTTATAACGTAATTTATTAGCTAAACGTATGGACTGCGAGGGTGTGCGCCGTGTGTAAGTTGCATGGGATTAGATTTATTAAAGGAATTAAAATTTTTGAAAGTATGCTTAAAAACCAAAATCTGTCGTCACTTCTAACAAAACAGTTAAGAGTAGGTTTCAACATCAACTAAATTGATCTATACTATTAACTAAGAAAAATGCGAATTAAGTTTTATATTTTGCAAGCAAATTTTAAATAGAATTCTCACCTGTTTTTATGTACGAGCTTTTTCTGTTTACGTTTGATCTAAAATATCCAAATAAATTGCATTTAAAATGCATACTTTACCGAAATTTTAACTCTTTTAATTTTCGAAATTGGGTGGCAGTCGGGGTGGTGGTGGTGCATGCGGGTTTATCAGCTGTGAGTGACTGTGCGATGGTGAGGAAAGTGAAGGTAACGAATGGAATGCAGGAGCTTAGAACTGAGGAAGACAGCTTAGAACTGAGGCAGGTAGGCACTTGGTAGGATCAGCGGGGGGCACTTGACATTTTGGCTTTGGGAATCAAATTTGCATGCTAAGTACTTAAGTCACTAACGTTTGTTGTTTTAATTTGTTAGGTACGCGCGGCTGCTCTCTAGGGAAGATCAACTTAGCAATTGTATTAGCACTTGCAAAGTTGGTCTTCTCTTTGCCGGCTACCCCGGCCAGTTCTCCGAGTGCTACTTCCACCGTGAATAAGTAGAAGTACTTGTACTACATGTATAAGTACTTCTACTTAGGTGGAAGTGGCACTTGGGGAGCTGGCCGGGGTAGGGGGATTTTTTTTATTCAATTTCTCAATTCCCATGGGAATTGAATTTTTAATTAAAAAGGGGTCACAAGTAAATTTTGTAAACAATTTATTGAAAAAATTTGTAAAGATTACATACAATTTGAATAACAATAAAAAGAGATTAACTACCACACATTGTACTTATTAAAATAACAACAGAAGAAAACAGAACATGGCAGAGAGAACAATAACACAAGTGAATGAACAAAGTCCTAAAAAACTTGGGTCTTTTCAACGTAAGTAAATGTTTATACTTCAAAATATATTATAACAATGAAACAACTTGAAGTGATAAATTTTGAGAGTTTTGCAAAGGTTTACCCAGCATATAACGAGTTGTTTCACAATTACAAAGAAAAACATGTGGCTCAAAACATGCAACTGATAGAGATGACGAGAAGGCTTAACAAGTCTAAGTAGAAAGGTTTTCAAAAGTTAGTCACATTTTTATAACCATATGTAACTACCCTGTCAACTCTCCCAGTGGGAAGAACCGGAGTACCCGGGAAAACCCACGAGTTTTGGCGGAGCGTTGACCAACGCTTTTTCAAATACAGCCAGCCTCACAGAAGAAAGGTATTTTTGTCAAAAGAAAAATATCATTTTTAATCAATTGTGCTTTTATAAGTCAGAAAAAATACATGCACGAATTACCAACGAATTTTGATGGCTTTGAGACATGTAACGTGGGCACATAATTCTTCCTAAAAATACTTTTTTGTACTCGAAACAACCCTTCAAAACGTCGAAAAACAACGAAGAAACGATTTTTTTATAAATTCCAAATTGACCAAGCTGTAATGTTCGGAGCCACATTTTTCTTATTGCGTTTCTAACCTGACAATGTGAAATGCACTAAACATTGCTACCTTTATTTTTTTTAACAAAAAATTCAAAAATACATAGAATAAAAACCAAGCATTTTTAGAATATTGTGTGTAGCACGACATTTTTCAGAAACCAATCTCTTACACTTTTCTTTGCATAACAGTGCATGCGATCTATTTTTCGCAAAAAAATACAAAGAAAGTCTCAGACATCTCATTTTTCTGGTGGGCACAAGAACAGAAGCTTTTTGTTCAAATTGTGATAATTTATTTGAGATAACTTTGGGCAAAATTCTATTTTTCATTGAAAACAGCCGAAAAATCAATGCTTTGGCTTTGCCCAGCAACTAATGAAGTCACTCGATAGTGAAGTTGCTTTATATACAATTGATAGTTTCAGTGTTAAAGAGACCAAAATAAAAGTAGAAATACATAACTTAGATTGATCTTGGATTGAAAAGTAAAAAATTTATTCGAAGAATCAATTTAAATTTAGTCTTTTTGGAAGGTACCATTGTCAGGTTAGGAACATATCTCTTTGAAGTATAAATTCATCTTTACTTACTTGTTGAAAAGACTATATTCAAGAGCCATGTAAACCTGTTTTCTTATATTATTATTACCACGCAAGTATTACAAAGTGGAATATTTGAAATGTAAACTTGAACTGAAGCAAAGGAAATGCACATACAAATTCAGAAATATTTCAATTGCCAAAATACAAATTCACCACAACCAAACAATATAAAAAGTTCCAGTAGGCAATATGTTGTAATTTTAATTAAGAAACTTATAAAGTAATAAATCATACAGGAAACACAAAAGAAATCATTTTCTCATCTTACAGAATCGGTATTTTCAAAATCACTTTGCTATAGATCTGATGTATAAAATTGATGAGTTTCACAAGCCATTTACAACATTCGCATCTGTGTATGTCAGATATCTCGCCTTCAGCTTGGGTTTGTATATCCGATACAACCCGGTCACTTGTATTGTAAATAGTACAAATCAAAATTGTTATCAAATCAAAGTCTCAAACTAATTTAAATTATTCTACTCCATATAATGCCAGACAGTTTTACTTTTTCTCAGGAAAGACCTTATGTTCAACAAGGTAAATTTGGCATGTTAATTAAGAAGTCTGTAAAATTTGAAATTGCATAGTATCAACTAAAAGCTTCATGTGACTTAAAACTTTTTCAAGTCGATGTAATACGAAGAACTCTGGTAAAGTATTTACTGTATCCAGGCATCAATAGAAAACTTTTAAAATTAAAAATTGTAGTTACTTATACTTATTATTGGCCAACATCTGTACTGCTTGTTTATCTAGAAAATCTGGCATACTGTCAATTTTTTTAGTCCAAGGAAACTTTTTTACTCTTAAATTCTTACATCCGCCACATCTTTTCTTTGCTAATAAAAAGAGCCCACAGAATTTATTTGGCAAGTTGTGGTTTTCTTTTTCATTTAAGATATGTAATTAATTGATAAAGTTAAAGAACAACTGCATCAGTTCATCTCAATTCCAAACAAGTTCCACTTTGTAAACAAAAGACAATATGCTAGCTTATTTTGTCCTTAATAAGTAGTTCATCTTAAAGTTTGAAAGTCAACATTCTAGTACAAAATCACAAAGTCTGTATCTAAGATAAATTACCAGTAGTATAAAACATTACAAAGTATTTTTTTAACTTTAAAGGGTCCAATATAACATTGAGAACTATTGTGATTTTCAAATGAACTTTCCAAACTTTCAAATGAACACTCAAAGCCAGCTTAAACAAAAGATGATTGAGATAGTAAACCAGGAAATAACATAGGTGTTGTAATTTTTTATCAAAAATATGATATAGTGCATATAACAGAAACATTTCAATTAAAAAGTAGAAATATATTTCCTGTGGTTAGTTTTAATTGCTATATATATTGAAATTTTAGTATAATAATGGATGTTTTTGTTTCTGGCAAAGTCACCTCAATCTCCTTATGTTTAACCAACATTACAAAGTCAAATAATGACAAACACGAATGATTAAACACAAATTTATATTTTAATGGGTAAAAATAAATATGTCCAAATTAGTATAATCATGCATATAGGTCTAGTAAGGTACCAATTTTTAGAAACAGAATTGTGTTGTTTAGAGGCATAACATATAAAATTGCTAGATTTGATATTTCAGTTTTTTAAGAAAGCCTTTTGTATGTGTTTTCATGAACTCTTGGGCCATAATTCAATTGATTTGAACCAAATAAGATTCTAACTTTCTTTTAAAACACAGTTCATCATTATTTGACTTTTTCTAAGATTAAAATGCTTCTGGAGCACATGAGATTCCACGGTATGTGTACCCACAAAATAATCGTCAAATTAGGTGAGAATGAAACCGTCATGTCCAAAATTATACCGTCCCAAATTGTCCCATATTCAATATTGTACATGCAATATTCCAATACCTTTAACAATTTCATTTTTCATAATCTGCCAGTTGTTGAGAGGAGGTTAAGCATTTTGTCGATCTACAAACAAATTTCAAAGAATTCTATTGAAGATAGATAACTGAAATGGTAAACAAACTGCAAAAGATAACAATGCAAGTGGTTGTGTAAAAACTAAAGACCACGTAAAGTCGGCCATTCTGTACAGTGTTTGGATTTGACAGTTTGAATTTTAATTGCCTCAAGAAAAGTCTAAAAGGCATTAAAAACATAACATTCCTTGTTCTTTTTTAACATCCCGACCTTGCACGACTCCCACATCCTGCTCCGTCTCCTTCTCTATCCACCTCTTACCCTTAAGGCCCTGTCACACAGTGCACTTTTCCTTGCATTCACCGTAGCAAAAAAGATGGCGACATGTCGATTTTACCAGAATGCATTGCAGGTATCAAGAAAGAATACGTGGGAAAAGATGACAAGAAGCAAAGCTACTGGATTGAAATTTTAACACAAGTGTGAAAATAACCTATTGTCTTCTGTCTGTTCTTCAAAAGACGTTAATTTGCCTTTTTAAACAATTTCAGACTGCCATGCACTCTGGTAAAATCGACATTTGCCATCTTTTTTGCTACAGGGAAAATCTACTCTTCAGTAAATTTGTGACAAATGTTTGGTACGTTAAAAAACCCCAGCAAACTGTGATGGAAACTTGCATTTGCCAATTTTACATCTCCCAATAGTAGAATTGCATTTCAAGTTGCAAGAAAAATTGCATTGTGACAGGACCTTTATTCTCCAGTGTTCCCGCCAACCTGCTCCCACCATTAGATGGAAAGTCCTTTTTTCACTACATTTTAGTAATTAGGCTACCCCCCTCCTCTCACAAGTCTGTAATCGCCTGACGAAATCAATTAGTCGACAGTCCAAGGCATGTTTTGTAATCGAAATTCACAAAATTAAAATTAAATTGCCTTTTTTCAATAAATTTGAACCAGAACCAACTCTATACATAGAACTGTCTCAGCATACTTTCTTCGACAATCTCAACAATTCAAGACCTCATTCAGTTTCTATAGCGGATTTCATGGTATTATTATCGAACCAACTTCAACTGAAAACGGTAGCCTTAATCTTACATGCGACCATAGCCATGCTTGGAAAGCACAAACTTACAATACTCGAAAATTGTACTTTTTTATAGTCTGATCTCTCAAAAATCGATCTCTATGCACAATCTAAGTACTTTGCTACAAATAATGATAGAAAATAAAGCATATTACCTTAAAACAAAGTTAGGATGCATGAAAATTTAGAGGACTTTCAAGGAGCAAAATCTTCGAGCTAGAGAAAAATTTTGAAAAAATAGTATTCGGAAAATCTTCGAGCAGCGTCGGAAACCGACGAATTCCGAGGAATGCCGAAACTACCACTTTGTGTCGACATGCTCCGAGCAAGTTCCTTGTTCCTGATTCAGAAGAAGCTGTATCACAGATCAGATATATACAGATAGGTAACTCGCACTCAATAACCTCAATTTTTGTGTCCCCGAACTCACGTCATTCCACGCGCCACGCAAATTGCTCTGGCAAGTGTCGTTCGTCGTGTTTTCAGTCAAAAGCATAGGAAAAACGCCGTTCGAAAGTACAAAAATGAATATTTTTGCGAAGTTCCTTCACCGATCTTCATTTTGTATGTATGTAGATATTTCAGTAGAATTTGCGTTTGATTCTTGTGTAGAAATTTCTAAATTTCCTTAAAAGTAGGAATAAACCAGAAAATGACGGAAACACGCTCTCAAAACTTCACCGCGACACATCGCTGGAATTTGTCGTTTTAAAGCATTTTGCATGAGAATCTTTGCACGTAAAACCTTCTTGCGGTTTAGATGTTCTAGCATGCACGTTTAAATGCGTGTTTTGTTGACACATTTCGCTAGAAATTGAGTTTAAACGCCGTGTTTAGGTCGGCTCACGCGGTTTGTGCCAGCGGTATCACCCATGAGCGCTGCACCGACTCTGACACCGAAAAAAAAAAAAAAAAAAAAAAAAAAAACAGAAACGGGGCGAATTTAAAACTCCGCCTCGCCTACGGCAGGCGGAGTAATAAAGTGAATTTCACTGTAGCTATCATATAATGTAATCGTTATAAGCTGAATGAATAGTTCTGCGGTAACTACGTCAACTTAATAACCTACAATTATACAAAGGGGTATTGGGAAAAAGAAGGATGTGAAAAACATGAATATTGAAATTGTGTACGTAGGGGGAGTACTACCCCAGAAAAGGTACTCAGGGAAAAGTGTAAAGGGACACTTTGTGCACATGTGCAGGATGACAAAATTCAGACTTGCAGCTCAAATCAAAGGACTTGTAAACACGAGTTGAGTCAGGGTTCTGACTTGCCCCTTGCTCGGAACTGCCTTTAAATTTGAACGGAAAATCTCAATTCTCCATGTTTCGTGATTAGAGAACAGTTTACCAGTGAGCATGAGGTACTGAAGAAAAATATATGAGAAAAGAAGAAAAGAAAGAGAAAATTAAAGTAAGTTTTCCTAAAGCAATTGATACGTCATAATAATCATTAGTGGAATCATACTGGTATACTATTGCAAATGCTGTAATTTGATTGGTTACTCTACTCGCTATCTATTCCTCGATAGATAGCGAGTAGCGAAACAATCATCTTCCTATAGAGATTTCTTTTAAAAAAATTGCTTACAAATCAAATTATTTGTTGAATATTCCATGTTTGACCTCTGATTCTACTAAAGCAATTAAATTACTCGCTCTCGATTTCTATGCGGTGATAGTTGATTTGGGCTTCGCCCTCATCAACTATCACCGCATAGAAATCTCGAGCTCGTAATGTAATTGTTAATTATAAACTCTCTATTAATCCCCATATGGTGGATGTGGTCTTACTGGAGAGGAAGGATTTAAAATTGAGCGGGATTTATTAATTACTTGGATTACAAAAAATATAGATAATGAAAATAACATTAAGGAAGCAGCTTTACAGATAGAGGGCTTCATTAACGTTGAGAAATTGAGATTTCAACCCGATAAGCAGACCGAATAGTTTCGAGCAAGACATGTCACATTTAAAAACTAAAACATGCATAGAATAGTTAAGGAATACTTACATGTTGAATAAAAATCCAATATTATCAATGTCCAACTATACTGTGGCGATTTTTGTCGCATCTTTAGATTGGAAAAGAAGATGACGCCATTTTGATTCTGACTTGCTCGACAATTTCATGTCTTGCTTTGCAGTTTTTTTTCCATTTCTTCGTCGTTTTCGCTCCAATTCACCGCTGATAACTCTTATGTATCTTCCTCGCCATTTGTATTGAATCAATTGACATATATATGGAGTCAATTCGTAGTTTTGAAGACTTTCAAGATGTTCATCGGCAGACATAAAAGTCGAAGCTTCCTCTTCGAGTTCCATAAGCAAATGACGTCAGATGAACATTGTCCGTCAGCAAATACCCGTATGTATAATTTTCAATGATATTTTTAGGAAGCTGAAAATAAGTTTTTATTGCGCGAAGAAAGTGTTTTTTCCATTATTTCTCACTCAGGTCTTTATTCTACTTCTTTACTTGTAGTTTACCATGTTAATTTGCCTAAAAGCCGCCCGTAAGTGGCGTTTTTGGATTTTTTTTATTTGCATGATGATGAACAAGGAAAGATGCGTTCGACTTTTCATTGGCAAACATCTTTCCCTCCGTGGCCAAAAGGTAAAAGTAACTATCTTCCGACTTACCCAAATCGTTAAGTTTGGTTTTGGATGGATCGGGGACCGGGGAAGTCCAACTGAGGTGGTGGTGTGAAAATTTAATTCACTCGCTCAGTTGAACGGTCCCCGATCCATCCAAAACTCAAGTCAAAGCTGGGCGTGTGAAGCAGGAAAACACTAGGCAGTACCGCGAGGCCAAGGAGGGAAACGTTTAGTGCCTAGTGTTTTTAACTAATATTTAAGCCAATTTCCTTAACTTGGCTGTTGGGGACAGGCCTGTAGGGTTGGTGCTTTGAAGTCTTCTCGCCGTTATTTCTCTTCGTTCAAGAAGACAAGTTGTCTTCGTCGAGAAATACAACGAGAAGACTTCAACGCACCACTAAATCACTATACACTGTGCCAATCATATATGGCTGACTTCTTCGCAAAGCTTACGGTACAAACATAAATGCACAAAGATGCGTAAACTCCTTAAATCCTTTAAAGCAACTGTTTTCTTTCAGTAAAGAGTCTAAGACGACAATGCTAACTAAATCAAAGCCATGTAGTCATGTTTTATGTTGTTCAACTGTTTTTTTATTACAAGGTCTGTGCAAGAAGTAAATTTGACGTTTGGTTAATTGTAATAACTGTTGCATGCCTTTCTTGAGTTTCCGTAGGCTTTTCTTCTTTCTTGATCGAGCTTTATATGCCATTACGTTCAGTGTCCTTGATTTAGGCGTCATTTATGTATGGCCTTGGGTTTAATTCCCAAACACTAAATGGCTGTCTTCAGCTCTTTCAAGTAATGAGATAACATTGCAACAAGATGGCATTGCATTGTCACACTGTAACCGACTTGTCAACACGTAACTCACGCCGAAACGACAGACAAACACAGTATCTTCTATAAGCCTTAACGCAGAACGTGCGATTCAGTTTCAATTACTTCATAATTCACATCTGATATAACGCATAAAATGCACTGTTACATCTACAAATCGGGAGCCTCAAGGTTTCTGATTGATAATAAACTGCATTTCTGAAGAGTAACAGCTAGGTTTGTTTTGAGACAACGGCATGCGTATATACTTTGCGCTGCAGTTTACTTGTGACATAACGTGTAAAATGGCTGGTTAAGGTTATATACAAGCTATAAACAGCAATCAGTCTCGTTGATAGAAAACTGTTTTTCCGAAAAGTAATAGGTTTGTTTTCAATGCATTGTTTGCTACTCAGTAATTTGTGATATAACCTATAAAATGCATGGTTATGTACAAGCTGTGAGTGGCCAACCTTCCCGCATCTTTGTAGTGAATTATTATGTTTATGCAAGTGTCATATATACAGTGCGAACCATGGTATTAATTTTATAAGATATTTATGCCGTACGTATTCAAAATGAGCATTGCTATTCCGGCATCAAAATTTACGAACATCAAAACAAAGTTGTGGGAAGATCCTGGCGATGTTGATATTTGATGTTAGTCGCATGACTGAAAAAAATATGGCGTTGTTCCATGTTTGAGGTGCACCACGCTATTAGTTTTAAAAATATGATAACACGATAGGACGTCGTTTTTAACTTAATTGGAAGTGGAAGCGACATTCTTTAACCAAAAACAGCATGGGTAACAACAACAGAATTTTTTAGTTAGAAAATAAACGAACTTGGTGTCATAGTTGAAGGATTTTTCGAAGATTACGTGGAACGGTGGAGAAGAGGGATTCTGGATTTCTAAAAGGGATAAGAATGGGAGGTATTAGGCGTTTGAAGGAGAATTGTTCGTAAATTATCATGATCAACGTCTGTCAACATTTTGAGAAAGTTTGCTTTGCCATATCTTCAAAACTAGCAATGATGGATTCCTGGTAAGCAATAATGATTCTAAAAATATACCTTAACTACTGTCATGGAAGAAACTGGATTAAGCGAAAAGTCCATGAAAGCACAACAAGTCGAGAAAGACAAGACAGACAAGTCGAGATCAACATGATAATGCCCTAATGCTGGGACAAGGAACTTCTGATGAAGGGTTTTGGCCGGTAGCTGCCAAAGAAGTGGCAGAACGATCATTTAGTCCGTATATTTAGCAACCAACATGTCTTCATATGTGCCTAAATGTGCAAAAGAGACCTCTGATCCCTATTTCCGCTATTACCAGCAGAACTCGTTTATATTACCACTTTTTTGTTGACTCCTTAGCCTCGCCGGTCACATACCATCATTGAATATCAACAATCTAACTCATGCATGCATTTTCCAAGCTTTATCGTGCTGATTTCGTCTGCCCGTCAAAAGGACAAACTTCTGTTGTGCTCTCAAGCATTTTTTGCCTCAATCCAGTTCAAACGTTTATTCCACGACACCAGTGGAGGTACTTTTAGAATTATTATTGCTTACCAGGAATCCATCATTGCTAATATTGAAGATATATGGCAAAGCAAACTTTCTCAAAATGTTGACAGACGTTCATCATGATAATTTACGAACAGTTCTCCTTCAAACGCCTAATACCTCCCATTCTTATCCCTTTTAGAAATCCAGAATCCCTCTTTTCCAGCGTTTCACGTAATCTTTGAAAAATCCTTCTACCATGACACCAAGTTCGTTTATTTTCTGACTAAAACATTCTCTTGTTGTTACCCATGCTGTTTTTGGTTAAAGAATGTCGTTTCCACTTCCAATTAATTAAAAACGACGTCCTATCGTGTTATCATATTTTTAAAACTAATAGCGTGGTCCACCTCAAATATGGAACAGCGCCATATTTTTTCAGTCATGTGACTAACATCAAATATCAACATCGCCAGGATCTTCTCACAATTTGTTATGATGTTCGTAAGTTTTAATGAATAGCAATGCTCAATTTGAATACGTAGGGCATAAATATCTTAAAAAACTAATTCCATGGTTCGCACTGTATATAACCGTGCATTTTGTAGAATTTAATGAGATGTGAACTTTTAATATATGATAGAAATTGAATGGCACGTTCTGCGTTAAGGCTTATAGAATATACTGTGTTTGTCTGTCGTTTCGGCGTGATTTACGTGTTGACAAGTCGGTTACAGTGTGACAACTCAATGCCATCTTGTTGCGTTGTTATCTCATTACTTGAAAGAGCTGAAGACAGCCATTCAGTGTTTGGGAATTAAACCCAAGGCCATAAATAAATGACTCCAATATCAAGGCACTGAACGCAATGGCATATAAAGCTCGATCAAGAAAGAAGAAAGGCTCACGGAAATTAAAACAAGCAACAGTTATTATATTTACCCACACATCGAAGACCTTGCAATAAAACATAGCCAACAACTTAAAACGTGAATGAATGCACGGCTTTGATTTACCAAGAGTTGTCGCCTTTGAGTCTTTCCTGAATGAAAACAGTTGCTTTGAAGGCTTTAAGTCGTTTGCACGACTTTTCGCATCCATGCTTGCACCGTAAGCTTTGGGAAGCAGTCCGCCATATAGAATTGGCACAGTGTAGTGGTTTAGTCACCTAATTAATTTAATTGTGCCTTGAAGTGTTCTTGTCGCTATTTCTGTTTATTTATATTTGGGGGTGCCGGGATTTATATTGACTGGTGCATAATACAGCAATGATATGTGTGACCCGGTGCTACGATCTTACGATGCTAGCTCCTCGTAAATAAATGTCATGGATTGAGGTAGACACACCTGCGTTGTTCTAAATCATCCAATCAGGATGCAGTCGATGTACGCACCCAGCCAATTGTACTGCGGACTCATTATATGCTTGCTTTTATAAATTTTTAGTCGGCAGATAGGGGTACCAAAAAGCATGTTTACTTACCATATCGAGGGACAATTTCATTTTGGTTTATCTTGTTCCTTTAAGGTTAGTAGTATATTTCTGAATGTTGGCTGCGTTGAAATTTCTTGTGCGCTCTTGCCAACACGTTTTTCTACGATGTTACTATAAAACTGTATTACTGTCAAAAAAATGATATTTCAAGTTCAATTTTAGAAAAAATAACTTGCATCGACGGAAAGCTCGTAAAAAAACTAAATATAAAACATTTAAATGGCCACCCTAATTTTTCCAATTCTTAGTGAGTTATCAGCCTTTGAAAGCATATTTTTATACTAGTGCTCACGTTTTTTGCGTGATTTTAGCATTTTTTCGTAGTTTGAAGGATCAATAACTTGAAAACCGCTTGAAAAATCGAGGTGGCCATTTAAATGTCTTGTTTAGTTTTTTACGAGCTTTCTGTTGATGCAAGTCATTTTTTCTAAAATTGAACTTGAAATATCACCTTTTTTGACAGTAATAAAGTTTTATAGTAATATCGCAGAAAAACGTGTTGGCAAGAGCCCACAAGAAATTTCAATGCGGCCAACATTCAAAAATTGAGAAATATACTTACTAACCTTAAAGGATCAAGATAAAACCGAAATGGAATTGCCCCTCGATATGATCAGTATATCGGCCTCTATCTGCCGGACTATTTGGATTCTTACATTGATTCAGGTCTCGGGCCTCAGCCAATTAGACTACAAGCTCATTATATGCTTCTTTGTAAACTTTTAGATTTTTCATTGACTGTATCTTAATGCTTAATGCTTGACTATAATAATAACCATTTGGACGTCAGATCGAGATTCTAAATTTTTGTCCTCAAAGCAAGACGTGCGAACAATATAGTGCGTAGTTGTAAAAAGACATATTTAAGGCTTAATTAACGAAACTTTGCCTTTGGCAAGCAATCAGCATGCAGCATAATAAATAAATAATTAACCATTACTTTTTTGACTTCCTGTCATTATTTGCTCCTCTATAGCTACCGCATTTTATTCATCCAATATTATCGCTTTGAAATTTTGCTAAGATATAAAAGAAATAAACTGGAGTAAAACTGCATGTAACAGAAGCCAATTTATCTAAGTAGTGCCAAACATAGTTACAAAACTATTAGTATAAATGTTGATGATGGCAAATACTAACTAAAAGCTAAATCGTTATTGCTTAATTATATTTTCGTTGTCTTACATTTGTGACCGCTAATGCAATTAAGGGGGTCCAAGAGTAAAAGAAATTCTAGTTTCCAATGAAATCAGTTTTTAGCTTCACCAAGCTCGATCGTCATCAGCGGATGATCCCGCTCGAGACTTAACGAATTTTTCGTTGTTCTCTGCAGTGTCAGATTAATATGACTGATCTATAGTTTTTCTATACAAACATGTTTTGTGAGTGGTTGGTTCTAACAATAAGAGACAATAAACCATAGAAATTGGTTTTCTAAACAACGAGTTACAAAGAATGATGAATTTTGTCTCGAAAAGACCACAACCAAAACCTGACGGCTTTGGGTCGGTCTAGGTCGGTTGGCTCAGTATTTTGTAGCATACTGTACATAGTACAACAAGGCTGCCAGACGCGACAGTATATAGCTACTATACAGAGAGTATGAAAAAAAGTAGAAAATTTTGAAACGGCTCTCAACCTCGCGAAGCGGCTTGAAGTATAAAGTTTTTTATTTATCTACACCGTATGTACCCGAGCAATGTATATTAATTACAAATATGTATCTACGAGTGACTTTAATCTAATTTATCAAGTTTAATATAAATCTTTTTACTGATTACTAATTAAGTCAATTAAGCCTATTACTATATTACTATTTGCAAAATAAGTTCAATAGTATGATTTAGCAGCCATTGCAACTAATTTCCAAAATTACAGGTCGAGGAAGAAAGCTTTTTACAATACGAATCATAAGATACCGAACCTCTTATCTCTTCCGGTATCTGATTCCATATTCGAGCCCCACTGTAGCTAAAACTATTTTTTAGGAATTCACTTCTAGGCCTGGGAATAAAGAGCCCAGCCGAGGACCTTCTTAAGTTATAATCATTTAGTGTATTTGAATTTTGAAAGATATCACACAGTATTTTTATTTCATATAAGAAATTTGTGGGACACCATGTAATTAAATTGATTTTCTTGAAAATATCTAAGCTTTCGGCCCGTTTGACTCAGGTTGTCATCAGAGATAAATTACAACGGTTAAAACACACGCAATCTCTTGATATTTTCAATAAAATCAATTTCATTACATGGTGTTCCACAAATTTCTTATATAAAATAATATAATTCACCATGCAAAGTCTGAAGTTACATATATCACAGTCTTTGAGGGGCTAAATTATTGACCGCTTTGTACACGAGCCTGGCTTTCATCTGCGCCCTACGTTCATCAAGCGATATCCAGCCAAGAGAGTTACGAGCCAAACTAGACTGTCCATGTTCATTTTTAAAATTCATGATCAGTCTAGCAGCTCTATTTTGTAGTTTTTGAAGACGTTCACTACGGCCTTCGCCAATTGTGTCCCAAACTTCACAACAATGGTCAAAATATGGTAGAATCAAGCCATCAAGGCATTATATACCAATACCAAGGTATTTCGATCAATAACATCCTTAAGTTTCCTTATTGCTCCAATATCCGGACGATATTTTACTGGCAATACACTCAATATGTTTTTCCCAATTTAAATTCTCGTCAATTTTAACTCATAGCACTTTGGCGCGTTTTACTCTTTTGATCGAATCATTATCGATTGTCACTCTTGGCTGTATATCCATTTTATTTATCTTGTACCGTGATCCAATTAGGACATATTCGGTTTTGGCAATCTTTAAGCTAAGTTTATTTGCATTACGCATGGCAATAATGGCAGCAATTCGTGAGGATTTATATAGTTTCCAATCATTTTCATCTTTGATTTTATTGCTTTACGTTTGAGAAAATTTCTTCGAGATAACTTTATTTTAATTTCTTTATTGACCCATGGCAAACTAACTTTTTTCCTTATTATCTAATTGGGACATGTTTGTCTATAGTATCTGCAGAAATACGGTACTTTCCAGCATTCCCACATTTCGTCAACATTTGGTTTACTATCTAGTTCCGCCTAAGGGACCATATAGAAACCATTTAGAAAGCTTTGAGCACAAAATTTTTTAAAATTCCTGATCCCAACACAACCTTTCGATTGTTTATTTGGTATGGAATTTAGCTTCCGTATTGCGTAAATAAGGCTGTGATCACTAATACCCAAATGTACTATGCCTGAGAAGGTAATTTTCTCGGGAGAAGACGTAAAGCAGACACTCAAGAGTGACAGCGTAGATTCTGTGATACGAGTTGGGTTATTAATTAGTTGTGTCAATTGATATAATTCAAAAATTTCTTAAAACTTTTTAGTAGTCTGCAAAGTCGGTTCAAGTGAATTACAATTTAAGTCGCCTAAAATATAAACTTCCTTACTTTCATCGTCAACTAGTTGGATCAATTTTTCAATTTTTAAAACTACCTCAACAGGGGTATTTGGTAGTCTATAGACGCTTGAAATAATAAAGGACTGCACTATTAGGTTGCTTAATTTCTAAGCAAACAGCTTCAAGGTTATTTGGAACCAAATCTGGTCGTTTTTCATAAAAGACACAACCCCCGGGTTATAAATTTCTCATTTTTTCGGTTTATTCTAGTTTATAAGTACCAAAACAATCTATTTTAATGAAAAAACGTCGTACATTGAGGCGCTCAATTCGCGAAACAGAGAGCGAATTCAGATTTGTCTGCTTTTTTATACACCTTGTAGATCAGGGGCTGGTTGTACCTTGTAGAAATAACGGACTAATGGTTATCCACATCATTTTTTCAACTGTCGCATGTAAGAGATAACAAGTGACTATAACTTGAATATAGAAAACTTTAATATGACTTCTAATTGTTACTAAACATGTTTGGAAAGTTTTAAATTTCGTACAACCGACTCCAACTTCGTAACTGCAGTGAAGATAATAATTGTTGCAGGCATTTCAGTAGTAGGAGAGTGGGGGTTCTGCGGCGGGCGGTGCAAACGGTGCACTTAGCACCGCCCATGACGTCATCATTTCTTAATTTATTCAGACTCGCGTTTTGTGTATCTACGATTTGTACTTTATTTCTGGACATTTTGCTTATAACAACTACAGTTTTCTCTCAAAAGAGCGAAAAAAGGGGTATGACGAATACGAAAATGTATGCATTTTTAGAGCAGAATATTAGAGTGTTTCTTGGTTTGCATAAATTAACACACGGATTAACGTTTGGAATAATTTACTTTTGTAAGTATTACAGACAGTAGAGCTACATCTTGTTAGTCTCGTACAAGTTTATGCGATGAGCAGATGAGCATCTGCTCATAACTGCTCATGAGCACATGCTCATACGCTCATAAGGCCCTATGTGGCCCGATGGCCCAATTGCTGGATAAACGACTTCCCTACGGAGACCTAGGCAAGTCTGGGCAAGACTGTCATCCTCATTGTGACGTCACTAGAAAAACTGCTTAGTTTGCAAAATGCGTTATATAAAGCGCCCCTTCGCAATTTTTTCTCATTCTATGTCAAAAGTGAGATAAAGGGGGCATGGCGAAAACGTATACATTTTTAGAGCAAAATGTAGTTTCTTTGGTTTGCATAAATTAACACACGAATTAACGTTTGGAATAATTTATTTTTGTAAGTATTACAGACAGAAGACAGAAAGTTTATCTTGTTAGTCTCGTACAAGTTTACGCGATGAGCAAATGAGCACCTGCTCATAACTGCTCATGAACACATGCTCATACGCTCATAGGTCCCGATGTGGCCCGACAGTTATAACCCTCCCACATAATGAAATAATACCAAACTCGGATATGTATATATATATATACAATTTTATTGAGAACAATATGACAAATATTTATGTAGTTAATAATCTTCTTCATCGTCACTGAAAGCTGCTTCCATAGCCTCTTCTGGATCAAAATGATCATCGTTCACGAGCGCATCCTTTGTTTGCATTATTTTCTTATGCACTGCATCTTTCTTTAGTTGCTGTATCCATTGGAGACGCTGCAAATAGATACTTTCTAATTCCTTTTGGAGCTCAGGCAGAATATTAGAGTAAGCTGTTTCCCCAGCGGTTTCCTCATCCAGACCACTTTGAGTCAAATTTATCTTCATCTCCTGAAAAGCCACCTTATGCTTTTGCATCGCTTTTTCTACCATAGGCATCCAAGGATCCGCTTCTTCCTCCTCTCCAGTTTCCGAGTTTACTGTCATCGAACTCTGAGACCCGTCATTTGTAACGCTCGAAGCATCATCTTCTGAGCCCGCTGTCAGACTTTCTGTTTCTGACATTTCTCTCGCTTTTCAGCGGACAATACTCGTTTTCGTGTTGACGTACATTGAAACCACGATTAAATGCTTTCCCGCAAAATTTACAGCTCATTCCGCTAGAACTGACTGTGTAAAAATGCCTTGTCATTGAGCAGCACTGTATTTTTATGAGCATGTGAGCAAGTGCTTATGAGCAGATGAGCCCCTGCTCATCGCGTAAAATTGTACAAGATATAGCCATACTAACCTGTCGGGCCACATCGGGCCCTATGAGCGTATGAGCATGTGCTCATGAGCAGTTATGAGCAGGTGCTCATCTGCTCATAAGCACTTGCTCACATGCTCATAAAAATACAGTGCTGCTCAATGACAAGGCATTTCTACACAGTCAGTTCTAGCGGAATGAGCTGTAAATTTTGCGGGAAAGCATTTAATCGTGGTTTCAATCTACGTCAACACGAAAACGAGTATTGTCCGCTGAAAAGCGAGAGAAATGTCAGAAACAGAAAGTCTGACAGTGGGCTCAGAAGATGATGCTTCGAGCGTTACAAATGACGGGTCTCAGAGTTCGATGACAGTAGACTCGGAAACTGAAGAGGAGGAAGAAGCGGATCCTTGGATGCCTACGGTAGAAGAAGCGATGCAAAAGCATAAGGTGGCTTCTCAGGAGATGAAGATAAATTTGACTCAAAGTGGTCTAGATGAGGAAACCGCTGGGGAAACAGCTTACTCTAATATTCTGCCTGAGCTCCAAAAGGAATTAGAAAGTATCTATTTGCAGCGTCTCCAATGGATACAGCAACTAAAGAAAGATCCAGTGCATAAGAAAATAATGCAAACAAAGGATGCGCTCGTGAACGATGATCATTTTGATCCAGAAGAGGCTATGGAAGCAGCTTTCAATAAGAGAAAGTTTCTAATTAAAAGACGTTTAAAAGACTACAGTTTCACTGAGGACAGTGATGATGAAGAAGATTATTAACTACATATAAATATTTGTCATATTGTTCTCAATAAAATTGTATATATATATATACATATCCGAGTGTGGTATTATTTTATTATGTGGGAGGGTTATAACTGTCGGGCCACATCGGGACCTATGAGCGTATGAGCATGTGTTCATGAGCAGTTATGAGCAGGTGCTCATTTGCTCATCGCATAAACTTGTACGAGACTAACAAGATAAACTTTCTGTCTTCTGTCTGTAATACTTACAAAAACAAATTATTCCAAACGTTAATCCGTGTGTTAATTTATGCAAACCAAAGAAACTACATTTTGCTCTAAAAATGTATACGTTTTCGCCATACCCCCTTTATCTTCCTTTTGACATAGAATGAGAAAAAATTGCGAAGGGGCGCTTTATATAACGCATTTTGCAAACTAAGCAGTTTTTCTAGTGACGTCACAATGAGGATGGCAGTCTTGCCCAGACTTGCCTAGGTCTCCGTAGGGAAGTCGCCTATCCAGCAATTGGGCCATCGGGCCACATAGGGCCTTATGAGCGTATGAGCATGTGCTCATGAGCAGTTATGAGCAGCTGCTCATCTGCTCATCGCATAAACTTGTACGAGACTAACAAGATGTCGCTCTACTGTCTGTAATACTTACAAAAATAAATTATTCCAAACGTTAATCCGTGTGTTAATTTATGCAAACCAAGAAACACTCTAATATTCTGCTCTAAAAATGCATACATTTTCGTATTCGTCATACCCCTTTTTTCGCCCTTTTGAGAGAAAACTGTAGTTGTTATAAGCAAAATGTCCAGAAATAAAGTACAAATCGTTGATACATAAACAGCAGCCGTTCAAGAATGTTAAGCAAGCTTACATAAATTAACGCGAGTCTGAATAAATTAAGAAATGATGACGTCATGGGCGGTGCTAAGTGCACCGCCCGCCGCAGAACCCCCACTCTCCTACTACTCATTTCTCTGACCCTGGAAATTAAATACCGTTGTTGCAGACTATGAACATACTATGGATCATCGATGTATGTACAAGTGTGTACAAGTAATGGTTGCGACGTAATTATTTTTTTGTTGCGGGGGGGGGGGGGGGGGGGTTGTCGATAGGAATAGCCTCCCCTGGTTGACAACATGATGACAACGCAAGAGCAAGTTAAGGCAAAGCGTTTCTCGCAGTAAGAAGTTAATAAGTAACCGTAAATTCAAAAGCAAGTGACTGTTTGACCGTTTTTGAATCTTTTCGAGGTCTTGTTAAAAAAAGCCAAGAAGTTGAGGCTTAGTACGATGAACGCAGCACACCAATTAAATATTTAAATTCACGTACGTTTCAAGTGAATATTGTCCTGAACGGAACCTGTTTGGCCCCCTAGGTCTAATTCCTACAGCAATATTATTATCTAATATCGTAGATCCTTCAACTAACTGTGTAGTTTCGCTAAAATATAGATTTCTTTTCGCATATTGCTGAAAATACACAATGAAATTGGGCGACCAAGAATAGCGGTACTCAAGCGACTTCAAACAATGCTACGCATGTAACCAATATCACGCATTGCATGCTGGAACATTTAACTAGAATTGCGGTATCCACCATAGTATAGTGGTCACGACAAGGTGATACAATTTCGTACGCCTGAAATCTGTTCCTTCCCCAGCTCTCGATCGTTTTGGCCTTTGTTAACATACATGGCGTGTTGTTTAGATGAGAAAAGTTCAAGTAGAGTAAAAGGTGAATGGTGTTTGTGACAGCCACCATAGTATAGTGGTCAAGACAAGGTGTCACAATTTCGTACGCCTAAGATCGATGGCTCCCACAAACATTAATCGCTTTGGCCTTTGTCAACATATAGCCTACATAGCATGCTGTTTAGATGAGAAAAGTTTAAGTGGAGTAAGCGGTGTTTGTGACGGTCATAAAGAGGTCAAGACAAGGTTTAAGACAAGTTGCTGCAATCCCGCACGCCTGAGATTGATTCTTTCCCCTGGAACTTCACGGGTCGTTCATTATTTATTATAGGCATTGACCTTGTGCTTCGTAACACGTATATACAACTTGGCGAAATTTGCTCGCTTCCACAGGGCACAAAGCTGCAATATGTGTAAAGTTGAACACCAACAGGCAACAGCGTTGCCCTGTGTAAAATTCTTGAGTGGAACCCAATTATACAAACTATATGTTCATATATTTTGTTGAATTAATACGATTTGGGTTTCCAGTTATATATTTTAACGAAAATATATGAATTAATTTTGGAACTCGTACCTGTAGCGTCCATTAGCTATCAATCTTTCTCTTTTTAACTTAACGATAACATTATTAACGCATTAGAAACGCAAAAACCTTCAAATATACATATCGTACTAACTGCCAACTAAACATGAAAACTAACCAATCCTGAATTTGTTCATGCCGGGCGTAGGTTTTAAGATCCTGGGTACGAGGTTGTACAGGGTGTCCCAAAAACTATTGAAAATGATCTATTATTAGAATTTCAATGCCTAGTACTAAATTGAACCCACGAGTGGATAAACTATTGACATAACCGTCATAATTAATGGTAATACTCAGTGTTAACCATTGTTATGCCAGACAAAAAAAATTAAACCTACGAGTGCATATTAAAAATGTAATCAAATTTTATGCATGGGTTATTTTAGCCTATTCAATTTGGCTTTTATCACTATTCCCATGAGCAAAAAAACGTACTTTACAAAGATATTTTAGTTTTTAACGAGTGCTAGGGCATTCAAATGTTAACAATAGGTGATTTCAATAGTTTTTGGGTTTTTTTGGGACACCCTGTATATTAAGCCTGCCTGGTTACTGTGAACGCAAGCATAAGCAAGAAAACAAAACATTAACGTTGCTCTGAGCATTTTAAACAAAAGAGAAAGAATTTTCTTTTGAATTTGTTTTTGTAGTACCATAGCTTATGCTCGTAGTCTTATACTTGTGCTCACTCGATGCTTATGTTTCACACTTACTGCATTTTTTTCTTTTGATTTGGCTTGTGCGGTGTTACACTGTGCAACTTGTGCCGCAACTTGTCTCGCTGTTGCGACACGCAAGCGAAATTGCAAGGTGTAACATGCCTCGCAATCATAAAGTCAAGCAACATTTTTGTTGCAAGAGGCATTACACGAAGTAGAATCAGGTTCCACTTTTCGCAACGATTGTCGCAACGCATTTTCTAGCCATTGCACAGTGTAACATCCCTCTTGCAACTTGTCTCGCAATATTTCTGTTGAGCAGCCAATAGAAATCCGCTCTTTAAAAATAGATCCCTGCCTCTATTTTACAACTTGCGAGACAAGTTGTAAAAAACGTTGCATCGTGCAGCATCTCTGTTCATGAAAGTCGAATTTTTAAAATAAATTTGTTACGAGACAAGTTGCACAGTGGAAAAACAGCACCTTTAGAAATATTTGCATAACATGATGATTGATCACATTCTCATTCTTCGACATTATTGTTAATTGGATTATTGGCATGGTTCCACACCGACTAGCAATGCCGATTCTCAGGCTGATGAAAACATAACGAAAATTCGGATCAGAATACCTTATCTCGGAAACCGCGGCGAGAATATAATAAAACCCTGCATGTCAAAAATTTCTAACAATACCGGTCAAATTTAGAGTTATTTATGACACTAAACGAATTTCGTTTTTCGTTTCTAACAAAGACAAACTTCCTCCTCTATCGCGTAGTAATCTTGTTTACGAGGTTTCGTGTTTACAAAGCTTACACTAAGTACTGTCGTAAATAATTCTCGAACGCGCGACATCCTCACGCGCGTGCAGAAATTTTTTTTGGGATCACTTTCTTCGGTACGCGTTGGGATTGGTTGGGATTGTGGGGATTATTAGGGATAATGTAGAGCTAGCAGGTTAATTAATTTTCATAGCGGGAAATATTTAAATTTTCGCGCATTTATCGGCTTTCTAGATATACAGTTTCTGCAGATATACAGCATATACTTCGAATACAATCTTTAATCTTGCAAATAACGACCTTAAAAATAAATTGTCTTTATTAAGCAAATTTTGTGATGAATTTCCAGAAAGGTTTTGTAAATTTAGGCAATACATGCTTCGTCAACAGCGTGTTACAATCGCTTCTGTCGATAAGCAGTTTCGTAGAAGGTTTTGGAAAACTTTTGCACAACAAAAAGCGTTGCTCCTCCTTAATCACAAATGGTAAGGGACCGTTGATTATTTATTAGGAGGGGGATGGGTGATTTTTAGATTGACACAACTTAAAATTTCAGGTCTCCACATTGGTTAGCAACATATTCCAAGCCCCCCCCCCCCCCCCCCCCTTCGAAGATTAACTGATAATTTTTGTGAATAGAAATTACCTTAAATAGAAAGTACTTAAAAAAGGCATTTCTCCAAGAGGCAGCTACTCTGCTACTGCAAGCTGTTGTCACAGCTAGAAATGTGAACAAGCACAAAGGCAACAGGGAAGCATTGTGTAGTCAATATAGTGACAATGATTATGGCCTTCCCTATTCATGTTTGAACGGATTGACTCCCCCCCCCCTCCACACACACACATCTTCCTGAAAATTTCAGATCCTCCCATTTTATCACCTATCCCCTTCTCTCTCCCCTCCCATATATAATGAATGGTCCCACCCACTCCCCCCACTCTGGCAAATGAAATTACCTGGCAATAGACAGAGTAAAATAATGAAGTAGGTGAGCTCAGGTTCATTCTCACCTGAAAGGTAAAGTACATCATAATCTCCTGTAATTGATATTGATGTGTTGTTTTGAAAAAAATGCTTCCCACCTCCCCCTAAAAAAGTGATGGGATCCCTTATTTGTGCTTGCCCTCCCTCTTGGGTTGCTTGAACCTGTTATTTAATGCACACATGTACATCACAACATACATGCGAGTCTTTTTTTACCAAAGTCAGTTTGATATTTATAATATGTACTGGGCATATGAAGAAAAACAACATAGAAAATAATTTAGTTGTGAAAAGTTGAGTAAAACTTATTTTTTCATGCACTCATTTACCCCACCCTTCCATTGTTTTGAATGCCCTCACCTAACAAAATTGAATTAAATTTTAAATGATAGCACAGGGTGATGTACTTTGAATATTTACAAAAATAAAACATGACAGCCTAGTGATCAAGCAATTCTTTACCATTTGTTTGCTACACATACAGTATTTAATTTACTTGAATATTTGTAAGAATTCTAATTAATATTATAATTTGCAATGGCTAAATTAGCCAAATGCAATCTCTTAAGAAAATTAGATGACAACTGCTGTACAAGTACTACAATCTTTATAAACATAATTTTTTTATAAATTAGGAAAGAAATGTGTGATTTGCTGCACTTTAAGTGTTCTCAAGCTCTATCAAACAGCACCAGGAGTTGTTCGGCCAACAGCACTGCTTTCGTGTTTACCACAAATGATAACAGGCTTTGTTAAAGGTTCACAACAATGCACAGTAGAATTTTTTCAAGAATTTTGGAGGTTGTTGGGTGAGAATGCTGATCATCTTCAAGCCATTGGTTTGATTCCAAGACATTGTAACCTCAAATTCCTAAACTCGTTCAGCATTTCACTGAGCAGTGAAGTGTTATGCAGCGTATGTAACAGTGTCACCCAAAACAGGGTTACAGAAACAGTTCTCCCACTACCTGTAATGAAGGTAAAAGCACAATATTTTTAAAATATGGTAATGGACCCAGCTAGTAAAGTATTAATAACCCTTTTGTACAGTATTAGGAGGTAATGTTTCTAAATGTGCCATGTTTATTATTTTAATTTGACCATCAAATGCCAAACGATTTTTTATATATGAATATATATATATATATATATATATATATATATATATATATATATATATATATATATATATATATATATATATATATATATATATATATATATATATACACATATACATATACATATACATATACATATACATATACATACACATACACATACATACATACATACATACATACATACATACATACATACATACATACATACATACATACATACATACATACATACATACATACATATATATATATATATATATATATATATATATATATATATATATATATATATATATATATATATATATATATATATATATATATATATATATATATATATATATATTATACATACAAATAAGACACAAAGGCTTAGCAAGTTGTGTAAGGCATATTCATTACTATTTAGTTTCGTACTACACTTAGTGATATGATAACATAGGCTATTTGTCTGAAGAGTGCTACACTAAGTGTAGTACGAAACTAAATAGTAATGAATATGCCTTACATAACTTGCTAAGTCTTTGTGTCTTATTTGTTGATTATGCTCTGGAAATCCATTGAGCACTTTATAATTGGTTTATATATACATGTATACATATATACATACATACATACATACACACGCACACGCACACGCGCACGCGCACACACACACACATATGTACACATATGTACACATATGTACACACACACACACACATATGTATATACAAGGGCCTTACTTAAACTTTAAGGATTAAGTAGCCTATCTGTCTAAGTGTCTGAATTAGTAAATGGCAGCATTCCAGCATTGTATCTGGAAGTATTGCTACTTGCCCTAATACTGGCAGCACCAGTGCAGTTGTGTCGGTGCACTGACAAGTAAATTCGTCTGGTGTTAGACAGAGTTAGTACTGAAGTAAGGTGCATCTAAGCTGCTTCCCAGCAAATGGGTTTACAGTAAGCAGCAATGTTTTGAGGTACACCCTCCTTTCACATTTACCCTAATGCTAGAAGATTTAACTCATTAGGGGATAGCACTTGTGCTTAATAGGTTAATCCTTAGTTTGCTTGGTATAGTAATTTAAGCAGTGCAATTATATACAAATAATGTACCAATCTCACTTTCGCTCAGATGAAATTACTGTTAAATTATATTATGTCACGTTTTGGCATACTATTGTACTGTATATTTTGTCTGGAATTCTTAACCAAAAATTTAGTTATTGCTTTCATTACAATACACCAGGGGTTGCCCGTGCAAGATTTACTAAACCAATACTCAGATCCAGTCCAACTAGAGCAGCCATACAACTGTGAAAGGTACTTTTTTTAGTAATATATGTCAATGTACTAAATAAAATATGCAACGTCAAAAGTATATACTGTACCGTACTAATTTGCTATTTTGCACCATATTGGACCATCATGCATTTTTCGCGAATGGTGTTTCAAAAAACCACAAACACTACTGTACAATTTTGCTCAACGTTTACCGCTAGTTAGGTTTTTCCTAGTAATTACCTAAAAATTTGGGTGGATGTTATGCAAATCGTAGTGCTTGCGGCTTTGAGATATCTTGTATCAAAATCGAACAAATGTCAAATGCGTACTGGACCAAGTGAAGAATGAAAGGGCATGTTTCCCCATATATTGTATATTATCTGTCCTCTCTTTAGAAGGTTTTGGCTTTACCTATTCATACTTTGATACATCTGAATTATTTTTTGAGATGTGGCAGGGGAACAGATGCTTGGAAAAGAAACTTAGTATGCAAAGCACCAGAAGTTCTATGTATTCAACTTATGCGATTTACTGCAAATGGTCACAAGGTCAACAGAAAAGTTATCTACCCAAGCCAACTCAATGTACCCGAATGCCGGCGTGAAGGACAGCACAAGGATGTAAGATCAACAGCTACTTACAGTCTGTGCGCTGTCATTGTACATGAAGGAACCCAAATATCGTCCGGCCATTACACCTGTTACACCAAAAGAAACGGAAAATGGTTTTATGTAAGCGACACTGTTGTTAAAGAAGCCTCCTTGCTGGTCGTACATAATTTGAATGCCTATATGCTTTTCTACGAAAGAGAGGTCTCACAAGGAGAAAATTCCACTGCACAAAAGACTGTCCAAAAAGATACCCAGTATGATACATGTACGCCTGCAGTAAAAATAAATCCTAGCGGTATTTCACCATCACATGTTGATACCTATGCAGAAAAAGTTAAAAAAGTTTCTCCCGTCGGCACTTTTTCTGAAGTAAAACCCGTTGTTGAAAATAGGAAGTCAGTTCCGGTCCAGTCGCAAAATACAAACAAAGGAAGTATGACGAATTTCTCAGCACCATCTGTAAGTAGACCCACTAAACCTAACCGAAGCAAGCTATCACTACGGCGGGTTCCTTCTCAGACTAAGAAACAAATGGCTCCATCGCCTGTGCAACCTAAATCCAATTCATTTATGAGAAAGTCTACTACAGTTGAATTACCTGCTGAAGATAAAAGTAAAAACCCCTTAACGTCAACACACAGCGAAGACAAAGTCACTCTCACCAAGTCAGATACTACACAGTCCACTATAGTAGACTCAATAGCAGCACAGGTGAAATCTAAAGACAAAATAAATATATTTCCTCCCTCTTCTACACCGACAAGTCCAGTTAACTCGGGCACAAGCGTGGAAACGTCGCTACCAACTTCACCTGACTCTGCTACCAGTTTTGATGACGACGTGATAATTACCAAAGTTGAGACGTGCAGAAAATCAGAATATGACACAATCTCACATATTATAGTTAAAAGAAAGGTACCTCCTGACTACTATGTGCAACCAGGTTATCAAGATATCAAGCCGGGTTTGTACAAGACCAAGGTTGGTGGCAATGCGCAAGATCACTGCCCAACTGTATATACTTCCCTTGAGAATAAACAGAAAAAGGATGCGCTGGATACTGCGATATCAGGCGTGACGTTAAATACAACTGAGAGAATAACGGGGTGGGACCCGACAGACATTGTTCGTTTACTTCCACCATCACACAAATTATCAGATGCGTTATTATCAAACTTTTTGGTGAACAAACTATTCCATATGATTGAAGAAGATGCGCTCAAAAAAGGCAATCCAGTCCGTACATGCAACATGGAAGTTCATCAGCGCATGACTGAACCTTCCATTGAAGTGTTTTTACAGTGTCATTATGAGCGGATATATGCAAGTATTTTAGATGGTGAAGTAATACTCTGCCCTTGCCTAGATGGGGATCACTGGTGTTTGGTAGCCATTTTCTTAAAATTTAAAAGAATGGTTTATTTGGATTCGCTTTTTCGAGGTATAGGGGCACAAAGAGCATTCAGACGCTTGGGTAATTTCCTTGACTGTGCAATGAGACTACGAGGGGAAGTTTATAGACAAGAACAATGGGAATTCTTTATAATTCCAACAAATGATATCGCACAGCAGTTGAATTCTGTTGACTGTGGCGTTTTCGTAGTGAAATGGGCGCAACATATTGCTGAAGGTAGAGTAATTGACTTTAACCAACAACACATAGATAATTTCCGTTACTCGCTGATCTTAGACATAGCAGCGGACAAACTATCGTGTTTAGCGACTCCAATCACCACCAGTGACAGCGCCAAGAGTGATGGACAAGAAATTGATACCGAGGCATGTTTTATTCCCACACCATTAAAACTCGAAAGTCCTATTTTTGAAGAACATAATTACGCCCGTGTTTGCTCAAATGACATACTTGGTGATGGACCTAAAAAAGGAGCACTTCCCCAAAATGTACAGAAAATATTGCCAACAACATCTGTGTACACATGCCTGGAATATGAAGAATTATCAGATATTGATGCTACAGAATTCGTGAAATTTAGAGTAAAATTTAATATTAAAGATATATCGTCACCGAAAGAAATTGAAAAATGGGTCTCAGCCTTAGCTGTATCTTCCAACATAAAATACAATACCCAGGGTGGTTATAGGCGAAAAGGTGTGAAAGTTTTATTTGCCCAGTGGTACATTTGCGAATGCAAAAGAAAGCCGTTAAGCAGAAAGCAGCAACAGGCGAAAGAAGAAGCCAAAAGACGTAAACAAAAGCGTTACGGCACTCACGCTTCAAATATCGTGGTTTCGGACAAAATCCACTTGCTATCCAACGTGCGTAATAAAAAAACAGACTGCCAGAGTAAAATGGCAATAAAAATTGCTACGACAGCGGTGAATGGAAATACATGCGAAGTGGAGTTATGGTGGAATCATAACCACAGTGTTGACAGTCACCATCTTACCTCTTTTAGTGCAATCTTACCCGCAACCAAGGACAAATTTTTAACGTATTTCAAGCAAGGTATGTCGGCATCAGAGTCATTCCATTATCATGAGACACTATTTATGAAGGATCCTGTTACTGTGCTGCTTTTGGCTGACAGGAAATATTGCCCATCACTACGCGATGTCAACAATCTCTATGAAAAATGGAGAAAAACAGAAAAGGGGCCGTGCAACGGATCTGAGATGTTTGACTATCTCGAGGATTACACAACCAAGTATAACAAAGAAAATCAACATAACGGCGGCAATATCTTTCTACAAAGATACAGCGATTCTGAAGAAGAGAAACCATTGATAATCGCAATATGCACTCCAATGATGTCTCGTGTGCACAAGTTACAGCAAGCGGGGGAAATGGCTTTTATGGACTCATCAGGAAGCCTTGATCGACATAACAATCCAGTATATTTTATGTGCACCCACCATCCATCTGGTGCTCTCCCTTTAGCAGTTTGGGTAACATCCAGCCAGTCAGAACCTACACTGAAAAACTGCCTAAATAAAGTTAAAGCAGTATTGCCAAAGCACGCGTTTGGTGGCAATGGGCCAGAGGTCGGCCCTTCGATTTTCCTCACAGATGATGATAGTGCGCAAAGAAATGCACTTCGTGCGTATTGGCGTTCGTCTGTTCTTCTCTTATGTATATTTCACTTTCTTCAGGCTGTGTGGAGATGGCTATTAGACGGTGCAAATTTAATAAATAAAAATGACCGGCAACACCTAATGTCCCTGTTTCAAGAGCTGGTATTTGCTGATACAGCTGATAAATTTGATACTAAAGAGAATGAAGCCGTGTCCGACCAGACAGTGCTAAGATACCCAAATTTCAAAGATTACCTCGAACATGCATTGGAAAGAAAGGAACAGTGGGCACTTTGTTTCCGAAAAGGACTAAAAACAAGGGGAAACAACACTGACAACTTCACGGAATCAATGATTTTTGTTTTTAAATGTGTTATCCTTAAACGCATTAGAGCTTACAATCTACTCGAACTTTTGAAATTTATTACAGAGGATCTAGAAATGTATTTTCAAAGAAAGCTGTTAGCACTTGCTTTCGGTAAGCCACAAAACCTACACGTGACTTCCCGCTGCTTTGGAAGAGATGCCAGCACAGTACCAATTGACAACATAAAAAGGGACGAAACAAAACCTTTTGCGTTCAGCGTACGTAGTAGGAATAAAAACATCACATACGAGGTTGACACAAGTTTGGGAAAATGCACGTGTCCACGTGGTGAAAATGGTAATGCATGTGCGCATCAGGCTGCTGTTGCCTTGCAATATGGAGGAAGAAACCTTAACTTTATTCCACAGTCCCCCCGGGAACGATACAAACTAGCCGTGTTAGCAATTGGAGAGAATCCTCAACTAAATGTGGCAAAGTTTGTTCAGTTGCATGAAAAGCCTGACTGCTCAGCAAATATTGTGGGTGATAACGAAGGCATAGACGAGAATGGACATGAAAATATACCCCAGCAAAACGTGGAAATTAGTAATCCAGAGAGTTTTTTTTTTGACAAAGAGTGCGATGAAACTATATCTCTTGACAAAATCATTAAACAACATCATGAAGTTGCAGCTGACATTGAATTGAAATTAAGAAATGAAGACAGCAACTTCCAAAAATGTTATTTCAATTTTCTAAAGACATATCAGAAAATAGTGACTAAATGTCGTGGACACTCCCCCGTAGCATCACTTTCCAGTGCATTTGCACACTTCGGTAAACAGCAGAACAATCTCTTACCAGTTTTACACAATGGTTCACGAATACGAGTACAACCTACATCAATTTCTAGAAGGAAGTCCGCCATAAAATCATCCTCTGCACAACCCCCAGGACCCAAACCAAAACCTCAAGCAGAGAGAAAGAGAAAGTGGAACCCTGATGAGAAAGAAAACATGAAGATTAGGAAACAAGCAAAAAAGAAACGTCAACATAGCCTAAGTATCAATGTGAAGAAAAATGTGGCAAATGCTGGACCTAAACGTTAGTTTAACCATGTTGTACTTTATTTGTCCTTTCTGTGATTTTTTGAAAAGTTGGGGGGCCAAATTACCCAATACCCATAAAACATTCAGAGAAAAAATATGTAAATGATTCTCTGCACCTGCAGTTTATAAATTTTACCATAGTTAGTTATTTACTATTTAACCCTGGGGTAAGTTCCATGAGTGTTGATATAACTATACAGTCATCTATTTGGAAAAATGTTTTATATTTCTTTTATAATATACCACAAAAAATACAAAATTAGTTAAATTACTTCAACAGATGGGCAAATTTTCTGTGTTTACTTTGAGTTATGTAAACTCAGCTCTTAACTAATCAGCGTTCAGAATTCACAAATGCTATATTATAAATACTTTTTTATACACCCACCCTGTATGTATGTATGTATGTACGTACGTACGTACATGCATGCATGCATGCATGCATGCATGCATGCATGCATGCATACATACATACATACATACATACATACATATATATATATATATATATATATATATATATATATATATATATATATATATATATATATATATATATATATATATATATATATATATATATATATATATATATATATATAATAAGAAGTACTGGATAATTATCCTTTTGATTGCGATTCAGAAGGTGTAATTTATGTAATAAGATGTATTAGTTGTTCTAAAATTTATGTGGGGAGTACTACAACAACATTTAGGAAGAGGTTTAATAATCATAAGAGCTCTATTTTAGCCCTAGGCATAAAGGTTTGTGTGATGTTAGGGTTATCATTATTGATAAAACTCATGTTGATAGGCCAACACAAAGGGAGGCCTTTTGGGTATACAAATTAGATACATTTGTACCAAGGGGATTAAATGTAAGGGATTTTGATTAATATGTATGGTAATTATGTTAGTAATTGGTATATAAGGGACCTTAGGCCATTGATTTTGTATATTCATCCTTGAAGAAGGGGCATGCCTCGAAACGTTTGGATGTGAATATAATAAAAATATATTTTTTGAATTTACCAGTTTAGTTTGTGATATATATATATATATATACATAATTTGTCAAGTTTAATTGTCTTTTTGTATATCACTATATATGTATATATATATATAGTATGGATGTATATACTCTAATATCATAACAAACTAAACTCAAAATTAAAAATAAATCATTAAACTGACAATTAAACTTCGATGTGTGGTGAGCAGAATTTAGTAAACACCTGACCTGGGTTGGTCAATTGAAAGCTGAAACCCTGTGCACCTTAACACCGCAGCTACATGTGCCCTACTTTATTATTTTACTCTGTGTAATATCAGAAAGAGTGCTGCCGTTCAATGGATTGAATGGGTTAACCAGACTATCTGGCCATGCTTTATGTTAAAACATTAAAGTGGCAATACCAAATGTCCAACCTCAACATGCTATTGTTATTGTTTACTTGCACATATCGAGTTTTTCTCATGTACAAACACGTGAAATAAATTATGTATTGACCTTACCTCGAAAGCGAAACAATTTTTTGTTATATATAACAAATATTTCAGAAATAAGTTCCTGAATGAAAACATCTCTGCAGTGAGTCTGTGTCCCCATCGAGCCATCGTATTGCAATATGGTAATCTTTGTCGTACATAGGGATCTTTATCGTATGTCAAAGCGGGCGCGGTTACTAAGTCTCCCAAAGAAAGTGATCCCAAAAAAAATTTCTGCCACGCGCGTGCATGAGTTCAAATATGGCGGGATGTGTTGAGGAAATAGATTTTCGCCAAGAAGCAAACTCGATTATTTCAGATATAAGTTTTGCGGTGAAACATATCGATATTTCATCGAAGTTGAACAAATCTAAAGATTGTGTTTATATGAATATCGTCACTTTAGAAGGCTTAGCTATGTGCGTGCAGTTAGATACTAATGGATTAAAGGTATTTGAAACATTAAACAATAACACATGTTTATATTGTATTTGTATACATTCTATTGTTAATGACTGGTTTGTAAAGCCACATGAATGAACTTACTCGCAGGTTGGAAGCATGTTTAAAAATCGTAAATTTCTGGCCACTTAAATCCCCCATAAGGCCATTATTATATGAAATAAACCTTGAACAAAATTGACATTAATATTTCGATGCTAATCAAGTAATGCACTCATAATTGATTGATGACATTGATATTGGAAGGGATTATTCCCTTCAAATTATTCCAAGCCTTTATGTCTCCTGCACATTTGTATGCATTCCCAGTTAAAAATTATGTAACAATCAATTTGAAAGTTCAACATCCCCTGGGCAGGAACTGGCAATTTGCACTTTTTAAAATTTTACTTTTCAAATTCACCGCCCTCTGTGCAAAAAATGTGTTCAAGTACACGGCATGTTCGTGCCCAAAATTATTACAAAATATCAAAAGGGAAAAATATATAGCCATACTAGCAAAATACTTTTGGTATATACAAATTCCCAATCTATGTCAAATTGTGCACCCTATGTGAGACATGGTACATAAAATTCCCATCTTCTGAAAATCTTTAATTCCTGATTGCTTGTGATTTTTGTGTGGCTGAAATAGGAAATAAACAATATGGTGTTGGCCATTAACATTTGTAAAATATTTTTTTCAAAATATAAACCATTCTAACTTTGGTTGTTTCATAAAATGACTTAATTTCAACAACTCAAGACCATTTTACGCTTTATTAAATTCCCCTAAATGTTGATTTCCTATGATGTTTTTGCTGTGTGTTTTCAGTACAACGGATATGACTTTGTCCCTTGTAGGTTGTTGGCAATGAAGTTGATGTATACGTGGAAAACATAGAGCAAATGTGTTATGAATCAATCTACGCTTTGCTAGACTCATTGAGTCCAGGTTATGTACAAAAATTTGGAGAGAAACTCGCTGGAAAGCTTGCTGATATTCAACAGTGAATGCATGTGCAATTTTGAGTCAAGTGAACACGACGCAAAGGGTGGGTCATCGCAACAGTTCCCTTTACAATTGGAATTGAATGAATTTTTTAAATGTATATACACAATCAAAACAGTGAGCAGACGGTGAAATTACTGTGAAGTTGTCAAACAGCAAAGGCTGCCCTGCTGTGTTCTACCCAGCAAAAAATGAACAACCTTTTTCAGGCAGATGAAAACAGGCTTGAACAATGTTTTGTTTCAACATTGAACAGTGCAGACCACAAAACAGTGTTCAGTGCTGTTTTCATCAACCCATATAAAACAGGTTGTTCATTTTTGCTGTGAATGTAGAGAAACACTTGGTCAGTGACACAGACATGAAGTACACAACATGGCTGTTATAATGAGAGCATTTTGAACTACAGTTCAACTTGGTAAATATATTTGATACAGGTTCGGTTTATATGCACCTACAAAACGTATTTTATAGCGATTGACTTATTTATCATAGCATCTAAAGTTGATTGAACGTTCAACGCAAAGTTTTTAAGTGCATGGAATCAGTAGGAAGAAAATGTAGAATGCCAAAGCTAGCGAGTCAATTTGGACAGGGATGTTAGTATTCATGAATTATAACTATCCATGATTAATTATGCCAAACCATAATTAGTTCTGTTGAGAAAATAAAGAAAACACGGTGTCCACTAAGAAAAACAAAGAGTGTTGTTGAAAATTTGGTTAATTATTCATGAAAGGTAACCAATCTGGTTCACACTGTCAACGCAAGCATAAGCAAGAAAGCAAAACATTAATGTAGCTCTGAAGATTTTAAAAACAAAAGAGAAAGAATTTGTTTTTGTACTACCATAGCTTATGCTCGTAGTCTTATACTTGTGTCTCACTCGATGCTTACGTTCCACACTTACTGCTTTTTTTCTTTTGATTTAGCTTGTGCTTATGTCGCTGGTAAGAACCAGGCTTTAAGGCGGTGTTACACGATGAAACTTGTGCCGCAACTTGTCTCGCTGTTGCGACACGCAAGCGAAATTGCAACATTTTTGTGGTGTAACATGCCTCGCAATCATAAAGTCAAGCAACATTTTTGTTGCAAGAGGCATTACACGAAGTAGAATCAGGTTCCACTTTTCGCAACGATTGTCGCAACGCATTTTCTAGCCATTGCACAGTGTAACATCCCTCTTGCAACTTGTCTCGCGACATTTCTGTCGAACAGCCAATAGAAACCCGCTCTTTAAAAATAGATCCCTGCCTCTATTGAGATTGCAAGACAAGTTGCAAAAAACGTTACCGTGTGGCATCCCTGTTCATGAAACTGGGATTTTTAAAGTTGCAAAGTGTATAACAGCGCCTTTAGAAATATTTGCATAACATGTCGATTGATCACATTCTCATCAGTACTGTACCATGCATGATTAATCCATACATGTAAATAAATGAATAATTTAATATTTTTTTGAGTAAAATACACGTATTGTCATGAAGATGCTTAAGGAACTGATATCATTTTCCAGCTGGTTTGTGTGTTACCACCTCTTGTGGGCTCATTTGAACCGTCTATTTGTTTCTGTGACGATTTGGGGAGTTGCTTGTTTTTTTTATGATTGACAGCAATGAGAGTTATAAAAAACACGTTGACGTTCTGCAGATCAATTTATAAATTTTGTTTTTAGACCAGCAATATACGACACGGAGTGTCGCATAATTTGCATCATCTTTTGTTACCTAAATGTGTTTTTAGTTTTCACTGCTCTCTAGAACATCGTTTCTTCTTCTTTATGATAAAAAAAGTTTATCTTGGGCTAGTTTTTCTAGTAAACTTGCTAATTATGCTTTCACATGGAATCTTGCGTTGTTCTGTCAAATCACTTGTCTTTCGGATCTTTTTCCTTTGGTGTTCCACATCTCTGCAAGTTTCGATTCCTTGTAATACGTGCATCATATATAACATAATTATTATATTTTTGCCTGCATAATTATATGCTCCAAGTATGGTCCTTATCCCATTAGCCTCTGATTATTCCATTAGCTCAGAATTGAGAAGAGGGCTTCGCACACCCCCTCCCCCCCCCTCAGCACGATGAAATCCCTGAGCATAGGTGTAGCCATTCTCCTCAACATTCATCCGAGTACTGTATGTTATGTAGCATATATGTAGCCAAAAAGACCAAACGAAATTACCAAACGAGGATACAGCTACTACATGTATCATGTATGTAGAGAAAAAGTAATCGAACTTTTGAGTGCAGAAACATTGGTTTTCATACTCGAAAAAGGAACTTTAAACATTCCCCAACAATTTCCCCAACTAAGGACTGAATTCTGATGTGGCGTGAGACGCGAGGTATTGAAAGCGTGCGAATATTAATAGCCTTGATTTCGTCATGGGAATTATGTCATATCTCATAAATTATTATGCTAATTGTGATGCAGGTCGATTCGTTTTTGTGTGTTGTTTCGACTTCTTCACGCGCGGTGAATTCGACGCATTTGTGCGTGAATTCGATGTATTTGTGCACGAATTCAACTTATTTGTGCGTGTTTGAAATGTTTCGTACAAGTGCTTGATACTGTCTGTCAGCCTTTGGTTTTGATATATGATCTTGGTAATTTTGTCCCCCATTGACGCCCATAGTTTCATGGACAAACAATTGTGTTGACCTAAACCTTGACCGGATGGCAATTTGTTAAAAGTCAAAATAAAGTCTATGAAGTCAATCTGCAGTCTTCGACCGGTAAAGTGATACTAAATATAAAACTATTCTACGGATATAGATACTAGGAATAGTTTTACTACTGGGAATACTTTACCTGTCGAAGACTGCAGACTGGCAGTCGAAAGCTCGTGTTGACGTGTTTAAATAAGTTTTACGATCAGTGAATGTTCCAGAAACTTTATTATAAATTCTGGTTGCGCATCTAGCATTTTTAACGTAATTTCTTCTTAAATTCTGAAATATAACCGAAATATCACAGTTTCAATGGTTTCTTACAATTGTATTTAACTCAAATATTGAGTTTACAAGATGCATTTCTTCGGAATAATCATGTTTTATTTTATGTTGATGTAATATGGTGCACTTGTCAAATTTTCTACGTAGATGTTGAAGATAATTTTGTCTCTTCTGATGTCTTTTCAAAAGAACTATAGTAAGTAAATTTCCGGTTGTCAATAAATGATGGCATTGTGTGTGTGTAAGTATTCAAATACATAAGCTGAACGCTGTTTCAAATTCTCTAATCGTGATATTCACAAAAAAAAAACCCAGGATAAGGTGAGTTAGACCTGATTACAAATAACTCGAATCCCCAGATCAACAGCGGAATACGTCTGCGACGAACCATGCACATGGGTAAGTAAAGTCTGCATATACGGGTTACTTATTCATCAAAGACAATCACAGATGACAAGAAAAAGAGCTTTTGTTAACCACAGACAAATCTACCCACACTTGACCTACAGGAAGAACATCCTGTCGATGTTTGCATGAACCTTGTGATTAAAGATCAGTCATGTGACAGGAAGAACTGCAATATACTCTAGCTTTTACGTAATCTCATATCCTTGTTGATCTCTCTACACATTCGCAGCTTTGACTGTCTCTGTTTTGTATAGCAGTAAACAACACCACTTTTCTACAACTTGACATGACTAGTATTGTCACCAGCATTCTCAACTCAACCGTTGGCCTACTTTGGAACAAGGTACGAGATTCGACAGCGGCGAAACTACAGGACGGCGATGTCACAGACGCAAAAATCCGCGAGATCGTCGTGCGCGAGCTAAACGACATCAAGACCAAGCTGGATGGTCTTTCTCGCAAAGATCTGCTCAGCAGTTATCGTTTTCTAAAACAAGGCGTCGAGTTATTGAATGTCTCTCTAGATCAATCAACGTACTCATCAACGATGTCGAGCGGTGTGCAATCAGCAACCTTAAACGAAGTTCTCGAACTTGCTCATGCCGTAGAGAAGGTAAAGGTAAAATCTTGTGCGGAATATGAATCAGCTAAAGAACGATTTAAATATGCCCGTGTTAAAGCAACCGAGGCGTTCTCTAATGAAGCATTGGGTATAGAAGATCGAATCCTTGCCGCAAAGCTACAAGTAGTTTCGGAAATATTGGAAAATCTGGAAAGCCCCACAACCGCAATCACAGGATGTCTGTCGTTTCTTCGAGATCTACACAGCCTGCCTGCTATCCGTGAGATATTTTCCGTTTTTCTGAATGGCGGAATGAAGTCGTGGTTGGGTAAAGAAGAGCGCACAGCAAACGTGAAATCTGTCATGCTGATTAATTGCGTCATATTTCAGTTTACTTTGAAATTCGGTGGCAAACTTACCGACAGGCTAACCTGGCCAGCTGGGACAATCGAAATTGCCGGTCGAAGTTTTAACCCAGTATTAGAATGGCAGAAAGTTTCGTTGAGAAAATCTATGACTGTGGGCGGAGAATTGGGCCAACCTCCAAACGAGCTCTTACACGACGAAGAAATATGCCCTCGGTTATCCGCTGTGAACAGTCGTGGAGAGATTGTGGTGAAACATAATGGAGGCGAGATCAAGATAATTTCCAGAACTGGCGAAACCAAGGTGGTTAAATTACCTGAACCCACAGAAGGGAAACTTATCAAACGACGTATTGCATCACTGGGTATTGACGTCAGTAATAACATTTATGTCGTAACTTATCTTATTACAACACGTGCGGAAAACGTTGACGTCATTATCACTTATGTGTTGCATGTGCTGGATGATAGCTACAGTGTAAAACACGTTGGTACATTGAATTTCTACGAGAAAATAAGTCACTTTTCCTACATGAACATCGCTATAAATAAAAACAATGATATCATTCTAACCAGAGACGATGATTATTGTGTATATGTCTCGGACAACTCTGGTAAATTAAAACATAAGTTCGCACGAGATAGGAGTTTGTTAGGCAACGTATGTGCTCCTAAGAAAAATGAAATTATGATACCCTCAGAGGATAGCAAAGCTGTCAAATTCTACACAGAGAAAGGAAATATGACGTCGACAATAAAAGTACCGGAAGGTCATCGTGTTTATGGGATGGCGTTTCACCATCTCATTGGCAAAATAATTATGTTGACCTACTCGTGGAAAGAAAAAAGGTCATGTTTTCTTCTCTGTTACTCTGAGGCAGGTGAATTGGAGTCATCGACGTACTTTTGCGAGGTGATCAAATCCTGGTTTCCATTCATCACATCTCATCCAGCTGGTCCTGTTGCCGTTGTTAAAGAGAATAGCGTCACCTTTATTTGAACCATTGATATGCATTAAAGCTGCATAGCGCATCTATTGTGGGGTTTTAAAGCCGGAAGTACGTCATATTTTTAGACTTGCGGTCATGTTGGATGGTCCCACTTGAGCCGCAATGCTTTAGATTTCTATTACAGGATGTATAGTTTTTATTTTGAAATAAAAGATTTACGTTTTAAAGCAAAAGCTTTCAAAGAAATCAGTTATCTGACAGAAATTACATCGATTCACTGCTTGAGTGGGGCCATTCAACATGGCCGCCGATCTCAAAATATGACGTGCTTTTGGCTTCAATTGTATTTAGGTTTTGTACTACCGTGGACAACACCAGTCTTAATACATAATCAATGATTTCAACAGATGACGTGCAATTATAGACGACCCCACCTCAAGGAACCGTGCAAGGCGAAAATGCAACGATATACAATTTGTAGGACAAATTACCAGGGAACAACAAGCCACTGGTGAACATGCAAGAGTGTAGCAGTAAGGAAATGAAGGCAAAATCAGTAGTCAAATTTTGGGCTGAAAAGCTTTGCATTTTGTGTAACGTGCATCCCACATATTTCCATAAATATTTTAGCTGACTATTGCAGGTTTCAATTAAATGGACTTTCCAATATGTAGTTGTTTTGCTTGACTTCAGTTTTGATGTGTTGTTTGAAAAAAGAATACGATTTTAAACCTGAAACGTTCATATAGTATAGGCAATTCCTGGGCACAAAAGAAAAAGTCGCCTCGCGCGAAACTGCAGGGTGAATAAGCGCACAATTTCTACATGATCGTTCGTTTTGTGAAGGAAGCGCCATATTGACAGAACGTGCAGACCTTATGAATATCAGATATGAAGGTATTTACGAAATTAACGCTGAGTTCATTTTTAAAGTGCTGTATGTTTGTCAGCGCACATGCGTTATAAAGAGATTATTACTGCATGGTTGGCGGGTGCGTACGATTTTTGTGCACGAGTTGTGAAAGATTGCTAAAAGTCAACCAACAAGCCAACCACCCAGTAATTTGTTTATGCCATACATAGAGATTATTTTGACACTGGAAGCCTGCCAAAGGCAAACAATGTCGAAACAAAATATTGAACTCTCAAGCTGTTTATTTCTTGGTTATTTGGCCTAAATAATGAGTCAAAGCTGTTCTCCTTTTCGTTTCATGTTTTTTATTCGAAAAACTCTTTTTCTTTTTGACATAAAAGCCAGATAACCCTTTCGCGACTTTCCCAACGCGGCGGCCACGTTGTGAGCAAAATGACAATACGATTTTCTTCACTAGTGAAAAAACCGTATAGCCAAGCAAAATGCTGCTAAGATCATTTTTCACTAGTGAAAAAATCGTACGGCCAATGAAAACGCTTATTCGCTTCTCCACAGTGAAAATACAATTTTTATCCCAGCCGTTTACCTCGCGGAAATCTCTATAAGTATGGCATATAGTTATCTGTATCATAGCTCATCTTTTAGGGCTGGTTTAAGCCCCTTTTACATAACCAAATTTTCTGAGACAAGTTGCAAGGGGGATGTTACACTGTGTAATGGATATAGAAAATGCGTTGCAGCAATCGTCGCGAAAAGTAGAACCTGGTTCTACTTCGTGCAAAAAAATGTCACGTGACTGTATGATTGCGAGGCATGGAATGTCGCTTGCGCAACAAAATTAGTGCGCGACAAGTTGCATAGTGTAATTGCCTTTAGGAATTTTCGACATATTTGGCAAAAATCTGAATTTACAAGGTCAAAAACATTTGAGACGTGATATTTGTCAAAGGAAATGTGGTCGTGTACCTAGTTTAGCTAGTGGCTCGGCGAATCACACAATACTGCCATTATTTATGTGTGCTGGGGTAGATTTATGCAAAAATAATACTACAGGACCTATCTCGTCACGTGTGTATATATTGTATTTACTTTATGTCAACCAGTGGTGAGGATGCCTCATTCGGCAAATGTTCCCGTCATGCAAGTACAGCCGAGTTTAACATTCAGCAATTGGTTGTTTACGCAGATGCAAGAGACTTGATGAGATAGGTACCGACTTTTATAAACCTGGGGTCGGTTGTTCGAAGCTGGTTTAACGTCAACCTCGAGTTAAAATTTAATCCCACTAATTTGTGTGTCAAATTAATTTATGTATGTCAATACATCCATGTTTGTTTCTTGAAGCAAGAAAACTTCAACCGATCCAGGCAAAATTTATGAAGAAAAGAAATTTCAAAGTTTGCATATAACTTCGTAGAACGTAGGCTTCACGCATTACAGTTGATTTCAGGTCACTTTTCACCGTAATATTTCGAACTTTGTTGAGAGGTTCGTTGCGAAGTACAAAAGTTCATTTCAGAATTTGCGAGCCGGTTTGTAAACTAAGCATTTGATTGGCTTGCTCGAGTTCAGGGGCCATTCACAACCTTTGTTTACAAACCACCTTGCGAATTCTGAAATGAACGTTTGAGCTTTGCAAGGAACTTCGCAACGAAGTTCGGTATATTACAGTGAAAGTTAGCTGAAATCGACAATAACTGTGAGCTTTTGTGTTGAGTTGGCGTTCCAATTGTATTGTGCAGTTCAATGAGCTTACCTACTTTTGAACAACTGGCCCTTGGACAAAAACATAGAGAGAACTTACATTTTGTAAGTAAGTACCCAAACCATGTACTATTACCATGATTAAACGGATAACTTATGGACAAGTCAAACGGGCAAATCAAATGAAACTATTCATTTCTATTCATGTATAATAGATTGATTAAGGAATTTGCAAAACAATCTTCAAAGAAACTGACCAAGAGTGAATAACTGAGTCACTGTGACCAATGCATAACAGATTGAATATCAGGAATATCCTGTGCGACGTGGTTTATTCTCCAAATAAGGCAACCTAAAATTTTGTTGCCATATCCCTTCAGCTCAGTTTCCGGGAACCTTACAAATATTTCAAACACAGTAATCACAGGAACTTTAAAAGTCTTAAAGTCGCTACTGGAAACAGTAGGCTTAATTTGTTTTTACAAAAGGCCTATGATGTCAACCTCGTTCCCAGGGCCTTTTCTAAAATTGATGGAAGGAAAGGGCCCTCGCTAGCATCTTCTGCAATTACATTGGTCATAACCTCACACAGTTTAGTAATTCAAAACCGTATATCCGCTGCATTACTTATTTTTCAAAGCACTGCGATGTCTTGGTCCTTTGGGAAAAATATTTCGCATATGCAGTTATCGCGCTAATTTATTCGAAAAACACGATACGTGGTTTTAAAAGCCAGCTCGTGCCAAGGGGAAAGGCCCTGGGAAGAAGGTTGCCCATGTAATACTGAAATCCACTCAAAAACATCGACCAATCTCTCGAACACTTCATACTTCAAATCTTGCCTTTGTTTCTTTGGTTAAACATAGTTTCCTGGATACGCTTTCATTGCCTGTTGCATCAACAGTGTTTGTAGGAGTCTCGTCCAGGCCTCCTGTATTCATTAACATACACGGTCGTTTTCCGCCGGGTGGTTGCTGGAATTGGCAAGGGGTAAGGGCGGGTACTTCAGGGGTGAAAAATGATGGTTGCGTAAAAGGCTGCGGGGTTTGGCTGGCCATGCTCACACTGGGGCTAGGTGGTTGTGAACGTTGGGCGATTAGACCAGGACTGTAGTGTAAACTCGTATCCAGGGGAACAGGGGAGGGGTTAACAGAGGGTGGGCAGGAATTGCTCTGCTGATTTGAAAGAGCTGGGGATATAGTAAGTGGGGAAACTTGATTAACACCGTATAACAGGTTGCCGTGGGGTAGCACCATTCCATCACGTGCTGCATTTGGGGATGGGGGGAAGAATAATTTTGCACCAACAAAAGGGCCAACCGGCGATGAACCGCAACTCTGGGAAGTGGGATACGGTGAGACATTTCTCAGAAACATCCGATTACTCTGACTTTGAAACGGGCCTGCACCTGCTTCGTTCGGCAGCTCCGGGGTAGAGGGCGGGGCTGGAGGGATGTTACTAGGCGAAGCTGCAGGAGGCTTCCATGGTGATGGAATGTGATGACGTAAGTAGACGAGCGGTTTAAGTGGACTGATATCTTTAATGAGGCTTGCCTGGATGGCAATTGATGCCCGGGGGACAAGCTTGCTGGGCGGTATAGGCGAGACTGCTTGATCAACCAACTGTACCATAGGACTATTCCGCCCGTTGTGCGCTGGGAAACAACCCACCGCCTGTTGCCATTGACAGCTACTCTTCTGCTGGGCTTCTGGCGGTGATATTTCCGCAAGAACTGGTCTGTTGCTGATTATGTGTGATTGCGCAGGATCTTGATCTTCGGACTGTTTATACGCACAAGAAGACATCACTTTGAAGGAAGAGTTGGAAGAATGCATGAATTTACTTTCATTTCCCGTTTCACTTTGGCCTTGATAATCGCTGCTTTCTTTGACAGCATCTAATAACATATCAACTCCGATAAGAAATTTTCGCCTTTCATCGATTCATATATATTAACGAGAGTTCGTTCTGCATTTCCATTAGTCGAAAGCCGTGTGTTATTATCGTGAACACAGACCGAGACGCCATCCGACAACGCGATATACTACCGCAATTGAGAGAAATTACTCTGAAATTATTGAAACTTTATATGGTGAAACTTTCACAAGTAAACTTACAAAAAAGTTAAATTTTTTGTGCTTTTATTTTTTTTAATCACTTTTTGTAACACCACATACTCGCTATTCTTTTGTTTTTATGTTTAGCTAGTACTTGACACTCTTCATATTTGGCGTTTTTTTAAAGTTAGTTGTTTCTGACATATTTTCTCTGGTGATACGCAACTGAAAATTCATGATATTTTGTCAAAGAATTCTCTAAGACATCTTTTCATCAAATTAAAGACTGCCAGGCACTAGATCATGTCAGAAGCTTTTAAAATACATATCGTTCACGGAATATTAGTAGTTCTAGGATAATTAGCGTAATTAGTGACTTCCAAACATTTTTTTGCATAAGTCATTTTCTACCATTAGACTGTTTCTAAAATGCTGTAAATGCTTTAAACTGGACAAAAAGGCTTTAAAGGTGAATGACCACCTTAAATATATAAAACAAATAAATTTCGTATTTCATTTTTGTGCTTCTGTTATTGTCTCAACTGCAAGAACAAACATGATGTCATCGGAGATCCATAACAGTACAGAGGTGCGCAAAAGTGAAATCTTTTAGTTTATGCAATAAAACCGGAACAGCTTGTACGAAAAAAACCCCTGATTCCGTATTTTGTGTTGAATAATTTGCTTCGTGTATTTATTTCTTGCAGAATTTCGCCATCGGCAGTTTTATTCGAGTCATAAAATTCGAACGGTCTGTTGAAATATTGAACGGTGTGTAATGTACATTTAAATTCGTACTGCACCGGAACTCATATTTTCTAGACATCTGGATTGGATCGGACTAAGGGCCTGTTTACATGGAAGTAGGGTGACCCTAGCAGAAGGGTTACCCTAGTAAGCGAGTTACCCTACTACAATATGTTTTATAGGAAGCGTTTACATGTGCGCTAGGGTTACCCTAGCGGTAGGGTTACCCTATCAAATAGATAGGGTTACCCTAGCAGTAGGGCTATATTTTTGTTTACACAAGCCATGTAAACGCGTCAGGTAGGGTTACCCTATCAAGCGGGTCGAGTTATTCGCCTTCAGTAAAAGTGAAACAAACAAAGATGGTCACAACACTGAAATGAAACAACAAAATTAGCCAGACATAGTATCACACAGCATACCACAAGAACTTCGCGCGTTAATATCATTTTTTAAATGAACGGCTGAGCGACCACGTTAAGATAGGGTGACCCTACCGGTGAACATAGCCCTAGCAGTAGGGTTACCCTGTCTCATGTAAACGCTCGCTTTTTTCTGACCCGTTTGCTAGGGTAACCCTTCTACTAGGGTCACCCTACCTTCATGTAAACAGGCCCTAAAAACATGACCGATCAAACAGACGTGAGTGCTTCCTATAACAAGCACATACATAATTTATCCATTTTACACCAGCAGGTCAGAAAAACGAAAGGCTAAAAATTGGTGCTAAACTTAATAAAAACAATTCATTTTATATGCTCTGATAAGCTGTATACTACAAAAAGCTCGTTTCTAAGCTCTTGGCTTCCATGCAGATAGATAACTTATCATAGGAAATTAATGACGCACATGTAAAAGTATGAAATAGCTTCCGTGAACGGACAATGCCCCGTCATAATAGAGAGTTGTCCCGCTGTCCCATTTCTTGCCTTGAGAAGTCATTTTGACCGACCACTTTTAGTAAAAAAAAACAGTGTTTGTATTGTTTCTATTGCCTGATTCGAGTTCAAAACAAAAGTAAAGTTGCAATGTATGAATATGTACAGGGGCGGATCTAGGCAAATTTCTGACCGATGCATCAACCGGAAATTCAATTAACAATTGGCGCTGAAGGCGACGCTGAGCGCCGAAGGCGCGACACAATTAGGGGGGTCCGGGGGGTTCCTCCCCCGAGAAAATTTTGAAATCTAGAGCCTGGGAAATGCGATTTCCTGAATTTTTAGAGCAATATTTAACACAAAACAATGCTTAAAAATGAAGAATTTTTATAAATACTTCTGATTTTCAGATGCATTCATAAATCTCAATAAAACTTATAAAAGATAGAAAATTAAAATTTTTGTAATGCTTACCTAACGCACATTGAAAAATACAATATACTCACAGTTTTCGGCATGAATATTTAGTATTTAGTAATAGGTAATAAAAACCATATTGGTGTCTAGCAAAATAAAACAATATTTTGTAACAACAGCCCCTTTGTTCATAATGGGGCAGCCTCCATGTAATATGAAATATGATATAGCATGCAGGTCAGGCCTGACTTAATGTAAATCTATGAGATAGGGAAGGTAAAAAACAATATCTAGTAATGGAAATACTCAAATAGGTAATAGGAAGCATATTGGTATCATGTAAAATAGACAATATTTTGAAACAACAGTCACTATGTTTGTAATGAGGTAGTAACTGCAATATGAAGTATGGTATAGCATGAAAGCTGAGTCTGAATGACTTGTTGTAAATGTATGAGATAGGGAAGGTAAAAAACATTATTTAGTAATAAATATTCAAATAGGTAATAGGGACTATGCTGGTGTCATGCAAACATAAAAAATATTTAGTAACAACAGTCCCTTTGACTATAGTCACAAATTTCAGTTAACAGTCCCTTTGTTCCTAATGAGGCAGTCAATATAGAATATGAAATATTATATAGCATGCCGGCTAGTTGTGAGTGACTCATTGTAAGTGTATGAGATGGGAAGGCCAAAAAATAAACAAACAAAAAAAAGAAATCTAGTGTGTATGTAAGTTTAATTAGCAATCAATTATTAATCACAAATGCAAACAAGTATAATAAACTAAAGCTTATGTGTGTATAGATTACCCCCTTACAAATTGCCACATCACATGTTGTGTGATGTAGCTACCCATCACCCAATGCACTATCCAAAACAGTCACAGAGAATGCAGTATTCTCACACAAAAATATATGTGCATTTTCTCACACATATGGATGTAAAGCATTGAATGATAAAACTCTTAGTTGCAATAAGGTCCAATGCTAGTAAAGCCTCTCAGGAAGTAACACAAATCTTCCTTGCCACATCATAATTTTGGGCAGGCTCTATAGAGACAATTGCCATCACCACAAGTGCTATAACAACAATTATTATATGTGCGAAAGATAAATATAATAATTGTGTTAAATTTCAAGCTGTGCAAATTCAATGAAAGTACTAGTCAATGGTTAAATATAACAAAATATCAAGAGTTAGGACTGCCCCCTCCATCCCACCCCACTACCATAGACCACTCATCCTGTTACCATCTACAATACATGAATATCTTGGCCAAAAGAAGCAAATAAGACAACTACAAAAGGTTAATAATAAGGATTCTTGCTTGTAAGGTACTCCCAGGTCTCCAATGCCCTCCCCCTCCTATGCAGCTTACCCAATATTGCTATTTATACATTATTATTATAGTATTTCATCAATAATCCTACAAATACAATGTCTATCAATTTAAATAGCAGAAATTTAAGCTCACAATATTGAATATAAACCCTAGCACATTAAAAATTTAAAATATAACTAGCACAGCAGAGCTTTTCATACAAAATGAATGATACTTACAGTACTTTGAAGCTCTCAATTCGCCACTTGCGTTCGTAAGGTGTTTAGGAATCAACAATTGCAAAGCAAGCAAAGCAATCTCTCCTCTTCTTGCCCTTTGCGAACGGATTCCAAGGTTTTGGTTTTCTTCTCGTAGTACGGTTGAGAGATCACAATAATTTGCATAGTAGCGTCAAACGCCAAGCCTTGGAGAAAACCTTCGTGTACTTGCGGGAAATGCTCGAATTATTTCCACGGTAAATCGAAATATTAATAGCTAGTAATTTGCATCGGTCACCGATGCCCGTTGCATCGGTCAGTCGAGACAATCTACCCTCAAACAATAAGCATCGCGCGGTACTGTCTCGATGCATCGGTCAGTCGAGACAATCTACCCTTCAAACAATAGAATCGCGCGGTACTGTCTCGTATGACCGATGCATGCATCGGTGCGAAGCAATCTACCCTAGCCATGTGCTTACTCAAAAATGCAAAGTAAGCACAATGATGTCCAGACATTTTTGACAACAACCTACCGTTGGCGACGCTATAATACTCGCTATATATATCGATAAAAAGACGATAAAAAACACGCAAAATGGCTATCAAAACTCTCCTCATTTGAAATCATTGTTTTTATCGATAAAATTATTGATTGATAATACCACAATAGGCCCTACGCGCACGCATTTTGAGATTAAATGTGTATATTGTTATTTTTTCGAGTTTTTATTGAAACTTGACTTGCAGGTATTAAATTAACATGAAAATCTGACCGATGCATTCGCATCGGTTGCATCGGTCTGGATCCGCCCCTGAATATGTATATATAATGTAACAAACTTCTCGTTGAGTGATGTTGGTTTGCAGATTCTTGGGCTCTTTTTTTACATACTGACCATACTATATTTTATACAAATTATTTCTTACAGAATTACTAATTATATCCCCAATGAAACATAGAAAAAGTTCATCGTAACATTTATATGGTATAGTTTATTCCTTTGATGGCATTTTTACCACAATGCATCGCGATTTAACATGACGTCGTCATGATAAGAGGATAATCATATCAAGAAAACAATATATACATTTGCAACAAAAAGGTTTTTAAATGCCGAAGTTGACACTTACGATTCAAAATCATCAAATATATAGGTCCCGGCAAAACCATAGATAGAACATATATAAATTTGAACTGGATGAATCATGTCTTGTATGACTACCCGCGTTTCCCCTGATTACCTGCCTTTTCCCTATTTACCCTCGTTTTCCCTCATTACGCGCGTCCAGTTCCCATGGTTATATCCTCGTTTTCCCTCCCTGATTACCCGAGTTTTTATGATCATACCCGCGTTTTCTCTGATTACCAGCCTTTTGCCTATTTACCCTCGTTTTCCCTCATTACCCGCGTCCAGTTCCCATGATTATACCCACGTTTTCCCTGATTACCCGAGTTTTCCATGATCATACCCGCGTTTTCCTGATTACCCGCATTTTGCCTGATTACTCGCGTCCAGTTCCCGTGATTATACCGCGTTTTCCCCGCGTTCTGTATACCTAGAACCCGTTACCGGCGTTTTTAATTGTAATGTAATTTTTAACAGTTCGCAGGGTTTTAAGGTTAATTCATCAAGCTAATTTAAACTCATAAGGTTTACCTTCTGTCGCAGTTTGTTCGTTGAGACTCGCACAATTCTCGCCATCATCTAGCACAGAATGAGATTCGCCGTCAGATTCCTTGCGTGATCTTTTAGCACTCGATTCAGACTCATCTGAGTTCATCTTATTTTGATTGAAGAGATTTCGTCTGCTTGTTTTGTTCACACTTCCAGGACAGGACGAGGGTAGATATGGCGGCAAGACTGCCAGCAGTTGGGACATACTTGAACACAGTTAAGGATTTTACCTGCCAATTTTTAACCTCTTAAATCATGGATAGTTAAAGAAATGGATAGGAAGCTAGCTTGCGTCCGTGCTAGAACCCATTTATACGATTCGTGATGTCACGAGTATTGCGAATGTTGTAACGGTTTTCGAATTATTTTTATTTTGCTATATTTCCGATTTCAAACAGTAATACTAAGGCATAAATTGGTCTTTATTGTTTACGAACATACTTATGCTACAGCAAAGAACATGGAGTACGTTTCACGTCTTTATTTTGAAATGTTTACTTTAATAGCTACGAAAGCTATCGTTGATTTGGCTGAAATTTGGGGTACGTTTTTAATTGTTCAGTTCTTAAAAGGTTTGCTAAAAACGAATAATGGTTAGATATTTTTTGATAGAATGGCTGTATTATTGCTAAATGTGCTGTTATTTTAGGAATTGGTGATGTTATAACTTGCAACTAGGTTGTAACACCACCAGCTTGCTGAAAACACCACACGTGACCACAGATTTTCCAACCACTTCTTTAACAATCCATGTCCTAAAAGGACTATGATTTATCCAATTTCCAAAAACCTCTATTTGTAATGGTTGAGACACGTAGGTGGAGGGGAGGGCGGATCTAAGTTGAAATTGCTACATTGTAAATAAATACACTTAATATAAATATTAAACATTAAAAAGGATATGATCTGGAAATTTTTCTCGTAGTTTACAAAGCTCTTCACGAAATGTCACCTCAGTAGGGCTGTAAAAACTCATGTCACGACCTGTTGAAGGAGAAAGAATTACTTCAATGACTGCTGCTTGAGACATGTTTAAAACCGAACATTTACGGATAGACATTGTATCTCAAACGTTAAGCAGCAAATTTAAATTGTGAAGTTCAGAAAGCACCAAAGTACTAAATGGTTATGGTACTTTTAGAGATGCACTGGGCACGGCGTCCGATCGCATAGTGGCACTGTACTCATTCACTTTGTTTGTTACTCTGTCTATACGTTTATTCGCTTTCTGATCTCTGTGTCTAATGTCAATCCACCTTGTATTATTTTCACCTTTTTCGACAAAAATATGTTGTTTCTTCTTTGAACAAAGGTGAAAATTAGTTCCGGTCTTGCGCTTACAAATGTCGCCATTTTGAAAACACAAAATTATTGGCGGGAAATGACCACGTGATCGATATCTTCACTACATACTAAATATTTCACTGTGTATTTTACTGTCAACTATATAAAAATATTAGATATTATCCATCACGTTCGACACAGTCGTGATATAACATTATTCTACAAAGATTCTTGTTGTATATGAATTGTGGCATGACTGAGTGCATCAGACCTGATAAAACAACCTTGCCACATGTCTGATAATGCCACTAAGCTTGTTACAAGCTGTTTAAAACTTGTTACAATCAAGGCTGACCTGAAAAATTCACAGGTGAAGGTGCAAATTCATGAACCAGAAAACCATCTTGTCCATCGGCAGTGCTGGCGCTTGATCTTTCTTTCTTAATGCCAAGGTCATCTTTTGAACTGGAGTGCCGCATGAACGATGCCGAACTACACGACGCCGATTTTGTCCAACGTTTATTGGGAGTGAAGGTCGAGCGGGGACCTGGCCCGGGGGAGGGTAAAATGTAGGGTTGTCTGGTGTGATTGCGGGCATGCTGCTGGTTTACTTTCGGGTATTGGGTCGGGTCAGGCAGAAGCGAATGCTTTGTTTTAAATGTTGTGACGGTACCACTTGGCACTAGTTAAATATAATGCAATAATGTAAACTTAAAATTTTTCTCAGGGATCGTTATACTGTTTTATAAAACTATCCAAGTTATTTTTCATCGATTAGGGGGTGATCACACGAATCCGATTCTCAATCAGTTTCAATCCGGATTGAACTCATTCCTTTTTTTGTTGTAGCATAAGGGATTAAATGATATTTGTTTACATGAATGTGGGTTGAGTTACAACTTATTCCGGATGAGCTTATTCCCAACCCTAAATTTAATCTTTCATTTCCCTCCTGCGCAGAGGCTTCAAGTGTTTAAGATAATATTCGTAGAATAATAGGGGTAGTGGAGGGTAGCATATAGCGATGGGGGGAGTACCAATGAAGAATCCCCCCTTTCTTCTATCCTCTATTATCCTACCAATATCACTTAAAGAAGGAGACTGATCTCTCATGTAAATATGAATTGAATTTAACGTGATATTCGGGGTTGCAACTCAATCCAGATTCATGTAAACTACACCTTACCTTCATTTTCCGGCAAGCTATCTATATCCACACCAATCCACTTGAATCCTGGTTTCTTCCCAGCTGCTCCTCGTATATGAACCTTTTCGATGAGTTGCAAACTCGACAGTATGTTAGCGATGTCGTATAGACGTCGAACTTTGGCTAAATTGAAAACATTTTAGTGGGCAAGTCTGCCGGCTAGCTGGATAAGGCCAAATTTCCTTAACTTTGAAGTAAAGAAACTCACTTTTGTATTTAACATTTTTTTCATCATGTTCCTCCAGCAATACAGTAGCGGCGTCTTCCAACGTAACAACTCCTCCCTGACACAAAAATATAGCAATATATAAACACCGCACAAAAAGAAAGTTCCCCCCTACATACATCAGAATACATTCTAAACAAATGAATCGCTGTTAATCTAACCTAGAACTAATTGGACCTATTCTGGGCATGATTTAAACGGCTTTACACGATTGCACTACGATTTTGTGTTTACCAATGAATGGTGAATGAGACGGATCACACTAGCGAATTCAGCATGTTAATTTTGAAATCGGGTATTTTTGTATTCAATGGAGTTTAACTGATTATTGCACGCATGTGTGACCCAATTCTTCACACACATTAAGCAACCTACCATAGGTCCAATTAATTCTAGGTTTGATTAACAGCGATTCCTTTGTTTAGAATTTATTCTGATCTACTGTATTTAGGGGGGAACTTTCTTTTTGTGCGGTGTTTATTTTAAACTCATTTGGATGCAAGTTCCATTATTTGCATAACAAACGCCTGAAATATTTACGATGCAAAGTGGAAAATTAGTTTCTAAAAAGGTCTTAGCTCTTAAGTATGAAGTTATTCTAGCCAAAGTCCGTTAAAAACGAAGTTATGGGCATTAATTAGAGCTCTACTAGTTTCGATGAAAAAGCGGGTCCGGAATGAAGGCGTTTCGAATAACAGAAATTTGTCAAAGCGTAGAAGCGACCGTACTTGTGAAGAAAATTTATTACCTTCGACAACAAAAACATGATGAGAAATTTCTGACTTAAAACTCCCAGAGATTTGTCCTTGCGGCAATTGTCCGTCGAATCAATAGCAGCTGGAAAAAGAAAATATACATGAAAAAGATACAGTATGACAAGCTTCAAACGCTTAATGAATGTTTACCTAATAAATCTGAGGATAAATTGTGAAACAAAATGTTTCAAGAAGTGGTTTTTCACCACAAATATTCCGAAATTGAATTGTAACTAGGTATAGTAGTATTTATGTATTGATATTTTATCTGTTGTAGTACAACTGATGTAATTTAACCATTGGCTGACAAAATCAGTTAAAATATTCATTAATAATAAATAAACAAATAAATATTCCACTAAAGCCGCTTATATCATTCACTTTAATACGAGCCTGACATGTGCAAAGACATTTCAGAGACAGTGAATCTTAACTAATCAGAATACAGGAAAGTCACTAGTCACCTGGAAATTTATAAGAATATCCATTGCGATCTGTAACAGGGCCATCAGGACAAGTAAGTGATCAACGAGCTATGAATGTGTCCCTCATTGCAAAGGACGTACCTTTTATCATTAACCGTTCCTCTTCTTTCGTTAAATGAACTTTCTTTATTTGTCCGTTGGGTTTTGGCATGTCACCACAGCTGAAGTGTCTTTTCATCTGTACCCATGCAATTTTAAAATATGGGTTAAAATACAGAACGCATGGTTGTTTAGACAGGGTATAAATATTGGCAAATAGGAAAAGGCAAATACATAAGTTCTTTTACATCACAAGCCGGACATCGGACATTTATCCCGTTCAAAAAGTCAAAATTCGGTTTTGTCCGGCACCACTTTCGATCTGTCGGACATTTTGTCCGGTGGGAGATTTTTATCTCCACAAAAACTGAATTTGCCAAGCTGTCTATATAGTTTTTTCAGCGCAATATAATACGAGTAGACCGACTAAAATTTCCGCGCGGCTCCGCTCGCCGTTCCAACGAATCTCGTTGCTTTAAACTCCCATATGTTACTGCTTCCATCATCAACATAACTAATTTTAATTGGGTTTTTTTTGCTATTTTAAAATGCATGTTTTCAAGAAACCTAGCGAGTCAAAAGTCAAGCCGTGTACAAAAATATTGAAGAGGAAGGTTTAGTGGCGAGGGAGGTTTAGTGAATGTCCTAAACCTCCTGAGCCTTGATGTACATTACACTTTATCATTAATCAAGCGCAAAGCCATGTTATTACTTTGTAATACTGCGATTTGCATTTAAGCTTGTGGCGTGCGGTTTCAAAACGTAGGTTTTACGTTTGAAAACGTACGTTTGCCGTTTCAAAACGTACGTTTTACGTTTCAAAACGTACGTTTCAAAACGTACGTTTCAAAACGTACGTTTTACGTTTCAAAACGTACGTTTGCCGTTTCAAAACGTACGTTTACCGTTTCAAAACGTACGTTTGCCGTTTCAAAACGGCAAACGTACGCTTCTAAACGTAAAACGTACGTTTTGAAACCGCACGCTTGAATGCAAATCGCAATATTATTGTCACCGAGACAATGGGAGCGTCGTTATTAGGCGATTTAACCATGGGCGAAATAGAATAAAAGTTTATTGGCATGTTCTCATTTCTGTCTTGCATAAATATTAAGCACAGGTGTTTGGCATAAATACTAGGCACGATTACTTACTAATCTCGCCTAATGTATATACATCGGGTGATTTTGTTGTTAATCGTCGCTAGTAAAACAAAGGATTTCGAGGTGGATTATTGATATTATTGATTATGCGTATACGAGATCTTGTGTTTTTCGTTCGAAGCATTTACAGATGTCAAATTGATACAACAGAACTGATAGAGAAGGTAGAGAACTCATTTCCCAATTTTCCAAGAAATTAAAACATAACATTTTGCACCAGATATCTTAAAAGCTTGTTATACCTTTTGGTTTCCGGAATTTGGCGTGCATGGCAAATTTTCTTTCTCTTGTTGCTTGCATCTTTCATAAATACTGGTTCTTGCAAGCGCCTATAAAAATATTATTGCAGGAATTTTTTTGCTGGTATATTGTTCAGCGTACGGATGATCAAAGACACTTCAGAAACTTATGAATAATGGACAATTTGCGCAATAGGCTAACCTTCAATATAGGCAAGAAGAACGAATTCTTCTACAACAGCTAGAAAGAGGATCCTAAGATTAGTAGAATTGCAAAGCTCGGTTGTTGTACAATGTTCTAAAATACGGAAAATATAGTCTTGCGAAGTCTGCAAATTTTGTATTCGCGGTAATTTCGGCTCAAAAATTTTTCCGTTCGCAATAAATTCACAGGGCTGCATTTGTCACATTTTACAACACTTTCCATCAAACTTTGCAATTTTACTAACTTTGGGATGCTCTTTTTAGCTGCAGCGAAAGATTTTGATCAAAATTACCCGGAACAAAATTTAGATCATGATGCAAATTGTCCATTCCGCAAAGGAGAGACTTTGTAACTAATAAAACACTCAAAGATTTGCACTTCGTAGACTTATACTCGACTTTAACAACATCTATATTAAAAATTTCTTCCTAAGTAAACTCACAAGATGGGCATAAAATGGGTCATTTTTCAAGTAAGTTAAAATACTTGCAGTTCTTGCTTTATCAGATATACAATTACGCTCAGGTACTCCTTCAGTCTTTATTTCTAATAAAGCACTCCTGCTCGTGTTTTAAATACTACGTAACAACTGCAACCGTACAACCGGAAACCGCCATGAAAAAGTATGTGAATTTTTCAATAGCAATTTTGTGGCATCTTTGCCATGGCTCCCTTTTCGAATGGAACTGAAATTCAAAGTTCTTGTAAATGAAACTAAAATTGTGAAATTATAACGTCTCCTAGTAGATTTAGAGTTGCTCATGTTGTTTTTTTATTATTTCGTGTTAAGATTTGAAACCATAAAACAATGCATTTTGACACGGTTTTTTAAGATTACGCTTTTAAAGGGACGCTATGATGAGACATGGTTCATCTTGTCTCGGTCCCAATCAAACATAATATCAAAGTACACGAAGAACGAAGAAGGCGTTTGTAGTTTTTCGATAACTTGTCTCGTTCTCCATCTACTGAATATTCACTGTTTCAAACATGCAAATAGCCTGCGAGAAGATGACGTCACAAATTTACTGCCGTTAAAAGATGAACATCTCGAGAACAAGACAAGACATTAAGAAACTGAAAGCGTCTTGAAGGTGTGTTTCAAATGATGTCTGATTGAAATTAGTAGACAAACCGTTTTTTCATCATGGTGCCCCTTTAAAGGAGACATATACCATGTAAAAAATATAGAATACACTTTGACCATATTACCCTTTGGAATGCAAAGAACGTTAGCTACTTTCTTAAAAAAATCGCTACCAGATCAAGCTTCATTTCGCATATATTATAGAGGTGGGGGTGTGAGAGGCAATCTAGAGAAAAGACAAAACATCCGCTCACCCCCCCCCCTCAAAAAAAAAATATGGCCCGACGCCAGTCAAAAATATGAAAACCTGTCTATGGAAGTTATTCAAAGAAAATTGACTGAATCGCTTTACAAAAAAAAATCGGTTTTTTCGGTTTATGGAATGAATGAACGCATGTTCAATATATTCATATATAGACATGAGTAAAATACCAAAACGTACAGGCCAAGAAATCCTTCAATGTGCTATCTATTGTGCTGTATTACTGGCTCATTTCGATCACTAACCTTTAGTTTTCCTAGTGTTTGAACAATTCTGGATTTTCCATGCCATGCGTATCTGTTCTTTGCCATGCGACTTAGCACTTCAACACTCTCGAGAACGTTGACAATGTCATAAACACGCCGCCTTTCAACGTCTGACAATGCATGTGCAAAGTACAAATTGTTAGTATAGCTTGATGGACCATGTATCCTAGACAGGAAGGACGAAATCTTTTCTACGGTTAGAAACCGAAAGGTTGTAAAATATAGAAAATATAGTTCCGTGAAACTGTATAACATTTCTCCATCACACCTTACGCTTATGGGAGTCTACAGTAAAGATTATGCCTAAATTTTTTGTCGAAAGTAAATGACGAATTATCTGTCTAATAAAAAGTAAGGATCTAAATTTTCAGGGCGTCTGTCAAAAATGGCAGGGATGTATATAATTAAAATTTACCCACCCACCCTCGAGATGTCAGGGTTGTAATGGAAAAAATGACCCTAGGGAGGGGGGGGGAGTAGGGAAAGATGGGGAAAAGAGACAAAACGGGAAAGAGTGGGAATGAGAAAGAAGAGGGAAACTTAGACTAAAATGAAATGAAAATTGGGAAAAGAGGAGGGGGGAGAAAGAAAATAGAAAGAATGGGAAATGGAAGAAAGGAATGTAGGGAAAAGGAAAAGTGAAACTGTGAAAACAGAATGAATAGACAAGATGTAAAAGTGGGGAAAACAATTAAAACAAAGAGAGAAATGGCAAATTAAGGATGGAGAGGTAAGTGTGAAGGACAAACATGGGATCTAAACATATACAAATGTACTAGATAATATCAATATGGATACTAGTAATGGATTTTTAAAATAGATAATTTATTTCATCAAAACCAGTGCACTGCCTACTTCTGGTCAATTTGTGTGGGAGTTCAAACAGCTCCAAGATTGGGAAAGAAATATTCGAGAATTTCAGGAGGGGGCAAAAAGGAAGTAAACCCTCTGATAATTACACAGTTACAGCCTACTGGCTAAGGCTATGCTACCAGTAGCACCGTGAGTACAATAATGATTGTAAGTTCCAGTTTTGATGGGGTCAAAGCTGAAGCTTGCAATCATTAATTGAACTTACTCAGGTCTTTTGAGACTTCATCCAAGGATATTTCAATAGAAATTCCAACAGGATCTTCTGGAAACATGGCCAAAAATCTAAAATAAACAGTCAATAATGTTGTTATCTGTGTCAGTATATGATATGGAAATATACTGATTAATTTACTGATATTCCAGTATTAAAGGGCAAAAACAGTAACCCTGCATAAAAGAACCAGTGGGTTTAGGACCGCCAGTCTGAGATTTTGGGCCCAAAATACATGAAACACTTGAGTCTGGCAAATGATACTGGCTAATTTTAGTTTAGGTGAATTGGTGAGATGGTACTGGAGGGAAAATAAACACTTGTCTGTGATCTTGCTAGCATGAATTATGTGCTTCACCTACATCACAAAATTGTACTTTGATAGACCTGAATCAATGTTAGCACATTCAAGTATTTAGTACTATATGGTACAAATGAGAAAATGATATCTGTGCATGGATATCTGGCATGCATTAATTCATTCTTAAGGCTTTGCCTTCGCATGTACAAACTGTAACTTGATTTGGTACAAAACTAAATGTTCCTTCCGTAATTTATGAAAATTAATACTTCACCAAAATCAATAGATCTAGATAATACCAACATAATACAACCACACAATAATACCCCCAAACAAGTATGGATTAGTAAATACATATAACCATGACATACTTTAAAGCCTGGTTCACACTTGTCATAAGGATCAGGGATGACTTCTTCTGGCCAATGTGATTAAGTCACTTCTATACCATTGCTAAGCAATCTACTATTTGCCCTAGGTAGTTTGTTCACTCATTCATTTACATATGTGAGCAAATCCCTGATTCTTACTACAAGTGTGAACCAGCCTTAAACCTCTCATTATATGGAGGATATCAATATTATTTTCGAGTGGTGAAGATATGAATATTATTTTCGAGTGGTGAAAACAGTATTTCACCAACAAGCGCTGCAAGTGAGTAAAATATTGTTTTCAACATGAGAAAATAATATTCATATCTTCAGGCGACCATGTGACGTTCTTTTTATTACATATATGGTCAGAAGTCAGAACAAGCTAACAGAAAATATAGAAATCCCGCGAGAAAACCCACTTGTTTATCACACGTTACATATTTTTTCATATCTTCACTAGTGAAAATATGGAAAATATGAGTGTTTTAGTTTGTGGTAAAACACCTATAATCATATAATAAATTTGCTTATAAAAGCTCATTAGCACTATGCTGGGGAGGCTTATGATCTGAGGTTGATAGTATATAGGTTATTTTGCAATCCCAATACAGACTGGGATATTTTGCATGGGGATGGTAGATGCAAATGTAAGTGGATTACTATTTAAAAACCAGATGTCATTTTAGCATGTGTCTGTACTGTAATAGATCAGATGACATCATGGCATGGGAAGAACAAAAATGTATGCCACAAGATTTCTATGTGATGATAGTTGATGAGAGCAATGCCTGGATCAACTGTCACTGCATAGAAATTGAGAGTAATCTAATTGTTTTAAAAAATGTGCCAGGAAAATTATTGTTTTGCTACTCGCTGTCTATGGAGCAGAAGACAGTGAGTAGAGTAGCCAATCAAATTACAGCATTTGCATTAGTATGCTAGTATGATTCTACTGACATCTGACAATACATACCTTTGACACAGAAGCCCTAATGACTTATCCTTCCTGCTATAGGCATTGGGCTTCTCTAGAGCACCCTCCTCAGAAACATTTTGCCCATTGTTAACAAACAAATCTCGTTTTTTCTCATCCCTGTCCCTGATTGCTGGGCTGATAACACTTATCAGCATCTTAAGGTTAGCAGTTGGCGTCAGGGGATCATTACAAGGTGTGCTCTCGACTGGAGGAGCAATTTTGGTTGGTGTAGTTTTGACTTCTAGCTGAGCACCAACTGCCTGGCTTAAGCAAATGTAATCCTGGCTTTGAATCTCATTCACAACATCAATTGTCAAACAGGGTTCAGAACCATCACTGCTTTGCCAGTTTTCTTGTCTATCTAAAGCCTCCTTTTCTGTAATGGCGACGGTGGACAGTTCAGCTAAAGACCCATACCGTTGGAAAATATTGCTAGGTGAGCATGTTGGCTCCTCATTTGTTGGGTTATCGTTGACGCATTCCTGAATAATTGCTTGTCTTGGTACAAAGCTTATCGATTGTTTCTCACTATCATCATGCATGGCTAAAATTGAGAAGATATTTTAAAATTTACCATGTATTTGTAACAGCTAAATTATTGAATTTACAGGTTTTGTTGAATAAAAAGATTTGCAATGTGCAATTAACAAATAAATCAGAGACACAGTCCAAACATGTGCTCTATAAATCGTTTGTAAAATTACACAGTACACACGATTTATAGAGCAATTTTTTGGACTGTGTCTCTGATTTATTTATCGCTGAATATAAAAGGAGAATTAAGAGAGAGGACTAAGACTCACAGCCGGTTGAAAACAACATGCTACACGACAGATAAAGCGTCAAAATTTTGATGCTACATTTAGCTCGCTGATTTACTGATTTCCTTGGATGAAATTTGACATCTAAGGATCGCTATTGTCAAATTTGGATCCTTGTAAACAGCTCTGGTATTAATTCTGCTTGGTTTTCCTCTTGAGAATTGGGATAAACTATTTAATACAATACAAAATATGGTGCATTTTCAGACAACAATGCGAACACTAAGATGGCGTATCCTAAAGGGCAAATTATAATACAACGAAATAAACGAAACTAAAACGTTATATTAGACAAGAAATCATCAATAAACACTCACCGATGTTGTCTTTATTTTTCAGAAATTTCTATGCTTTTAAATCCGGTAAAAATATGATATAATATCCATATTATTTAAATCTCAATGTGTTTCATTGTCGCGCGCCCACTGCAACAGTTGATTTTGGCGCGTTATTTCCGCGGCATATCTCGATTGGCGGTTTCCAAGGTGAATTGCCCAGAAAAATGCAAGAAATCGGTTAACCAATCGCAAAGAAGATGCTCTGAAAACTAACCAATCAAATACGTTATTTAAAGTCTAGCAGGAATTCAAATTTCATCAAGTTCAGACAGTTGCTGAGCCAGCGAGGTATTTTTCTCAGTGGTTATTCAATCATTTTAATAAATACTTCATCTTGCTTAAAATTGGAAAGATGAATTGCATGCATCCACCTCGACCCGAGTGCTTTCAAAGAAATTGTACTATAACTTTTGTGTTCTATTGGCTTCCAGACTCAAAAGCTTTGTGATAGAAACTTAGTTTTTAACAAAACTAAAACATTTCTTTGCTGTCTTGCATAAAAAAACTAGTTAAATAATTAATTTATTAATTTAGTGGTATATTTTGAAATGAATTCGAATCATTCAAGCCTGCTAATTCCCCCAACGGAAGCACCAACTTGGAATTGACAATTTAATACTGAAATTCATGTTAGGCATGGCGGGCAAAGAAGGTTCGTATTTTTCCTTTCTGTTGTTTTTCGTTGTGTTTCGCTTTCCCACAGCATTTGTTTGAAATGAACATGAGTCGTGCTGTCCATTTAGGGTCGTGGCGCTCCTACAAGCTCTTGTTATCTGTTGTGGAATCCGCTATTTTGAAGAAGAGCCCCGAAGCATATTACGATTTAGATGGTGTACTGAGAAGGTTTAAATCGGAGCTTCTATCTCCTTTGAGAAATCCGGTAAATATTTTCTTGTAATGGTATTTTGGGCAGTTTGTATGATAGGAAAGTTAAAAGTTTTCCTGCAAGGAGGGAGAAGTGCAAAAGATCATGTATATATATATATATATATATATTGATAGTCAATTTTATTATGATACCTTCATTCCTCCACCTGGGTTGCCCGTAGTGGAGGTATCAAGCTACCAAAGGGGTTTTAACAGTTATGTTGGGAAGATTGTACCACAGAAGTAAAATGTTGCGTTGTTGCTCCCCAATAACCCCACCTGGGGCAAATTGTTGATTGGTAACAGAGTTATCATGACACAAGATTTTAACTTTCACTTTTAATAATTAAATCAGACAACTCTGCATCCTGGTTGGATGCCTGATATATTTTGACTTAATCAAGTGCGATCAAGTTTGCAGGTATCAGTAGTTTGGAATGCGTAACTAAATAACTGGTGATGTTCAGCACCAGGGTTGGCCGAGCACTGGTTCAAAATGGTTTGGTTAGCACTCCACACTGGAGATCATATTTAATTGATAAACATTGAACGAATAGACTCAACATTGAACAAATGATTAAATGTGGTGGCCTACTATACAAAACACCAAATAGCCGTAGCTCTATGGTTTCAATAAAACAAGATACAACATTATATACCTGTATATTTTTTTGAGTTTTTTAAGGTAAGTGCAGATGGGTGCGCATACTCTATCACATCGGTCACTTTGATATAGTTACAATACTCACAAGTTAATGGAAACTTACTGTAGTAAGTTCCTGTAATATGATCCTTAGTGCCTTTCTTCGAACGCTTTCAATCTCATCACTTAGATAGCCTGGGATATTAACGTGTCAAACTAGCAAGCATACTCCAAAACTGACCTTATAACTGTAATGTATGCGGTTGGTTTGTGTCAATGTTGGCTCATTTCAACAACCTATGTCTCAAGGCTTGATTGCAATCCAATATCTTGCGCATAATTTTAGGCCAAAAATGACACTCATCGAATGCAAGTGCAGCAGTCAACCACCGTGGGTATCGCGCTTGGTGACCGTGGAGAGAAACAGAAGCTGCCTGCGCAGTTTGTCGAGGAAGCATTGCTGCTTAGTGACATCTTAAACATCAATGAATTATCAGCTGTTGAGCTGTTGTTGGTCAGCGAACAACAGAAAGCTAACTTTCCTGGCCAGACGAGAGGTAAGGCAATGTCTCGTGGCTTCGCCTCTGAAAACATCGATAGTCTCGGGTCCACAAAACATTCGATAGTCTCGGGTCCGAATTCAATAATTCTTTTATTATTCATTCCCCACGAAAAGCGGCGATGCAAATACAAATAAAAAACAAATAGTTTTTCAACTCTTTTTTCAAAAAAATAATGTACTTTTGAAATTCATGCGAGATACCGCTGAAAAAATACGCGGGCACCTTATGGACATGGCAAATACGAGATTTATTTTGCCTGCGCCGAAAAACGCATTATTATCTGTAGGCTCTTAACCAATGAGAATAGCGGAATGTAGTACAATGAATAATAAAAGTTGTTATGTATACTTCAAATATGCTCGAATCCCAAGACGAGCAAAATGAAAGCATTTGCATAAACTGTGTTAGTCAACATAGAAAAATACAGTAATTTTATTCGAGTACATTAAAATAATCCTTATGAAAAATGGTTCTATTTAAATTTTTGTTCGAGTGACATTTTTTCTGAGACACAGTGTATAATGTCTTCTGGTTTTGTTATTTTTATGGCTAATCATTACGAGGCATTTATAAAAAAGCATTTTTTTCCTCTTTTATCATGACACTTTCTTTTAAACATGATTGATATTTTCTGCCAGTTTTTGTGTGAGGGCATTCTCTGCTGAGAATTAATAGAGCGAGATAACTAAAGCGTAAATGGGGGGGGGGGGATTAATAATGATAATTGTAAATTAATTATAGTAATTATAGATTAATTATAGTAATTTATTCAATTAAATAGAGCCCCTATAGTTTATATAAAATGCTCAAAACACTGTACATTGTAAAAAGCTGAGCTGAAAAGGTGTCAGAATTCAGTATAACATAATTATAACAATGTAAGCTACTGAGTATAGCTACGATAAAAATGATAAAAACCTATATATACTTAGACTATACGGTGTTAAAATCCTTTCAAACGAAAATGTTATCACAGTTCCTCACATTCAGAGGCAGAGAATTCCATAATTGCGGAGGCACATATGCAAATGACCGATCACCTAAAGCCCGTTTTCCACTAGGCGAATTTGTTCGCCCGATCAGACAAAAAGTAGGAACGCTTCCTACTTGTTCGCGGCAAATTATTTCGCCAGCCAATTTTTAACCAATCACGTTGCCGGATTCTTGTTTTCGCTTCGCGTCGCGCGAACAAATTCGCCTAGTGGAAAACGGGCTTAAGGTCTTAGAGTTAGTTTTCGGGATGTGTACTGTAGCAGTCCTTGATCATCCGATCTTAATATCCAGCGATCACTTGATGGTTTTGGGATGAGTAATTTAGAAATGTAGATCGGAGCCATGTTGTCGAGAGCCTTGTAGACTAATAAAGCAATTTTGAAGTCCACCCGATATTTTACTGGCAACTCATTCATATAATATTAGCATTCTGTTCAACGAATTTCTTTTAAAATCGATTCGATGCGAGTATATGAATAAACCACCCACCCTCCCCCCTCCTCCCCCCACCCACCCCACCCCCCCAATCAACGCTCTCGTTACGCGTCTGCGACAAATCCCTCGACACAGATGTATAATAGTTGATGAATGTTTCGTAGGTCTGGTCGCTGTTTTATTGTATCATGACGGCCGACGGTGCCTCCTGTCCGCTCTGCGCACACTCTTGCAATCTCGAGAAGGATTAACCTGGACTTTGGAACTTGACGAAGAAATATCCCAGATTATTACGCCATTTACGAAACAGATGCTCGATGAAGGTAAGTCTACTGTACATGTCTGGAAAATGTTTTGTAACTGAAGATTTGTTAAGTGACGCAGTGTAGACGAAGATTTCTTCGTGGTTTGTACATTTTGTACTAAATTAACTCGCATTATCTGATAAAGTATTTTTACTGAAGAAGCGTAAGAGGGTACAGCTTTGAACTTCAGTTCCAATCCAGGAGGTAGACAGGAGAAAGATGCAACAAGATTGTTTTCGCAACATTTAGAATGATTTTTCAACACGCGTGACAAAAAACCCCGGCTTTTGCGGGAGGTTTTTCAGTTTTGCCCATACGGCTTTCAGTTTCGCCCGTGATTAATTTAATCGCTACTTAAATTGCTGGAACATTTCACCCAACGTTTTTAAAACTTAGCAGCGCGCTAAAAAATCCACATGTATGCCTTAAGAGACATGTAGAGAATAATACATGGGTGCGCGGAAATACCAGATTTTTTTCGAGTGTTGAACATGATATTTCACGAGTGAGCGTAGCGAACGAGTGACAAATATCATGTTCAACACGAGAAATAAATCTGGTATTTCCAAGCACCCATGTATTTTTCTGTTTATCATTATAAACTTCAGGTTTTCCACCAATATAAAATGTCCAGAAGCTATGATTGGTGATTGTTTGAAAACCGATAATTTTCACATGTGAGATTATCAGTTTTATCAGTGCCTGAAATCCTTATAAAGCACTGTACTTTGTATAATAATGGACAATAATTCATGATTCAAAATGACGACATCATCTGAAGTACGCATTTGTACTCGCGTATCCAATCATGATCATTGGTGAGTCATTTGACTAGTGAGCATACTCTTCCAATGCATACCCTCTTTCCTGGGTAAAAATACTCCATTTCTTGAGTGAATAATCGCAAGTTGCTTATTTGACTTTACTCAAATAATGAGCAATTCTATGCTCATTGTTTTTTTGTAATGCATTGACAGATTATATTTTTATTACTCGTAGGTCTTGTTACGAAGTTACTGGATCTTCTCAGCAACCTCACGCTGCAAAACGAGTTGAAAAAACTGCAAGACGGCCAAGCAATCGGCAACGAAAAACATCAGAGACAGCTCATCGACCTTATAAGCGAACAACGCTTGCTTTTGGCCGATTCATTATTCTGCATTTCTTGTCAAACCCCTCTGTCAAAAGCGGAGACACTAAAGATTTTTGGTTACTTGAGAAACGTTAGTCCGAATCCAGATACTGGAGAAATGGATCAAGCAGATCTATTTGTATTTTTTGCGCTGTTGTACTCGTTGAATGTCAGTAGCTTGGAGACACAGTCTGACTTACCTGCGAACAACGGTAGGGTTTGGTTAAGCTCAGGTCAAATAAGTATAAGAGGACGAGAGTTTGTGTGAGAGTTTCTCAACTCTCGTGTCTTGGTCAAACGAGAACAAGAGTTGCATGAGAGTTGACAAGCGAGAGTTTGTATGAAAGTTTTCTCAACTCTTGTGTCTTGGTCAAACGAGAACAAGAGTTGCACGAGAGTTGACACGCGAGAGTTTGTTCAACTCTCATGTCCTGGGGCCGGTTGTTCGAAGCCCGTTTAGCTTAAACGGTGGTTAAGCTCAAAATAGAAACCAAGTTTATTGATTCATTCAACAACCAAACTAAAAGTTTTGGACCTTGATAGAATGATTATGCTTACAACTACATATCTACTGCAAAATATTTAAGTTAACTGTTTAACGAGTGACGTAAGAGTGTTATTTAATTTTAACTTATCCACCGTTGACGCTAAACGGGCTTCGAACAACCGGCCCCTGGTCAAACGAGAACAAGGGTTGCATGAGAGTTGATTAGAGTTGGGAAGTCAGAGGTTGTATTCTTGGGTTTCACTAGGGATTTTGCAATAAATCTGAGTGGGAGTCACCCCAAAATGTATGGATGATTATACTGTTCTGGAGTGAAAAAATCTCATGAAATTGCACATATTTAGTGCAAAACAAAAGTTCAACACATACAGTGAAAAGTTATTTCCCCCCAATGACTGTGTATCGATTTGGAGTTGACCTTCAGTGAAATTTACGACGTAAAAGCCAAAAATGAGAGTTTCCTCAACTCTTATGTCCTGATCAAACGAGAGCAAGAGTTGCATGAGAGTTGAGAAGCGAGAGTTTGTATGAGAGTTGTTTTGTTTGTTCTAGTTGAAAACACCCTTCCAATCTTACAAGATGATGAATTTATCCCAACGTTCCATCAAGACGCCGCGCAACTTGAAGGTTGGACGTGGCCACAGCTTGGTGCCGCCGTACAGTTTGCCTGGGGGCTCACTTTGCGAATGTGCAGCCAGTATGCAAGCGACCTCGTGGCTGAAGTAGAATTATTGGTCGAGGATGACGCCATCGTTACCATGGCAATATTGAATGACGCCTTCGATTTCTTAAAGAAGACAGTAGTTGGCTCTCGAAATTTTTATGAAGAGGTTTGTTTGTTTTTGTTTGCGTGTGTTTGCAAGAGTTTGTGTGAGAGTTTTCAACTCTCATGTCCTGATCAAACGAGAACGAGAGTTGACAAGCGAGAGTTGTATGAGAGTTTTCTCAACTCACATGCCCTGGTCAAACGAGAAAAGGAGTTGCATGAGAGTTGATGATGAGAGTTGACAAGCGAGAGTTTGTATCCGAAATTTCTCAACTCACATGTCCAGGTCAAACGAAAACAGGAGTTGCATGAGAGTTGATGATGAGAGTTGACGAGCGAGAACGACCAGCACCAATGTTCTCCCTTTAACATTGTGACATCTGCCTCCTCCGCAGGCTCTTAATAATAATGGCCAATGTGTTATTTGATGCGCATACAGTAGATATAGAGATCAGCGCTGGCGAAGATAAACTATTGAGATGCATGATGGGAAGGCGAAGAATGAAAAATTCTCGGCCAATCCTCTCTTCTCGCCTTCCCATCATCGCCCAAGTACTTTGAGCTATATACATTACTGTATTAAACAACTTTGAGCTATATACAGTACTGTGCAAAAGTTTTAGGCATCCCTCTTTTTGCCTCTCACGTGAAAGCTAATATCTAATTTAAAATAGAGCCGATTACAGTGAAAATTTAACATGTGTTAGAGACAAATGTTATCTGTCACGAGTTACTTTTAAACAATTGGTAATGCAAGCCGGAAGTTTAGCTATTATCGGAAGTACTGGTTACAACTTGTCCTCAAATTCAAAAATGAAGCACGCAACTTAACTTTTTTGTTGAAGTTTTCAGCATGATTCTGTTGCAAAGTGGTTACAGTGGTTCAGAAATAACAAAAATCATTAGTGCGAAACATTGATTTAAATTCGATCACTTTGCAACCAGGTTTAAAAATCTATTATGATATGATGCTATATAAGGCAGTTTAGTTTGGCCAATGGTTGTTGATATTTGCCCTAAAATTAAAATGTTGTTATTCCGTATAATTTGCACATGCTAAAACGTTGCAGAAAAATGATCACAAATAGAGTACCAAGAGTATTCGAGAAGGACTGTTTTTCAGACGAAGAGATTCTATTCAAAACTGAGCACTGCATGTTGCACCAAATTGATCAATATTTCTAAAATAATTTAGTGACTTTGCTACAGTGTTACTGCAAAAAAGATTAATTATTCAAAAACTGTACATGGATATAATGATGATATCTCAAAAAAGTAGTATATCACCATTTCGGCTATAACTGAACTTCCGGTGTGCAATATCCATGTTTTTAAGTAACAAGTTGCAATTATCGTTTTGCTCCATCACCCGTAAAAATTTCATTGTAATTGGTTCCATTTTGGGTTAGATATGACTTTTTATGTCAAAGCTAAAAAAACGGGGTGCCTAAAACTTTTGCACAGTACTGTACATAACTGTGTTAAACTTAAAAGTGCTTTGAAAAGTACTAAAATAAAAGCGACTGGGACGAGGCAGTTGTGACATCCTAGCTGTATTCAATAACCCGCAACAACTTATAATCTGTAGCCAAGTGCAGTAAATAATCGTGGTGTTATTCCTGGTGTTATTTCTGTTAAAAAATATGTAATACCTTGTTTATACAACAAACCACAAAAGTAACGATCGTGTTTTATCGTGTTTTAGGAGTATTTTGTTCGACGTCTACATCTGTTAATTACAAACTTTATCGTCAACATGCCGTTAAAGGTAAGTATAGTTCTACTTTAAGTATTGTGAAGCTTTTGACAATTTCTTTGTAAATAAACTTGCAAGATGGATTCTACAATATACGAATTGACTTTTTCTGGTTCAAAAATTCTTTCAGTTTTTGTGTCATCTTATTGTTTTTTTTCCACTCGCCGTATATGTACGTCAGGTAGTTACAGCAATTTGCATCCAATCATGTATCTGCGACTGTAATATTATGTCATGTTTTGATGCACGTTTTATCAAGTTTTAATTTGTCAAGGAGTAGACGCTTGTGTATATAGGTTTCCAAATGATGCAAAAGCGATAAAATTTGTAACTAATCATTTCTTACAAGTTAAACGAACTCAGATGATTTGAAACAGCAACAATCATAACGCAGACGTCACGTTTCCAACGTAAACAAACCCGCGAAAACATTTGCGCTTGGTGATTAGACGCAAATTCCTGCGATCATCAATCACATTGATAATATACGGCGGATGACTATCTTGCAATACGTATTATTCAGGTGAAAGAATTACGCACGCTTGGAGACGAAGCAGCTCGGATACTACAAGCATGCGCACAAGAAGGTCTCGCACCCCCTGTAGATCAACGTCAAGATTTTGAAACTTTCATGAGATTGGTAAGCAGTAACATGTCTTGTGAAAATGTAGTTTACAGAAAGCACATTACAAGTATTTCTATTTCTTAATAAGTCGTTTTACACATCTTTGCGTTGAGCTTAGTGCTGGGCCATTCAAATTCTAACAACAGTTGAATTCACTAGCGTTCGTTATTTAAGAACACACTGGAGGACTGATAGTCCTAGGTCATTGGGAAGCACGGGTGACGCAAGCGGTTAGCGCGTTGTGCCTCCAAGTGAAACCTGTGAAACCAAGTCAGGTGTACATTTAGTATTGCATAATTGACGTCGACTTTACTAACATTTACCCACGGTACCATTTCGCTAAAATGTTATTTACAATAAGTGATCTTCCAATAGGCCGTGTTTACACACAGTTTAGCTAGTGTTCAATATAAAAAGCAAGAACGAAACACATTGTCTCCAAAACAAAAGAGAACTAACGCTCACAAAACATCGAGACAACAAAATAATGAATATTTTTAATGTTATATTTCTTTAAGATTGGCGATCTCTACAAGGAAGATCCGTTGGACTTAGAACTTGCGGAAGACTTCTGGATATCGCTGGATAATGAGGGATATTCACCAGGATTTCCGGCTGGATATGGTCAGAAGGCCATCCCCAAGCAGGTTTGTGTCAGTTTGCTGCACGTATATCTGGAGTGAGAACATTAGTCTTTTGGAATTTTAAAAAGTGAAACTACTTAAGATGACCTTTGATGTTCAAATCTGCGATGGTTGTGATCGCACTATCCAATATCCGAACGGATATTTCTTATTATCCAAATAATTTGTTTTTCTTGAAGTGTACAATTCCCGTCAATTAAAATATTAAAGTGATAAAAACAGAAACCACTAAAGCAAAACAACAATCTGATGTTATGTCAAACAGACTAACTATATAACCTCCCAAATTTCACACCAACAATTTATGGTAAACTGACTCCGTTCACAGTTCAATATATTTACATCATATTCGCCGAAGGCGAAGTGATTATCGGGGAATTTTCACCGTGACGAAGTCGAGGTGAATATTCATCGTAATCACTGAGCGCTGAGGCGAGTATATGTTTTAGTATAATTTCTTTAGTAAAAATTTTTTTCGAAAATAATTCATGACTACTTTAAATACTTTAAAATGTTTAAGAAAATATGCTTGTCTTTTGTGTTCATATTAAACACGAAAAATACATCGTTTGAAAGAGTCAGATGAGAGATTCGATGGTATTCTTAAAATTTCTGGCCGGTTAAGTGGTTAATTTTTGTAAGTAAATAGTGAAAGAAGTATTTAATAGGTTATTTGCAGATGATCTATTACCTTAAGATAGTTTAACATCCATGTTTGTTTATATTCTCTGTTAATCTGTTAATTTTGACAAAAGGAGAAAACATCCAGTGGCGAAGCCAGTTTGATACAAGTGGTCATGCTATTTCGCAACCAGCTCCGAAGGTGCGAGTCCGATGCACATGGGGGGAGGGGGGGGGGGGGTCCGGGGGAACTCTCCCGGAAAATTTTGAAATCTAAACTCCCAGAATCGCCATTTGCGGCAATCTGAGCATGAAATTTGAGGGAATATCTTGACTTAAGGAAGGGCGAAATGTGGATATTTAGCATATTTCGGACAACAAGATTGACAGAAAAATAAGAAAACCCCATTCACAGACACCGGCAGACATTGATGATATAATAATTCGTATCGCCGTGTATTCCCAAATAATTCGTGGTTTTAGCGCCTGATAAAATTTTATGTCAATATTTATATCAATTTCTCTGGAAAAATATATCTCAATCAAATTTTCTACCATTTTGCTACCATTGACATATTATGATGTTGTAATCGCTAGGTTATGATGAGCATAAATGTACTTGAATGAAATTCATAGTCCGTCTAGTTAAAAAGTTACAAGCAAATTTACATGATGTTTTTGTAGCGTCTCATCAAATGTCTTGTCTAATATGTATCTCAATTTAACTGCTTTAAAATTTCCCGTTCAAAATTTGCAGCCACATTGACGTATTATATATTGTTGTAAGCATAAATATAGTTGAATGAAACTCGTAGCACGTCTAGTCAAAAAGTTACGAGCTAATTTATATCGGTTTTTTTGGTGGTCATGCGCCAGAAGAGAAGCATGACAGGAAAGAATAATTTGGCGAAATACGCATGCGCTGAAGACGGCTTAAGGCGATTTAGCCAATGGGATGGCAATATTCCTAATTGGAAGTCATGTCGGCCTGAATAGAGCATGACATGTGGGCATATTTACCCAGTTGTCATGCTCAATAGCCTGCATTAAGGCAAAATTACGGAACAGTTCGAAATGGCCAAATATAATGCGTTTTTAAAGTGATATATTAAGTATTTTAAACAGCAATTTAATATTTTGAAAAAATGTATTTTTAGACAAAATTTACTCATGGCCAGCATGACAAGCATGACCGCTAGCTTCGCCACTGAAAACATCAAAACGATTGAATTTTTGAAAAATGCCAACAAGGAAATAATGCTTCATATTTACTGGTAACCAATGAAAATACTTGAAAACCATTATTTAATAAAGAAATTATACTAAGAGCAGTTATTCAAAGTCAAACTCGGAACTTGTGGCCATTGTTTTGTATAAACGGAAACATGGGGTCAAGAAAAGGAAAAGACGGTCCTTCATATATGTGGCTTCTCATTTCGGTGAAATACATTTACAATTTTCCATCATTTACATGGTAAATTTTATTGGTGTGTATATAGAAATTATACCTGGATCTGGTTTAACCTGGATGTATATCCCAAACTACAAACAACTTTGCATGTAGTCAATATATGTGCAGACATTCTAGTGTTGAAATTGTATTTCACTATAATTAAAATCACTATCCGGTGCACACCTATTCAGAAATCCAACATTGAGTGAATTGCTAAAAAATCGGACGTTTATTTAACTTGTGTTGTTTCTTTTTTAATCAAAATGTTGGAAGTCTTAAAGTCAGCTGTAAATTTGCTGATTTTCAAGAAATTCTTTTAAGAAATAAGTTTAACATGATGACACTTACCAGGACTTGGCTAAGTTATTCTGTAACCAACCGTACAGTTCTACCGCACGGCTGTACAATCTACCTCAAAATAGGGAACGTCTTGTTAAACCAATCTCACTCGTACTCTACGCGCACGTACGTCTGGTGTGGAAGAGACGTTTGACATGTTCCTCCATTTTTCAGATAATCTTGTGTAATTTTATCCGTGTTGCTGGCGACCTCCTTCCGGCCTCTCTGTTTGTGCCATACCTTGAGATGTTGACAGGACTTGCAAGCAGCAAGCACTCTGCCCATCATTGCTTTAACCTACTCAAGACAAACGGCATGAACGCTGCGGGCAGTGTCCACGCTGTCTCCTGGGATCATTTCTTTGACTCGCTAAAACGATATTATGTCGACCTGAGACACGAGAATGTTGGTGAGTGTGAGACAGTGAGATCTATGTATGTATTTGCAGCTAGAATGTATTGACCTAAAATCGCTTGAAGATCGTAAATAGTTTTCAACCAATTTTCATTTTGCTGGATTTCTACGAAGAACAGTTTAAAATAGATAGAGTTATGCAGTATAAATAAATAAATTAAGTTAATTTAGTTTAGGTGTCCTCCTGCAGGAAAAATCGCTGGATCAATAAGAGATGATCCTTGCTGGAACTCTAGAAAGAGTAGTTTAAAACATATTCATCTAAACTGTTCTTTTTGGGCGTCCAGTAAAGATCTTCTTTTTTTCGATCCAGTTGTTATTACAAAAGGAAACGTAAATTAAACTTTGTTTATGCTGGTGAAGTCTTTATTAAAAACTAACTAGGCAAGTATCATCTCTTATTGATCTAGTGTTAGGACTGGTAGAGAGCTATCCAGTGTGTAGATAAAATTAGTTAAGTTTAGATTCCCTCCTGTAGTATAACACTGGATCAACGAGAGATGATCCTTACTGGACCTCTGGAAAGAACAGTTTAGAAGTAAGCCACACTGGGCAGGCTGCAAAGTTTGCCTGGCCACAGCGGGATTCCAAAGGTCACTGGTTCAAATCCCGCTGTGGCCAGGCAAACTTCCTGCCCAGTGTGGCTTACACTCGGAGTAGCATCACAATATCATAATATCATATTTACCCGAGTACAACATCACCATTAGTATATATAATATGATTAGAGTATTAGGTATTGAAGGAACTAGACTCTGTTCCGAAATATCACTTATCGAACCGTCCTGGCCGTGTAGCTCAGTTGGTAGAGCGTTGGGGCTAGTATTCCAAAGGTCGCTGGTTCAAATCCCGCTGTGGCCAGGCAAACTTTTCAGCCTGCTCAGTGTGGCTTACACTCGGAGTAGCATCACAATATCATAATATCATATTTACCCGAGTACAACATCACCATTAGTATATATAGTTTAGAAGTAGTAGATCTATTCTGTGTAAATAAAGTTAGTTTAGCTTAGGTTACCTCCAGTAGTAACACTAGATCAATAAGATATGATCTTTACTGGACCTCTAACTGCTCTAAGCCAAAAGGTTTAGAACTGATAAAGTTAGGTTTTTAAAATGATGGTTTAAGTTTATGGCTTAATCTTTACATTTAGGCTCACAGTCTGGACAGTATCAGGCACAGTTTTCACCAATGAATATCACAGCTGAAGAACAAGTCGGCTTAGAAGCAGTGCTGCGACTAACCGCCACTGTGGCAGATAAGGTATGCCTTGTTGACATTAAAGGGTTTAAGATCTACGACATTACTAGGTCGAAGGCACAATAGTTTGCATGTAGACAATGCCTATCTATTTTCACCGGCAGCCCGAAACGGTCAGAACCTCTCCTACTCTGTCAATAACAGCAGCACAGATTGAGAATACACAGATGTGCAACTCGGTATACGTCGCCTATGATTTCGTTATCTCGCGGGTTACGTCGTGTCCGCACGCATTTCTCGCAAATACATTAGTTCGAATTTCAATATAAAAGTATTACAGGAAAATTTTTTTTGTCCTTTTTAAAGCGACCAGGACAAAAGCATATAACTTTATTTGTTGCTTGAAATACACAGCGCAAGTTCTGTTTTGAAACTTCTGCGATCTAAGGCAATCTTCTATGTATCCTTAATCTATGACACCACAGTCTGTATATTTGTCGTGGATTTGCGCCATTAACTTCGTTTATATGAGAGCACCTCCAGAAAATGAAGTTACTTTGTAGATGAGGCATTTGTCACTCTTAAAATTTGCTAACCGTGTTCTTGTCTGCTAATACACAGGATGAAGTCGCAAGAATTGCAATCTGTGAAAATCCATCATGGGTACCGCTGACCTCAATGTTTGGCTTGCTTGGCTGTTCAATTCCTACGTCACTGAAAGCATGCATTCTTGAAACACTAGCGCCCTTTGCAAAATCACCTGAAACCACCGCGACCATGTGGCAGTCACTGGAGACGTCACAGGTATAGTGTGATAGGGTATGGTACCATATAAAAATGTCGCTCCGACGAACGAAAATTTAAATAGAATCATTCTTCATAGTATAATTGTGTTGAAACACCACGTAAATTTATAATAATTTGAAACACCACGTATTTTTTGTGTTGATGGATGATCACCATGCAAACATACAAGAAACTTAGAATCATTCTTCATAAAGATTTTTTCAAAGTCGAATAGTGTTATAGTAATTTGTTATGTTGACCAGCGTTGCTGTTAATTTGAAGAACATTCATCAATGATCGCAGAAATATTGCCTTTGATTTAAATATTGCTTTTGATTCAAAAGCAACATGTCATTGCAACAAAATGCAAATCAATGTCTGATCCTCATTCAAAAAATTTATCTCTCTGTCGTATCTAAACGAAAGCAGCCGATATTTACAAGGAGGATAGGAAACGTTGCCAACTTCTTGTTTCATCAATTCTTTTAACTGTATTCAAACAAAAGTGATTTTATCGCTTATATTTTGTCACACTGAGATTTTTTCTGAGACGCACTGTGAAAATTGTATGTTATGCTGAATGGAGCATTCCATATTTCAGCATACATTGTATGGTATGTTGTAATATTTAATGCACTGTATTGCACTGTGTTATGCTATGCCTGTATAGTCTATCTTAGTCCCAAAGCCAGAATATTTTGCTCGGAAAGTGCTTGGACAGCTTGGTTGTATGTTTTTAATGCTGATTTTTGTTTATAGATTTTGCAAACAGTCAAGCCGGTTGGACAAGCACTACAAGAGGGTGGACTATTGGTAACGTTGCATTATGTAGTTTACGCACGAATAAAATACACGGCGTCCTTTTTGCCTGAAATTAGCCAGGATTACAGAAAAAGTGCTAACTACTTGTGCATTTCGATCTGCTGCTCAGAGCTTTTGAACTCAAACACCACTTGAACGAAGACAAAACTGTTTTGAGGTTATTTTCGCAATTTCGTAGGGCAAATCAGTTTCAACTCTTCTCTTCACATCGGAACACTTGCTATTAAAACATTTTCAAAATATTGCTTGATCATGACCCGCTCAATTGGCCTTTCATACAAACGTTTTTGTACTACAGGCTGAACTGGAGGAGATCGAATCGCGCGTGGAAACCTACCCGGAGACCCGCGCGTTCATGACACTTTTGGCGAGCCTTACTCAGTACCCAGTACCAGCAAACCTTGGCGCAGGGTACAGGGCACCCGGGTTCGAACCGTACCTCGACTTCCTACGCGACTCCGTTTTACTGAAGTTCAAAGCGAGAGCATATCTGGACCCAAATGAAAAGGTACTCCTTTGTGGGTGATCATTTTAGAAGAAATGTTTAGGACCAGTATAAAAAAACTAGTTTAGTTTAGGTGTCCTCTGTACTAACACTAAATCAATAAGAGCTTTAGAAAGAAAAGTTTAGAACTGATATAGCTATCCAGTTTAACTAAAATTAGTTAGGTTTCTTCCTGTAGTAACACTGGATCAATAAGAGATGATCCTCCTGGAACTTTAAGAAAAACAATTTTGAGCTAAGAAAGCTATCCAATATAAATAAAGTTTGTTTATTTTCCTCGTGTAGTAACATTGAGTCAATAAGAGATGATTCTTAGTAGAAGATCTCTTGGAAGAACAGTTTAGAAGTAATAAAGCTATTCAGTAGAAATAAAGTTAGTTTGGTTTAGGTTGCCTCCTGTAGTAACACTGGATCAATAAGAGATGATTCTTAATGTACTTGTAAAAAGAAAGATTTAGAACTGAGAGAGCTGTCCAGTTTAGTTGAGGCTTTTTCCTGCAGTAAAACCGTGATTCGTTGAGAAGCCTTTGTCTGATTCGATGGCGTTGTTTTGTTTCAGTGGCAAGTGGCGAGTGGCGTTTTGCAGATATTTGTGAAACTTCTGGGACAGTTTGAGCCAAGCTCTGAGAACATGGCTGAAGAATATACAGAGATCAGTGGTAGAGATCGTGTTACCGCCGCAAAGACTCCTGGGTACACCCTGATGGTACATATGCTGAATGAAACACCACTGCTTAAAATGGTGCGTTACTTTATGAATCGTTGCCTTGGACGATAGTTTTTTAATAGAACCTTGGGTTTGGTAAAATTTATTATTTTGTCAAATAATTTCGTAATGGACATCTTTCCGTCAAATTAAAAACTTTAAAGCACCAGATGATGTCAGAAGCTTATAGAAGCAAAATACAAACCGTTTATTAGATTTGAGTAATTCTTTTATGAGATATGATGTTTCAAGTGCTGGGAAATTATAATTAGCGTAACTTTGCGAAAATTTTATGCACAAGTCATTTTCTATCACTAAAATCTTTTTAAAAAATTATATTTTGCATAAACATGCGTGAAACTGAACAAAAAACTTTTAAAGGTAAATGACCACCTTAAGACGTACAAGAAGGGAGTGGGTTAGGTCGAATTTTTGACTTTACGGCCGCTGTCCAGAATCAATGATTTTTTCTTGTTTAGATTCTGTCGATAATTAACGACGCTTCGGATTTGCTCGACACAGTGACGGCATATTCAGGTTTGTATTTTATGTCGACATTACACGAGTTGAAAATGGAAAATTGTGTAGAAGTTATCACAATAGGGCCATTTATACGAGCGAAAATAAGCCGCGGCTTAAATAGGCCGCGGCTTAAATAAGTCGAGAACACGGCCTTTTATACGCCAGTTTTACTAAATTTATTAAAATAGCCCAAAACACTCGAATAAATAGGACAACACATCATATAAACAGACTTCCCTTGGTCGCGAACATCATATTAATAAACTAAACTAATAATAAATAATATTAATAAACATCGTATAAATAGACTTGCCTTGGTCGCGAACGAAGCGTTTTTACGAGGTTTTCCCGCCTAAAATTGGCCGCGGCCAATTTAAGACGAGGCCCGAACCCTGGGCTAAAATTAGCCGCGGCTTATTTTAGTCGCAAAGAAATTGTACGTTTATACAGACGTTCTCGACTTATTTAAGCCGCGGCCTATTTAAGCCGCGGTTTATTTTCGCTCGTATAAATGGCCCTAATGTTTCCAGGAGTGTTGATATAGCTGTGCATCAATACGGAAGAAAAATGTTTATTTTTTTTACAAAGATTTTAAATTACTTCAAAAGAAAAGCGACGGAAAATTTCCCATGTTGACATGCAGGTATATGTACCACAAAATACCTCGGTACCACAGAATACCAGTCGTATTTATTTTCAGTATAAAATTTGGAAGAAACGTGCAAAATACTTTATTCTCGTAAATATGTATTAATTTTGGTGTCAATTGACACATAAATAAGAAAAATGAATATTTAATAAAAATTCTCAAAAGTAACGACGATAAAGTTTAAATATAATTCGTTGTTTTTGATACCTCTTTTTTGCTAAATGCTCGTAAAATCAGGGCGTTTGAAAATAAGTTTGCAAACCAACATAAATTATGTTCATAGACATTTGTACTAAGCGATAAAACATTTTTGCCATTCAAGAATAACATGGAGCGATCAAATTTGCTATAAAAGAACACGATCATCAACATTATTGATAAACCTGATATATTGTAGTATATACCATGGGTATTATGTAGTGACTTTAGTATTAACCTTCCACTTAATTAGATAGCAATATCTATACAGTATTACCATACAGCATGAAAGACCAAATCCTGGTTCAATTTGATAAATTGTTACTTATTTATTGCCACACTGGTATTCTGTGGTACATTAGGATTTTATCCAAATAATGTCAGGCTTCAAAAATACTAGAATATGCTAAATCTAACCGCAACACCCCACAGGAAGAAAAACTGCAGGGGAAACCTTTCCAAAAAACCAATAATAGTCCATGATATATACTTGTGACATAAAATATGAATGATAGAAAATTGTGTGGTATTCTGTGGTACATACACATGTAAAGATATTATCAACATGCGGTTCTCGAGCAATGAACGTCCAGAATTTACAAATGCTATATTATAAAAATCTGTGTATTGAGTGTAAGACTGTAGACTATATTTAGATGTCACGCTTACAAATTTGATGTGGAACAAGATTGAACATAGAAAAATTAAAATATAATTTTTTGGAAACACCACGTAAGTTTATTATCACAGATCTTTGGATCCGTACGTTCGGATCTTCGTCAGTGCTAATAATAATGCTTACGGATCGAAAGCTCTGCAATAATAAACTTACGTGGCGTTTCCACAAAATTATATTTTAATTTGGTATTCACCATGCAAACATACAAGGAACTTATGAATAAATTATTCTTCACATTTTTGTAAAAACGGTGATCTTGGTCTTTCCGACTGCGAAAGAAGTGTTTCTGCAGATTGCGTATCAGACGCACTAGAGTGCTTGATTATCTTTTTCGTTACATACACCTTGTATTAATATGCATTTTTCGACTGTGTGTAACTTCTAGGTAAGAAAGAGGACATTGAGAAGAGCGCACTGCTTGCCCTGAAGTTGGTCGAGATGACTCTTGAAAAGCAGCGAGAATTCACGCACTGTTTACGACAACAAAATTCTCCGATGCTCGTGACCTCCTTGGATCAATTGTTGCTTGGTGTCGGTGTTCGCTCTCAAGCTCAGGATAGCATCGCTCAGATCGCAAGGTAACGTAAATAGGGATTACTGCATCGCTGACGACCGCGTACGATTTTTTTGCACGAGTTCATGTGAAAGATTCAGTTGTGTAAGAGCAATCTTTCACAACAAGTGCATAGTAAAAATCGTACAGACGAGAGGCTGGTCGTACAAAGAGTCGTACAAATAGAGACTATTTTGACAGAGCAGGAAGCCTCTCTCGAGGAACACTGTCGAAACAAAGTGTGGAAGTCTTAAAACAGATCCATACAGTTTACTTGTTCATTATTTAGCTTAAATGCGGAGTCAAGCTGTGCTTCTTTCCGTTTCATATTTTTCATTGGAAAAACTCTGATATATTGAGTAGTTTTAAATAACACTTTCGCACCTTTCCCAACACGGCGGTTATGTTGTGAGCAAAATGACAATACGATTGAGAAAACCGTATAGCCAATCAAAATGCTGATACGATAATTTTTCACCAGTGAAAAAATTTCATAGGGAACGAAAACGCTTGTTCGCTTTTCCACAGTGAAGATACGATTGTTGTTTCACTAATATCTTAAAGATCTCGTTAGTTGGATACTATTCGCTCATAATAATGAGTCAAGACTTCAATATAGGGCAATATTGAAATCGATCAAATATACCACTCTCCTATATCGTAAAATATCAAGCTTGCATGGACGTGATCCTATTGCCCTGCTTCTGGCTTGAATTCTGTGATATTGTGGGGTTTTTATGATAGATGGTTGTCAGCCCTTTGCCCAGAGCCCTTTGCCCAGTCCCCAATCTGAAGGACCAGAGGATCACTCTTCGTCTGCCCCTTATTGACCTATTCTGAATGGGTGATCCTAACAGGACATAGCTCCACTGAGTCGATATAGCTCCAGCAGTGCGACACAAACAGCCTCATCACAAAACAGAACCTGACAAGGAGTTTGGTAACAAGGACCTAAAAAGCTCAATATTTTTTTGAGGAGGTTGGGGCATAGAAATAATAGACCTAGAATGCGTGCTTGGTAACCAAGCCAGTACCCAAAATTGAAAACAATTTACCCTTTTAAATCCGCCATATTGGATTTGACCAGGAGTTAAACGTCAGAGTCTGTAAAACATAGCAGTTCCTGATAAAAATTGTCTCTCGTCAAATTTACTGTTTAATTGCAGTTTTCTTGAAACAATGAAATAAAGACAGTTGCACACTGATGGTAGATAATAATTGTGTATTATAATACAAAGACGGTTTTAGTTTTGCGTAAACATGATTTACTTTGAAAATGCTTTGCATGCATGCATATGACTAAACATTTCGTGAAAAAAGTGACCAAATTGTCGCTTTTTTGATTGATTTTTGAAGCTAAATGAGAAGACATTAAGATAACAGAAGTTATGTAAACAACAATATTTTACAGTGCACGAACAAGGTGATTGTTTGTAAATATCGATTGCTTAAACTTGTCAAAAACTGCCTTTCAAAACTAAGGTCAGTAAGGAACTCCGACTAAAACAACAAAGGTACCATTTGAGCTTTTAGAATAGTGGTGAACATTACATAATTGTGTGTATTTTGAAACGCTAAAACATACCTGAGTGAGTTTTTATCATTTTTAAGGTCTTGTCACAGCAACCTTGAAAACTCCGCAAACAATTTCTTGTACTTTCTGCTCTTATCATTTGTATTATCGTATTCTCCTGTTTCTTTGTGTCAATCTTTTACGTAAAAAGTCCCATAAAATCTGTTTTCCTTTATTCGAAACTTTTTCTAAACTTTTTTCCATTGAAAGTCTTGAATTTATGTCTTTTGTGTAAACTCTGGTTGACAAAAACAAATCACACTCGTTGCGACCGCGCGAAATTCCCTCTTGCAGGAGTCTGAAACTAGTCAAAATGCCCTTATAGATCCGCCATTTTGTGGGGACAAATTTTTCACAGAGAAAATATAGGAGTACGCATTCTATATCTTTTATTTCTATGTGTTGGGGGAAACAAGGTAATCGAACTTAGAGTTCTCCGACGTGTTCAGTATTTAATTTACAGAAATCATTCTTTCACAATTGGAACGAACAGGCGTTTAGCTCTCTATTGTTCAAATTTTTGTAAAATTTGAAGAAAAAAATGAGGAAATACGAATCAAATCAAATAACCGACTAAAATCGCCTGTTTTGCATTTCAAGGAAGCGAATAAGGAAAGAAAACTCTATTAATCACTGATCTGTCACGCGAAACAATCAACCTGGCTAAATAAAATGCATTCATTTTACTATACCTAGGCTAAATTTTGTAAATTTTATTTCGTAAATGGGATTAAATTTCGATCGATTTTCAATAAATTCCCAACAGCGAAAAATGCGATTTCGAGCGGCAACATTTGATTTGTATTTGCTCAATTTTTCTTCAAGCGCCCGAGAACACTGCAAAGTACGAATGGCTTTTTTCCCGCACCCTGCATAATTGTGTTCACGATCACATAGTGTGTACAAGAACATTAGTCTATATTTTTGTGGGGTTCGCCTGACCAATTTGTACTGCTTGTCATTTAGATACATAACACACACGCATACATCACCAGAACTTGCGTTAGTTGCTATAAAAATTCTCTATCTGGTTTGTCAAACGTCAGCAGCTCAACCGGAAATTTATAACAGACTAACGACTGACAAGGTAATTTTGAAAAGAAATTATTAGATATTTAGTTTCATGTTATAGAAGAATGTAGGGGCCCGGTCATAGAGTATCTGTTTGGGAGGGCCGGAGTGATTTGAGATGGGCCATGGAAAATATTTTAGTTGCTTGGAAGAGCCACAAATTTGTTTTAGAATACCTTGTCGGGCCACCAAACAAAATCTAAAGTTTGTCTGTTGAAAAAAATATGTAACAAGCTGTAATGTAGGTAAAAAGCCTTGAAACATGAAAACAAGAAAACCTTTGAAGCTAGCAAAATTAATATTATAAATAACATTTTTGGTGATATGACATGCACGATAATGTGCCACGCAAAACTTATTAAATGCTGCCAAAATAAATTGTAGCATTTGCTCTTGTATGTATCAGGCGTCTAGTCCAATGTCAGGCTTGGAGTCCAGTATCAGGCTTGTAGTCCAATATGTCTTGTTCTACTGTAATAAATGACTATCATTGATGGGCCAATACCTCAAGTTCACCCTAGCAGATATACTTTATTACCGGTCCCTAATTTGAGGCGGTGAGATGATAGATATCTTACGCGTCTTACAAGCACGGGCAATGATAAACTGTTTGCTGCATGCTTCGATATGTGTGTCTTTATCTGGATGATAAATGGTCTGGGCACGCCATGTTCCGTTTACATGAAACAGGGACGCAGTCAGGGCGAGACAAAAAATGTCCCAATTGTTCCTTCTTCGCCATGCATTCTCAAATTGCATTACTTGTGTAGCGCTTTGTTTCAAAGCTAGGAGCTGGTCCGAAATGCATTTTTGTTTACATTTATTCCTCTCTAACTTCTCCCAGTCTGATCTGGTCCAGCGGGCGCGATGGATTTTGCAGACATTCCTATCTCCTGAACGGGATTTTACTGGTGGCGGAGAATTTAGGGGCTGACGCTGGTTTCGGCTCGAAAAATGTTTGCGTGTCGTTTTTCTCGTTTCTGGGAATTCAAACTGTCAATTACTTATTTATTTTATCATTTATAGTATACGGTGTGCGAAAACCGTCACTATTTTCTATTTGATATAATAATGTAAAGTATGTTGAACATGTAAAACAGGGAAATATCTTATTTTCGAGTGTCGTATTCCATAAGGCATGTTGATATTGTCATAAAAAGTTGAAAATTGGCCATTCCCGTATTAGGTATACCATAATTTGTATACCCTAAATTGTTTCACGCGCGGAAAAAGCTTACCACTATGTTGCGGTGCGATCTCGCTCGCAATAAAAACTATACAAAATTCTCTCAAATTTCACGGGAGTATATTTTCCACATAAACTTGACAACTTTATACGCTCTTTCCCACAATACCAATAAATCTTCCGTTTTCAATCAATATCGACGATATATTAACCTTGATCGTAGTTGTGTTTTATTATATCATGCTGCGCGTATAATTATATAACGTCTCACGTTCATTAAAACTTTTACTGTACTTGTAAAAAATGTCTTTTGTGTATTCACGTACGCCATGTATTTCCCTTTTGTGTATATCGTAGTAGAACTAAACATTTTCACTCATTTTCAGCGACTATAAACTCTTTTTATTCATGTTTTTATACGAAAGCAGATATTTTGTGCTTCAAAAATTCCCGTGAAATCCACGCAACTCGCGTGGAAATGTATCATGTTTCTTTTGAGTTATCGAATCGACCAATCAGCGGTCATGTTTTGAAATGCTTGCACTTTAAAACAGTTTTGTTTTTCTAACAGGAACGCGCCCAAGAGCTGCTCGTTGGCTTTGTTGATCATCTTGATACCGCTGAACTTGAAGAAAGTGGGCGCGGATTATACGAAACCACAGGTGAGTTGAACTGACCTCCATATACGCGTGGAGTGAAAACTGAAATGTAAATAAAAACTAAAGCTAATGTGGAGTCTTCGGACGTCCCTTACGGTGCCTTTCTGCCCGCGATTAACACTAAGCTTTAAGGAGTTTGCCGCAATTTCTTGCTTTGACTTTCACTTTATACATCAATTTCGAGTGATTCGCGACCTCCCAACGCAGAATGCTTTACCGCAATATTGTTTTTGACATTTGAGCGTCGTCGATATTTTATTATCAGAAACGTCACAACTGAAAAAGCCATCAAAGTCGAATTTAAAGCGACCTTTAAATTAGCGATGGCGCTCGAACGTCAGAAACAGCTATTTGTGTGAAGCATTCTGGGTTAGGTGGTCGCGTTTTACTCGAAACTGCTGTAAAGTGTTTGTAAAGTTAATTTTGTCAGTTTTACAGAAAAAAATTGGATTTTACTTAATTGAGACGACATATAAACCCATATAGACTAGCTAATTAATAAAATGCACATTAAGCGAAGTTTTTTTATGCTTTTGACTGAAAATACTTAATGCTGTAAAAGATTTTTGCTCCCATGTTTCACTGTGGAGATATTTTGACTTCCACGATGTTCAAATGAGATAAATTGCAGCTTGGTTCTTTCTGATTAACACACGTAAATTTCGTACGTATTTCCACAGCAATTAAATAAATTCAGTTCAAAATGTTAAATTTTCAAAGATCGTAAATTCAAGCATTAGGGACTTGTCAGAAATTAACAGGGGGGAGGGGGGGGGGGGGTGGGGTGGAAATATAGAACTTAAGGTTGGAAATGAGGTGACCCATCTAAGCAATAGGAACGAAATTTCCTTACCCTCCCCTTGGGCCTAGCATGAAACACCATGACCCTCCCCTCTATCATCAGGTGATTTAATACAAAAGTTCAGTTTAGTTACACACACACACACATAAATTTTAAAATATGTCTATTTGACATTGTTGTTGTGGTTTTAATATAATATTTGTTTTGAACTAAGCATAGCACTATTTACTCCGCCTGCCGTAGGCGAGGCGGAGTTTTAAATTCGCCCCGTTTCTGGGTTTTTTTTCGGTGTCGCAAGTTGGCGCAGCGCTCATGGGTGATACCGCTGGCACAAGCCACGTGAGCCGACCTAAACACGGCGTTTAAACTCAATTTCTAGCGGAATATGTCAACAAAACACGCATTTAAACATGTATGCTAGCACATCTAAGCCGCAAGAAGATTTTATGTGCAAAGATTCTCATTGAAAATGTTTTAAAACGACAAATTCCACCGCGAAACTTTGCCGAGGAGCGATGTATCGCTGTGAAGTTTTGAGAGCGTGTTTCCGTGGCGTCATTTTCTCTTGTGTTTCCACTTTTAAGGAAATTTAGAAATTTCTACACAGGAATCAAGCGCAAATTCTACTGAAATATCTATATACAAAACACAATTTTTAACATGTAATAGTTATTAAAAAGGGACAGGAAGGTTCTTTATCAAAACATTGCTCCAGAAATGTTTTAAAATGGCAAATTTTGATAGACTCCATCATTCCATGATCAAGGAGTGAGTGTAGGAAATGTGTTGCTAGTTTTAATCACGAAGTATTCGTAGTGATTTCTTTCCTCAGTTTTCTATACCTATGTTGAGATGCTGATATTTCGTGCAAAATGATTTATTTGCTTGTGGGATCTCATACATTTATAAAAGGTAAGAGACACTTAACATTCCAATTCCAGAAATACATATGTTAGTCTAAAGTTCCCAACAAATTATATCGTGGAGACTTCAGGCAGTGCGCTGCAGAATTGATATAAATGATGCTATCAGGTTGATATATTCATGTATTGTATACACTTTTAGTAAAATTTTCTTTACCTGCAACTACCCAAAAATAAAACAGCCATATGTTGGTGGTATTATGACAAAAGAATCTTGTTTAATATAATTATGTGCTATGAAAGTCTTTAATTTGAATTAAATTCTAAAAAATGCAATCTTACTAGGACTCTGAGCAGAGTGCCTGGCAAGTCACTGGGACATTGATTTTTGGTTATCTTAGTGATTACATAAGATGTGCTAACAATGTCTTAAAATGCCTTGGAAGGTACCCTAAAAATAACTGGTTTAAAAACGTTGGGCAAAACAAAAATAACTGAATATACCCCACCCCCAATGAACGCTCTAGTCACAGAGTGCTACACAGAGGGCTCACTCGACGAAAAAAGCGTAACGCGGATTGGTAGTTGTCAGGGGGGGGGGTGAATGCCTCGATGCACTTGCTGAGAATTTTATCCCAGCAAGTGCATAGAGGTATTCACCCCCCTGACAACCTCAAAAGGCTCTGAACTTCGCCCCCATTTTGAATTTTTCAGGGGGGTGACCACCACTCTTTAGCACACGTTTGAGCAAAAGGCCGTTACGCAAAAATCATAGGAAAATAAATGAAGTGAGCCCTCTGTGTAGTACTCTGTGCTCTAGTTACAGCCTTGTGCCCATTTTCGTTTTGGCAGGCGGAGTGAACGCCTTAGCAGGCGTCTTGTTTTTTCTAATCTATTTATACTGTGTACTAACAACTGCACGAGCATAAGAATAAATTTGAATGACCCTCCCCTTAAAAGTAGCTCATTTTATCGTCACCCTCCCTTTTTTAAGACCTTAAAAAGCTATGACCCTCCCCACGTTTCCACGCCCCCCCTCCCCCCTGTTAATTTCTGACAAGTCCCTTAAGTATACAAAACAGTTAATTTTAACTTAAGGCTTGAGCGGATGTTATAGCTGATGCAGGTTAACGTGATTTTTAAGGTGGCTCGATAGTAATGCTCACAAATACCTTAAACAGAGACGACATGCGCCAAATTTAATGTTATTTACACAAATCGCCTTGCAAATCACGTTTACAACAAATAGTTAGATGAAACATCGAATATTGCATGTCATGTGAGACGCGTGGGAATTATCAGACTACTACATGTTGATTATATAATTGTCGACAAAAAAGTCCAATTTTAGAAAATGAATGTGCTATATATTTCCTTGTTTTGCACGTTAAATTTTGCGTGCAATATTGTACCACAAAAATCTTGTATTAAAGAAAATTAGCTTTGTAGAATTCTTTTAAATTTTTACAATGTTAGTCCATTTACTATTTAAATTTAACTGTGCGAAAACTAAGGATGTTAATTTTTAGCTCAATTTGTTATTCTAATTTTTTATTATTTTTCATTTCTTATTTCTATCCAAAAGCAATTGTTCTTTTGATAAAATAATACATGCATTTTGTGGGTGAAAGACATAATTCATGCTAACAAGTTCCCAGTGTTTTCGTGTTTTCCCAGTACCTGCTTACCAATTCAGTTAAAAGTCTACAATCAGGTTTTTAAGAGCCAGTTTCATTTGCCGGCCTGCAGTGGTTCTTGTATTTTGGATTCTTAGTTGCCCAAATTTCAGGCTGGTGGTTCTTAGCCCACTGCTTATTGTCATTCGGGGGTTTTACTGTAATCGAAGACAGAAGTCAAAGTGCACTAAACAACGAAAGAGGAGGCAAAAATATTGAAAAAACGTTGTATTAAAATTTTTGGCAATAGTTCCATGTAAATCTTAATCGAATATAAATCGAATATAAATCTTAATCCAAGCCCTAATCCTCACCAACGTTTTAATTGTCATGTTTTAACTTTGATAGATTAAAGATTTGAAGATTTGATTAGATATAGGGCTTGGATGAAGATTTAATTTCGCGTACTGAGTAACATGGAATTATCAAATTTTGTCAGTTTATTTAAAAATATTCCATGTACTGTAACACGTTGAATAACTAATCGTATTCAGGTTACGTCGAGGAGGTCGCAAGCAAGAGTCAAATTCAAGCTGCCATTCGTCAAAATATTGTTCGTTTTCTTCTCTACTGTTTGAAACTGCGATCACCAAATCTTTCTCATTACCTTCTTGGGTTTCATGGGCGGAAACCAATACAGGAATTAACCTTGCAAGACCCTGGTAGGTACAACTTTGAGTTAATCTGTTTCTTGATTCCTAAAGGCTGATTTCCATTTTGTGCAATTTTGCGAGCGAGTGGATTTTTGCGATCACTTTCTCTCGACAGTTGACAACCTATTTCATTCCATATGAAGAAAGCGCATAACGTTATTGCTAAATTGCACTGAATGGAACCTTTAGAACCTCGATAAAAAAGTGTAATCGAGCGGTAACGATTTGTCACATTTCCATTTTCCTCTTTTTGTTTTGAAAATTTCATTGCTTTCTATGTCAGCAGTCATGATCCAGTAGTCAAAATGTTCCATTGTCTTTTCACTGTTTTGAAAATTTCAGAGTGTTGTAATTGCTAGTCTCATTTATCTATATAATTTTTGTATTATTGTTGGCACAATTAAACAACCTCTGTGCGTTGCTTAAATCTACGTAACCGCAATTTTATCGCGTCACTATTTCTTGTTTTATCCATAGGTATCCTCGGTACCCCTCGCTCTTGCCTACATTCCATCGTTGATATTCTCAGTCAAGGTCTAGACACCCCCCGTGGTTCTTCTGCAATCGAAGGCACCCCCCGTTTGGCTGAACTATGCTTCCAACTTATCCACGCCTTATGTCAAAACAAAGAAACCAGCGAAGCTACAATAAGATACCTACGAACTAGCCATGACTACTTCTACTCCCACCTCGTCCATCTACCCCTAAAAGTACCGGCATGCCCATCAGAAGATGCACCGGCTGATACTTTATGTAAGCTAAACCAACAATCTTGGCTGTTGAAGAGTATTGCCACTGAACTCCGCCTGACGGCTCAGACGCGTCAGCGATCTCACGTACAGCGGTTGCTATCGCTGCTTCTAACCGAGCCTTCAGTATTTTACACACAGCGGTCTTCGGAATTTGCCATCGACCCATTAGCGGAAAATGACCGTTCGCGAAGTACTGTGGGTGAGAAAGGTCGGAAGATTTCGGAAATACTCGATTCCATCGACTTCACTCACGAAGTACCGCCACCTCTTCAAAGCGTCCTGAACTACTTCGAGCCAGCGGCTACGGAGGCTGTGATTACTTCTTGCGATGAAAGTAACAGTGATTCGCCGCTTGTTTACACTAACTTACGTAAATTATATAAACTTTTGATGACCGAACTTGAAGTTGCGCAAGGACCTGCCACTGAAGCACAGAGAAACCTATTGTTCCAGGTAAGATAAACAATTAGCAGTTAGTTTAAAAGAAAATTGTAACAGAAATTTTTACGGTCTCATTTGACTCTAAAACAACATATAGACCTCTATTAGAAATTTTTATATCTGTTTTACTTCGGGAGATACTCCTACCTATATCAACGAACTGTTCGCCATCTTGGATTGATTTTTGACCTCATTAACAATGTATTTGTGACGTCACAACGGGGATAAACTATTCGAGGCTACTTCAGAATACTTAACAATAATCAAATATTGTTTGAAACCTTTTCAGTCGGTGCTGAAATCTGAAACACGTACCGTACGTGCCATTATGTCAGCATATTGACCGTTGTGTCGTAAGAAAAAAATTGCGTGACCCCAGTTGTGACGTATCATGCATATCCACAAATATCCAAGATGGCGCACAACTTAAGAATTAAAATCAAAATATTTCATGAAATAAGGCAGATGTAAAAATTCTGTAATAGACTTCTGCGTGTTGTTTTGGAGTCTCTTTCAAATAAGACCACAAAAATTTCTGTTGCCATTTCCCCTTAACAATCAACGTGTTATTTTGGTTTGCGTTGCTCAATGACATATAGACAGAGCAAAATGTGTAATCGTGCAAAATACCTTAAAAACCTACCACTACAGTCTGTTTGATCCAGAAGAAATGGCAGAGTTTTCTGTGGACTTTGTAATTGCAAAGTATGGTTATGTATGGTTATGTATGTATAATACCTTAAAATGATTGATTTTCATTTTGCCTCAATCACACGTTGACTTCTCCATTTGAATAAAGTTGGGAAATTGAGAACAATCATGGTTTAAATCAAAAGGCAATATTCCTGTGATGCATTGATGAATGTTCTTCAAACTAACTGCTATGCTAGTCAACATAAAAAATTACCATGGTACTATTCGACTTGAAAAAATCTTCGTGAAGAATAATTCTAGTTAAATTTTCGCTCGAGTTACATTTTCTCTGAGACACACTGTATAGTAGCTTGCCGTGCGCCTGGTCTAGAAATGTTAATTGGATATAAACTAACTTTAGCTAGATTGCTTTACCTTCGAGAATGTAGTAAAGTTTTAATTATTACTTTCCCCAGGAAGTGAAGCGTATCATGAACTACGCTTTGGAGCGGAATCGTTATCGAGAAGGTTTGTACTGCAAGCAACAAGCGTTCGAGTCGTGGCGACAGTTGATCGAAGTTATTTTAGCGAGTTGCCCGCCGGAGTTATTGAATCGTGAAGTCAAACAAACTATGATTTTTGATGTGATGAGAGATCTCTTGGTCAAGGTTGGTTTATACTTTAAAATTATCTGTTTAGAGGGATAGGGCAGTCAAAATTTTTTTAAAAGAGCTTTGAAAATATGCATTGAAATAACAACAAAAATATTCTTTGCTCACTTGAAAGAGCTTTTAAAATTTCATAATTCTTGAAGGCCTTTACAGCTAATTTTCATATCTTGCTTGATTCTTAAGATGTTTGTATTGAAACATGCGAGCCGTCTTGAGCTTATTGCGTGACATTACAAGTGGAATACATAAAAAACATAACAACATAACAGCATAACCTTTAAAACATAACGTGTATGGGTGTAAGGTCATATATTGAACTTACATGAAGTTTGCTGCTAAATAAGTAAGCGCGCAGTGAATAATGGGAAGATCAAACTGAACACTTCATGTAAGCCTCGGCGGAGGAGAGAGGTCGTATGACGACCATTGCATAACCAGATGAATTGTTTTTGCATTCTATGTGCGAATTTCAAGTTTATAGCTTTGCAAAACAAACCGGGTAAAATGTCCCCCCCCCCCCATCTTCAAATTGCAACTTAGGTTTTTGTTCATTTTCAGATGTCCGATGAAAATTCAGCTCCCGAATTAATCGCTCCAGTTTCCGGAGTTGTTCTGTCGCTGATGGCGCATCTACGTCACTCAACATTGCCTTCAGGTGAAGCTCTGGAAAGCTTGCCCTCGCGTGCTGCTATGGCGTCAGGTTGGCTTGACGACGGTAAGTTAATTTTAGCTTTTAGAGACTGTTCCAACGAACGAGATCCTATCTTGCACAGGTTCACTGCGGTTGGATAAGTCATAGTCAGTGCAGTTGTCTACTTTCTTCGTCGAGTTTTCCGAGAGAAACTAGAGGTGTTCTAACTGCTCGAGAACTTGTAGTATTAGACTTGTAGTATAAGAAGTGCAGACGTCTGCAATTTTGACAATTATTGATACCTTATTCCTGCTTAATTCCGTGCGTACTTTTTTTCGCTATTTTGTCGCAGCCATATTTCGTGTTTTTTGCAGTGGAAAATAAAAAGGCATTAAATTTCGCGAACAACATTTAATTTTCTAGAATATTAAAAAATTAAACTACAACATTGTAGTAAAAGATTAAACTACAACATTGCGATAAAAAGTATACTTTTACGGCAGTTTGCAGTGTTTTTACTTATCACATTACTCATTTGACATCGAGATCCTGGAGAATTTCCTTCGTGCCAATGATTGTCTGGTATACGAGCTGTATACATGTTGTTTTTATTGATCATATTTTAGTTAAGAAATTCATGGATCTATCAACCTTGAATTTTTTTGACAGGAGTATTTCATTTCGCTTGCGTAACTTGCTAGTAATCTCATCTTTCTTTCCAATTAGGCAAACAAAAATCTTGCAATGCCAGTTTTCTTTAAGATTGGCATATTTCATTTTGTCTTCAGGTGTCACGGAAGAGCTCGACCTTCCTGCAGAACCACTTCATGCAATATTTCAGAGCTTGATAGAAGCTTTGCTCAAGACAAGTGGAAGTTACCAACGAGTTAGGGCAAATCTGTATGGCAGTCTGCTGTACTATTTGCAGATTGGTCAGCGGAAAGGCGAACGAAGAGATAGTCATGGTAAGACACGCAAGTTTTGACAAATCTGGATACGAGCTCGGAGTTACACCAAAAAGCATCTGTGTACATGTTGGCATTAAAATCGTGATTACACTTAACATTACATTAATATTGAAGGCATTAGACTCAGTTCCGAAATATCACATACTTGAACCACTCTCCTCTGCCGAGGCTTTATTTGTTCAAAATAGTTTTAGTGGGATAATGGGGGGGGGGGGGGGAAGAGGAGGGGGGAGGGAAACAATTGAAATTTGAGAAGTCTCTGCAATAAAACGTTTTCAAAATGGTGTCAAATTACCGCGGGAGATTGGAGCGAGGCCAGACAAAAGCTCATTCATTATTCATGATGGCGGAACCCATGCGTATGAGTGTGAGCGACTCTGATTTAAAACGCCTTTTGTCTGATAGACTATTTCAAAATGCTAAACGTTGTGGCAAGGTAGTGTGCATCTGAAAACTTCGTAAACTCGTCCATCCCGTAGAAACGAAAGCTATCCCGGAGAAACGCACATTATATTGCAGAGGCTTCCTTTGAATTCCTCGATCGTACTCCCATCGCTAGATGCTATATTGCTATCCCTCATTACCCCATTACCCCCTATTATCCTACTAAAACTATTTTAAACCAATAAAGCCTCTGCGGAGGAGAGTCTACTTGAACCAACCTAAGTGGTTCAGTTGGCAGAGCATTGGGCTCGCATTCCGAAGTTCTGAGGTTCGATTCCCACCGTGGTTGGGCGTTCTTTTCAGCTTGCCTGGTGTGCAACTCTCTCAGAGTAACATCACAAACATCATTTTCACCTGAGTACGTACAGCGCCAGACAGGGCCGAAACTAAAGCGTTAATTGGGGGGGGGGGTGTATATTCATATATTCACGTTCTGCCCGACGAATTTCTTTTGAAATCAGTTGTCATTACCGTTGATTTCAAAAGAAATTCGTCGGGCAAAACGCGAATATATAAATATGCACCCCCCAATTAACGCTTTAGTTTCGGCCCTGGCGCCAGATACATTAAAATCATAAACTTTGTTGATATTATCAAACCAACAAATTGCATAATCTGGTGATATAACAATTTTGAATCTTGTTGCAACTTTTTGTCGTCAAACTCGTATATAGCATTCTTGTTTCCCCTGTCTGCACGAGACCTTACACCCAGTCTGCATGCTTACCCTAACAATTATAGTCTGTTTCGAATGTCTGGCGAACACAACTTGTCCACAAGTTGACAACAGATTTGTAACAACTTGTTTGCAGTGCTGTAACAACTTACCTGTTTGCACCTATGCTAGTGATCATTCATTGTTATCCTTGTGTGAAGTGAAATATGAAAGCATTTGAATGATATGATTATGTGGTTGTTTAAAACCATTCAAGCCAATGCAGTGTGCCTCAGAAAAAATGTCACCGTGACAAAAAAAGCAATAAAGTCACTTTTGTTTGAAATACGGTTAAACGAATTGATGAAACAAGAATTTGGCAATGTTGGCCAGTCTCCCTGTGAAAATCGGCTGCTTTCGTTTAGATATGACAGATAATATAGGATATATGCATTTATGCTTCAAAAATGATCGAATCCCAAAACGAGCAAAATGAAATGCATTTGCATAAACTCTGCGTGTCAAAAATTTTATTTTGGCGAAGGTTACACTTAAAATGCAGATATTTGTTTTTATATTAACGTGGTTTGTGTTCAGTTCATCACTAAAAATGGTGGACATGTCGAATGAGGATCGAACATTGAGTTTCATTTTGCCTCAATCACATGTTGACTGCAGCATTTTAATAAAGATTGGAAAGTTGAGAGAAATCATGGTTTAAGTCAAAAGGCAATATCCCTGAGATGCGTCGATGAATGTTCTTCAAATCAACAGCAATGCTTGTCAACATAGAAAAACACTATAATACTATTTGACTTTAAAATTAACTTTATGAAAATTGATTCTGTTTGTGTTTTCGTTAGTATGATAACGTTATTGCTACTTTGTGAATGGCTTCGTTTGTTTTCGAGTCGTTTAGATACACCAGGATGACAATCAACGATAATTGCAATTTGCATTTGTTTTTACCGCAGATGCTGCGCTGCAGAAAAAGAATTATGAAATCATCTCAAGTTTTGGCGACACTGTTATGGAAATAGTTTGTCGCGATTGTTGTGATGGCCACGACGTCACTCGGGTAAGCTTTACACTTTGTTCCATGCAACGAAAGTCTTGAAGCCTTGGGTGAACTAGGAAACATTGTTAGGGAATTATTGTTTCCTGTATCAATAGTTTGTCACTTAAGTCAGAAGTCTCAGAACGTAGTCAAGGGTGGACTAACTAGGAGACATTCTGGTCAGAAACATTGTTTCCTATCCCAGTGTGTGGAAACCAGAAAGCTTTTTAAAGCAAGAAGCTTTAATTTGCTCCTACGAATCGTAAAGTACTTATGATATATTGCCAACCTCTGTTACACCAGTATGATGTCGTTTCATTATCAATAGTATTTTACTGAACAAATTCCTTCTGTCATTATTCAGATGCTGGCGTGTGCCGTGCTCGACTCGATCATATCAATCGATTGGCGCCATCGCTGGTTGCGCTATTTAAACACAAAAGGGTATCTACGCCATTTGGTCGAGAGTCTGCTTTTGGAGGATGAAAATTTACAGAAGGCTTTGCGACCGAGCCCCGAGCCGCTGAAATCACTCTATGTTTACGAGTCGAAAATGGTTAGTTGATATTTGCATCGTTACTTTTTTAGCATTATCCCAGTGGAAAATTATCTCGAGATAGTTTTCATTCAAATCATCATAAAAATGAAACCGTCCGCCATCTTGGATGATTTTCGAAACTCAGATAACGTCGTAAGTACGGAGACGCGAACATCTCACTCCAGTCATGCAATGGTCTTATGAAACGAACATTTTTTTATGTTTATGAATGATGATGACTTTGAAGTAAAGTCGAAAATTTACAGTCTCAACTGCTTGTTGTGTTTTTACTCATATTCTGAATTACAAGATGACTGAATTCTTCGGAATTTGTTTTTTTTGTATTAACACGATATTAATTGGCAAACATTTGAAGCGTTGTTGTTTGAACATTGAAGCGCAATTGCGACGAAAAAATTGCTGGTCCAAATTTAAACGCAACAGAACAACGTTTGCAGATAAGCACAAATGGCGTTTTCAGTTTGTCACTATATCTTGTTTCGTGTTCGAGGTATTTATAGGTTTTCAAAGTAATTGCAGAAACTTTGCTAATTTTGCATGAATGCCGTGATTAGGTAAGCGCGTATATACCTTTCATTTTGAAAGTTTTTTCAGCTTAGAATGAGCATTTACAGTCACTTGCGGGCAAAAAGACTAAAAATGATCCATCGACAATCATTTGTACAAAGTGCACACAGACATCACGCAGACAACACGCTTATTTCATCATGTCTTCACCCAATGGTCAGGTCGTTTATAACTGAAGCTAGCGCTCCAGTCTCATTACGTTTTTCTGGGTTTTTTGAGATAAAATATTTCACGAAGTAGGCGAGGGATCAAGAATTTGTCATGGAGATTGATTTGTGGTTTGTCTATGGAATTGGACAAATTCAATTTCCTCAACAAATTCAACTTGTGTTGTCATATTACATGATATGCCTGTCTAAATTGACTAGGTGAGTATATGTTAATTTCATCAAAGCCAATTGCTCGAAAATTTTCGTGTATCAAGTATACAAGATCGTCAGGTGACCAATAAAAATGAAACTAAATCGGCCAGGGAAGAGGAAATTAGTCGAAGACTTTGATCAAGGATGTCATTTAGCTTCAGGCACTTGCGGGTAGCACCGTCACCTAGGATCCCAACATTTGCTTTCGTGACGACAATGAATTGAAATATGTCGAAATTTTTCAGGCTTTACTAACAAGACTTGCCCAGTCCCCCGAAGGTGCGAAGGCTCTGTTGAACACTGGAGTGATGTCTCGTCTTTCTGAATGTCGCTTCATCGATCACCGCCCTAGTGTGACATCAGGTCATTTGGATTCGCATCGTCACTCCAGTTACTCCGCTGACCGCTTTATGAGCACGATGACGTCATCCGGGAACTCGTTCATTCCTTCTATTATGGAACGATATCAACAGCTCCTCATACCTGCTCTGCGCATGTCTCTTTCGTTGCTGACGTCACTGGGCCAGGAGCACCACGAAGCATGCGTACAGGTAAATTGACATTTTGTCATCTTGGAATCTCGTATTTGTATAACTGTATCGAGACTCTTCTATGTACAGTGTGTCTTGCAAGAAATGTCACTCGAACGAAAATTTCAATAGAATCACTGCCCAAAAAGGTTTTCTGCAACTGTATCGCAAACAGAAGTGATTTTGTCGCAGTGGCATTTTTTTCTGAGACCCACTGTTTATAACATAATATTTCCTCTATGCCACTAAATCTATTTTAATCAGTAATCACACTCGAACTTGACCTGGTATTTTGATATACCGGTAGCATCTAATGAGTCAATTCTTATTGTGACATTGTTTTTGTAACTCTTAATACTCGTCCCTTCTTTTTAAATTTTTACCTTTTGTATTATAAAAAATTGTTATCATGTATGCATAGATACAACTTATGTTTACTCATTGTATATAGCTCTGATGATGTTGCGAAACGTTAGCAAATTAAATTTAATATAAACTTAAATTGCTTGACATGTATGCATTTAAAAATACTTGCTGGGCATTGCTGTTCATATTCAGATTACGTTTTCCGCCTGGTATTTGAATTGCCACTACTCCAAAACATGTATGTTTTTGACTCATTCATGTACAGTGATCCGCTTTTAGCATTCATAAACAGTTTTTTGCAAAGACATTCGCATTCGTGCAATCCGCTTGAACGAGTAGTGAATTTGTTCTTTTGTTTTAGATCTTGCATTTCATCGTGGCGCATTCAGAAGTGTTCTCGGATATCTTGCAAGAGCAAACGGAGAAGACAACTGTGTCATCATTACACGAACTCTACCTAGTCAGCGGCATTATATGCAAATCGGGTGTGACCGAGGACAGTTTCTTCGATGAGGAAACTAGGTTCGAGGATGCGATGGAACTTAAAGCACCGCTGTCGCGAATACAGAGGCTCATGCTAGCATTACTTCCCAAGTACAGTGTGCGAGAAAACTGGGATCGAGTAAGCATTTGTTATTATTCTCAATCTCCTTACCCGATCTTGTCGTGAGGCGGCATGAGGACCGCAGGCTCGGGCAACGAGGGAATTTGGTTGTTCAATAAACGAGTCAGTGTTAAGTTTTGAGTATAAATTGTTTACCACTCATTGTAAGTTTGCGAATATGCACAAAAAGGTGGAAAAAGTAATATGAGCTGAATATTCTAATGAGTTGAGGCTGTCTAGCGGCCCAGGGTCCGGTTGTTTTTTGCAAGTCGGTTAGCGCAGATCTTGCTTTGTAGTTGTCAAAAATGTTGGGCAACACTGTTGAGTGTAAATTGGCTGTGGGAATGCTAAATAACTAGCTGATCTGACTGAAGTAAAACGCCATGAACTACCAGCTACCGGATAGGAATCCACTTACATATTTTATTTTTCTTCATGAAACTTGTTGGTACTTAGGTATACGGAGAATGTTAGCGGCAGTATATTGTTCTACCATGTTTTCATCAACATTGCACTACACAGCAAAAAACGCACAACCTGTTCTGGCCTGATGAAAACAGCATTGAACAATGTTGTGCTGCCCACATTGTTCAAGGTTGTCAACAATATTGTTCAACATTGTTACACCTGATTGCAGGCTAATTCAGGCTCATCAACTTGTTCAGTACTGTTGACAACCTTGAACAATGTTGGCAGCACAACATTATTCAATGCTGTTTTCATCAGGCCAGAACAGGTTGTGCGTTTTTTGCTGTGTAGTTATTCATTTTTGCGGTGTACTTTATAATTTGCTAGATTGTACGTGAAATACTTGATGTAGAAATGGATGAAAGGGAGACAGCGTTCAAAGCACTCCAGTATAACGTGAGTACGCTGGAGGCGTACCAAACATTACAGCAGATCTACGGGAATTTGGTGGCGTTCTGTAGAAATGTCGTTGTATCTGGAGGTATTTACACACTTTTCAGTTTACAGGTTTCACTCACTGAACTTTATATAAATTAGAATGATAATTCAAATGATTAAGTTACAATGTGATGGTTTCGCAACTGTAAATTTAAACCTAAGCGCCGGAAATGCGAAGGTTAATGCATTTAAAATTCAGTGCAAAGTTTAGTTTTCACGGGCGAAAGTGTCAAGGAGAAATGGTCTTCATAAAAAGACTTGCTTCTTTCAACAACATGACATCTAGCTTGTTTACGAATAACACAAGCGTATAAACGTTTGCCTAATAATCATTTCAAGATGGCGAAGGATAGAATAATGTCGCAACCGCTGCCACTACTGTAAACAAAATCCTCAATATTAAGCTCGCTTGTGCCAGAGACATTGAAATAACAAGGTCCAAAAAGGATCGAAAATTCGAAATAAAACGGTTTTAAGTTTCGTTGTATCATTTTTCAAAAGATATTGTAGAATTGCCTGATTATCGACACTATGTGCCCGATTTTTCAGCAAGCGTTTCTTCTCAAAATTTCAGATTAGATTTCACGCATGCGTGTCCCGCACAGCCCGCAAACAGTCCTCCCGGGGAGAAGGTAGTAACATCATTAAATCATAGATAATAAAAAGAATAGACCAGAAGGAATAAAGCACGAATGTTCGCAATACTACATCCGTTAAAGCGTGAAACTTCAATTTCAATATATTCCAGGAGTTTGTAGTAATATTCCCATATTTATACAACAATAACGCAAACAAGCTAATGTCTATGCAACTGTTGGCCATTAAAACCCAACACTGCCAATGTTTTTGGTATATCTTGCTATAGTCTACAAGTTTGCCTTAGCCCAGTCTTTTGATTGCCTATGGTATTCTGGAATTCTGGCGAGATGAACCAGGAAATTAGAGCAAAATAACAATCAAGTTATCTCAAACAATGTTTATTTTATGTTTATGTGTGTTGGAGCGTTATTTTTATATTTTTATTTGTGTTGTTTCTAGCTCCTGGCTCCAGCCATTGTCAAGTTATTTTTGCTCCCGTCTTGACAGACATCTATGCACGAGACAGTGTATTCGATAGACAAGGTCGGTTTACCAACACTCTTAAAAAGGACACGTCAGGTTATTTTGAGCGATTCTAATTTTTCAAAGAACTTGAGAACAAATTACTGTAAGAATATATGGCATCGGTTTTCGAATTTTTTTGCTTTCAAACAGTAATAGAGAGATTCAGATTTGACTTCCTCCACCACTTCTACTACCTTTTACCGATTTTTAAACAATTTGATTGGTTAATCGGGTAGGTCCGGCACATCTGATTGGCTGAAAGATAGGTTAAGGTAGTGGTGGAGGCATTGGAAGCCAAATCTGAACCTCTCTTATATTGAAGCCTAAATTGGTCATGTCATGACCGAAGCCTATGCCATGCTCAGCTGTATTGTTTCTAAATGTGTGGTTATTGGGAGATTTGGTGATGTCATAATTTGCAACCGGGTTTAAAACGCCATCGGCATGCCGAAAACATCACACGTGACGACGAGTTTGTTCCAAAACAACAAGGTTGCTATAGCTGACAACTTGTAGGCACCACTTACTGCAACATGGTCTACTACAACATATCGGTTGTTTGTAATGAGTCTAACTCGTTGTTTATTGGCTTTTTAAGGTTCTGTTGGCTCTAGTGTAACTAGCAATCAACCCAGCTTGGCTATAATTGTTCGTAACTTAAAGATATGCAGTGAGAAAGTTCTCAATTGCGTTGAAGCTACCAAACAGGCCAACCTCAGGCTCAACAACATCGATGAACTTAGTATGGATGAACTGAGGGAGGTGAGGATTTGGATTTCTTTAAGCCCAGTTTCCATTTAGTCGTGAATGTCGTGAATGCATCAAAATGACCGATGTGATATGTACGTCGAATTACACTTAATATGACTGATTTGAACACAGCCCACAAACGAAAAAGGTAGATCTAGACTATATCACATCGTCGAGAATGACTGTGTTACTACAGTTCAACCAAACGGAAACTAGGCTTTGTTGACAAGAGCTTTACAGCTAAGAAAATTAGAATTTGAGCCAAGGCGCTTTCAAAGCCAAATCATATTGCCTACGTGTAGTATTTTGAACGGACCATGTGATGATTGTCGCGTGATAAGAACGAACCCGTCAATCATCAGTATCAAACAACAGTCCAACGTGCAATGAGCAATGTTTATAACTGAACTGAACGGAAATCATATCTTTACATTCGCGGAAGTAATTGTCTCTCGGACTGCTTCTTCATCAAATTTATTGGAATATATTTTTCGCCTACGCACGAAACAAACCAACTCTATTCTTTGCCAGGTTTATGGAATCTTATTAATTTGAAGGACAACTATTTTCTCATTAGTGAGTCTTTGCAATCGGTTGATACGTCCTTTTGCGGATTTTCGTCTTGTTTTTTTCAAGGTTAACCTTAAATTTGCGTGGTTCGAGTTTTTATCGACAATTTAATATGTTCGGTGAATATTTTAGTGTATTCGTGAACTTCATATGCTTAAAAAAAGCAAGTGAAATAGAAAAGGCCCAGACATCATGCTTTATATTCTAGCTTGGATCACAGTATTCGTCTTCAGCTGAGCGAATGTCGACCCAGCAAAAACAACAACTTGCATTCAAATGTCTTCGCGAAGTTGTTAAATATCGAACAGATGAACTCAACATGTACCTTTGTATCCTTTAAACAAGTGTTAAAACTATTTACGTATCCTGTGCATGTAATGTTCCCGATTTTTACTGAACTTCAGAATAATTTCGGAGGGGATTCATATAAAAATGTTCATATATGTTTACTATTAAGCGCAGAGCAGCAACAGTAAAATTTTGTCTATTGTTTTTAGTTATTCGCTCTGTCAGTAATTGTGTCAAGCGCCCTGTACTTTTACTTTAACGCTGTAGTCTTCTTTGTCACAATCGCTTTAAAATCGCTATTAAAAGTCCTCATGCTAAGACCCTCCCTCTAACAACCAAGAATTATCCAGCATAAATAAAGTTAGTTTAACTATTTGCCAGCGAGAAGGGACTGATGGAATCCATTACTTGAATATATACAGTAGCTAGTTTCGATTTCCTCCTCTTGTATCACTGGATCTATAAGATATGATCCTTACTGGAGCTCTAGGAAGAACCGTTTAGAAATAGTGGAGCTATCCTGTAAATAAAGTTAGTTAAGTTTAGGTTTTCTCCTGTAGTAACACTGGATCAATAAGAGATTATCCTTACTGGACGTCTAGGAAGAACAGTTTAGAACTGATAGAGCTATCCAGTATAAATAACGTTGTTTTGGTTTCCTCCTGTTGTAACACTGGATCTATAACATATGATCCTTAGTGAATCTCTATAGGAAGAACAGTTTAGAACTAATAGAGCTATCCAGTATAAATAAAGTTAGTTTAGTTTAGGTTTCCTCTCGTAGTAACACTGGATGATAAGAGATTATTCTTACTAGACCTCTAGGAAAAACAGTTCAGAACTAATAGAGCTATCCAGTATAAATAAAGCTAGTTTAGTGTGGGTTTCCTTCTGTAGTGACATTGGACCAATAAGAGATTATTCTTTCTGGACGTTTAGGAAGAACCTTTTAGAACTGATAGAGCTATCTATGCAGTATAAATAATAAAGTAACTTTAGTGTAGGTTTTTTCCTGTAGTAGCACTAGATCAATACTAGCCGAATTGGACCTCATAGTTTTGAACTGAGGAACCGGAATAGGTAAAATGCAGCAAAAACGTAAATTGTTCGGTATTGTACCTTGACGTTCACATATAGATATCATCGAGAATTCTCTATTTATCCTTTGCAAACACCTGGAATACTATTACCTTTACTGTGTACCCTCTGACCGTGAAGTATATACGTTGCAAAGTTCCGTGACTGGAAGGACAAAGCCTCGCCGACTACAAGGTTCCTAAACACTCGTACATTTGGTCAAAAATCTGTTTATGTAATCATCACTAACATTAGTTCTTACAGATTTTAGTTCTTATGGCGACGAACAGTCCAGTGATCGCGGTCAGATAAAGAATAAATTCAACGCTGGGGTAACAAGAGCTGATATTGAAAAGGTACAGTTTGGTTAGCACATACCTGCGCGCGCTCGTTGTATATCACGTGATGTGCAACAAGTTGTATTTCTAAAGTACTGTAAAATTTTAAAGCTTTCGTCATTTTAAGAGATTTTTTAATTGTTCGGTCTATGGTATGAGTCAAAACAGTGGATCGCTAATATCTCGCTATCCTGATAATTTGGTCATGCCGTGCAAGTTTAAAATAGTTCTTTTTTTACAAAATTGATTGACTCATGGGGCCAGACCGTCCGGTTGTATCAAAGGCGTTTGGCTTAAACGGCAGATGAGTGAAATTTAAAAATCAAATTTACATCTTGTTATAACCGAACTTATAAATTTTATGCAATAAATATTTAGTTTTATATGTAATTGTTGTCAAGGCTGTAACTAGAACGTTGAACTTTTGGGGCGATGGCGAGCGGGGGGGGGGGGATTCATAATATATAAATCTGCCCGACCAATTTCTTTTAAAATCAGTATTGGTTGATTTCAAAATAAATAGAACACGAATGGAGTCTCGCCCCTAATTTACGCCCTAATTGTCCTTCAGTGGATTTGATCGTGCAATACGCAGACTTGTTTTAAATTTTTGATTTATTCGTTTTGGCTAAACGCCTTTAATACAACCAACCCACAGTCTATAAGCACGAAAATATTTAAACAGGGAAATAAATATGACCAAACTGTTGGACTTAATTCACCAGTGCTGAAGAACTAAACAATTTTTATGACAAGCCGCAAATGCGCCAGATCGCTAGCTCGCTGCAAGCGACTTCATGCAAGCACAGTGACAGTTTATGACAGTTTATTTTAGAGGCGAGCACTCGCAGCGAACTTTACGAGTTGGTTTTGCGATGAGGGAAAAAGAGAAAACTTTATAACCATAAACCTTCAACTCACATTTTTCTGTTTTAGTTAAAAACTGAAGCCGCTACATGTTTGACCGACACATTCCTCAGAAAACTCAGAGATATAGAAAAGGTGCGACACTGTCGATTTTCTGTTATATTTTTAAGCTCCCCGAAGCATCTCTCCGCCTGTGCTTCGAGGGTTCTTCTTCGGATTCTCGGGTTTTCCTTTCTTTCAAAATACACATATTATGTGTGTGTAAATAGTAATATATGCAATTAAGACCCTGTCACACGGTGCAATTTCTCTTGCAACTTGCAATGCAATTTTACTCTTGGGAGATGTAAAATGCGCAAATACAAGTTTCCATCAGAGTTTGCTAATATATTTTTAACATAGCAAACATTTGTCACAAATTGCAACTTGCAACGCAATTCTACTCTTAAGGGATGTATCTCTTAAGAGTAGAATTGCGTTGCAAGTTGCAAGTTGCAAGTTGCAAGAAAAATTGCACCGTGTGACAGGGCCTTTAAACGAGTCAGAAATAATAAATACACAACCCCACCGGCGTGTAGCTTTCAATTTTTATCGTGTCTAAATGAAAGTTATCTATCAATCTTGATCCTCATCTTTGCAATATTTTCAGACGCACGGACCATCTCGTGCGGGATTTGTCGATGCTTTAACCAGAAGAATCAAAAGGTTACTCGTACTTCACGGACCATCAACTGCATAGATTTGCTTGTTGGGGTGAGATGCATTCGTGGCGAACAGCTGTGTAAAACACAAGGAAAACATCTAATTTTTCATATTGATTTCTTGTATACATGCAATTGAAAATAAAAATGACGCATTTTTTCAGCCAAGATGGACCTTCGAAAATCCGGAAAATATTTCTGTTTTCCCGTCTTCGGGAAAATATTTCTGTTTTCCCGTCTTCGGGAAAATATTTCTGTTTTCCCGTCTCCGGAAAATATATTCTGTTTTACCGTCTTCAACCTTATTGTAGCGAAACGTAGCGTATTTCATTGTTTCGTGAACACTCAAGCAGAACAAATGATATGGACACAATAGAATACGATACGTTTCTCTATGATATGGTTGAAGTGAAAAACGAGCTTATGTGGAGTGTCGCATCGTAAGAACGAACTCGTCAAATGAACATATCAGACATCAATCCGAGTTTAAACACTAAAAATATGTTGATTGTTCACAAAAAATAAATCGAAAGGAAACGGGTTAAATAACCGCCGCTGTGCTGCACTGCTGAGTTCCCCGACTGTCCATTTGCTAAAAATGTGGTGGTACCACAAATCTCCGATCTAGAGGTTCTTGGCCATTCGTAAGCGTTTTTTGGGGGACTAAAACACGGGGGAGCTTATACACAGGAGGGCTTATTAAACAAGGATCACGTTTTGGGGGTGAAACTGAAATACCAAAATTGAAACAAACTTTATTTCACTGACCAAAACAACTTTAATAAATGAAACAACGAACTAGTGCTGTATGTGCACGGAGATGTGGCTTATAAATGGATAGTGAGAACATTGGGCGTATACTGGGGGAGGGGCTTATAGTCGGTGGTTTACGGTATTTGACTGTTACACCTCGCTACAGCGTTGTATTCGAAACTAAGGTGACTGATGAAACAATTTGAGATATGTGATAATATCACATTTAAACAGGCCCGGGTGTGGGTACGTGGGACTATGGGGGCACGGGATCCGGACTTCTACTTGGTTATTTCATTATGTTACGGATCATAACTGTATATACGCGCAATCATGGATTAGGGTTAGGCTTAGCCCTAGCCTCGTTCCCAGGCGCTTTCTAATTTTCTAATCAGGAAAAGTGTATAGGATTGTATATATCGATTTAATATCGTGAATGCGCGCGGGAAACACGCGAGGAGAAAATAAAGGGAAGGGAGCGAAAGCGCCTGGCAGAAAATGAATTCAAGATGGCGGAATGCGTGGATCAGCCACTGCCAAGTTTAATAGAAACTCCCCTCGACGATATAAGCGAAGAAGAGCAGCTTCGAGATTAGATTTCTTAAGGCTTTCGGTAATCTCTTCCATCTATCAAACACATGTATGGCCAACACACGCGACTGGAAAACGAAATTCTCAATAAAATACTATCTTATCACTTTTTCGTTGAATCATACACTTTTTTCTGCATTTTCTGCCAGGCCCGACCGCGCGTTTCCGACTGTGTTTTCCACGCAATACCCACGCAACGGTAACGGTTGGGCCTGGGGACGAGGCTGGCTTAGCCCCAATACCTCCAGCGAAAGCGTTATATTCGAGTTCGTGTAGCCACGCGCGGGTCTCTCGCGAGCAACTAAATGTGGGAAAGTGGCGGGAAATTTTCATATTTCAAGTTCAAAATGGCGGATATCCAAATGTTGTTAATATAAATATTTAGTCAAAGACAAAGAAATTGCACGTAATTTGACGGAAAACATGCAAAGGCAACACGAAATGCTCTAAGAACATTTTCGGACGCAGACAGGAATGTCCAAGGGCTTACAGATGAAGAAATACTCTGGCGAAACCTTCATATATTTGTATGTACTCCATGTAGCTCTATTTTTATGTCGCCTATTTTTCGTTATAATATATAATTTATAGACATTCTGCTGGGGGATTTCGGTACTGAGGGTAATCATTGATCTGAAAATACATAACCTTGATGGAGTCCCTCCTATACCTACAAAAATCGTGGCTATTACTTTTGATGTCCAACACCCGGTTCTCGGCTCTACTTGTGGCCCCAAATGATGAACCCAGATCGGTAAATATTGCCAAAATATCTACTGATCTACATGTTTACTGCTTGAATTAGAATGTTAACTAGTTCAAAACATTGCAAATTGCTCAGATACAGACATACAGCTTTGGATGCACTCCTGGTTCAGACGCCGTAAGTCCCAAGAAACGGGTCATATGGTGAAAGAGTTGAGGTCCCAATGGTGAAAGAGGTATCAAGACACGGGTGTTCGACATCAAAGTGGCCACGATTTTTGTAGTTATAGAAACCCTGTCCAGATTATCAAATTTGTGGGGGTAATATCTCATGAATTCCCCGCGCTCTAAGTGTACGAATGACATTAAAATATAATAGCACTATGGACGTATTGGCACTCGGAAAGGCATGATAGGGATTTGCAAAATTTCAGATCATTAAATTTTTAAGCTGCATTATTCTGTAACTTGTAGGTGATGACTGTGGAGTGAAGGTTTTCGCCGTTGCTTGCCACTTTGAAGGCCTGTATACTTTACCAAATTTTTCTCTGATCACAATAGGAATTTTGCATCGTTAAACTCTTGGCTTTAATGATTCGTGAGAAATTACGACATTTATGTCAACGAAGATTTGCTCTTACAAATTCTGCAAACACTCGTGCATGTGCATATACAACATTAATGCATTAATCATGATATGACAGTGAAAACGCTCCTTCTGCAGGCTGCTTTCCGTTAAGCTCTGCTGTTACGCGAGAATAATTCTATTCATTTACAACACAATATAATTGTTACCAGTCGCAATTACGCGCTTCGCTAATGATCGAAACCTTTTGCTGTGTGTTTTTAATCTTTGCACGTAAATTAATTTATTGTGCCTTGCCGCTTTTTACCATGGAGACCAACCTCGTTAGGAGCTAAATTGGTGATCATTTCGAAGAGTTCATCCAGCGCTGTTGCGTTTCAGTTTACACGTAGAAGAAAATTTTTTGTGTACAAAATACCTATGGCTATGTGCAAGAAGTCATTCGGTTAGTTTCTTTTTAAAGATAACCCTGGGCGAGATTGTGTTTTAAGCTTATAGAGGTGAGTATCTGTAATTTATCCTTTTACACAAATGTATCCAAACGGATTGCAAAATCACACGACCGATTGAAAATACGAATTGTGCCCATCGTTTAAATTGCCTTTCACAAGTGATCTAATTACTTATAATTTTTAAGCCGTATGATTTTTATTTACGAGTTGTGAAGGATCGTTAATAAGAGTACATAATTAAAATCGTACAACGAACCAACCATGGCTCATTTTTTTATTATATGAGTATAAATCCCACGGTTGACAGCGGATAGCAAGCACACAAACGTTGGATCATAAAGTTAGTCTAGATAAGGTTTCCTCCTATAGTAACGCTAGATCAGCTGGACTATCCTCACTTGAAGTTGATCTGTATAGGAAGAACAGCTTAGAACTGATAAAGATATCCACTCCAGTTTAATCCAATAGATTACGAGCTCGAGAGAGTTTTTAAGCACTATGAGGCCACAGTTAGTGCTTAGACTGGCTGGCCAGTAACTGTTGGCAATGTTGTTTTTTTCAAAATGACTAAATTCTTTGACGTTTCATGACTTTTGGCGAAGTTATTGAACAAATGAAGGAAGATGAATTAACAAAAAGTACAGCAACAACTTTTGATGCTAAACTAAGAAACTGTCGAAATACTGCAATTCTTTAAAAACTTTTTTGATGATTTAAAACGACAAAAGATCAGAAAATTTTTAGTATATCTCTAAATCATTCATCTGCCTAATTTCCGACGATTTTGTATGTTTAAAGGCTCACATAGACAGGACGCGATTTCCCAAAGCAACGCGAATTTATATTGTGCTTGTATATTTGTGAAGAAATTATACTATATATAAAACAATTAATCGCCTCAGGCTTGTGTAATTACCTCTACCGGGCCAATATACTAACTAGTTATGTGACTTCTTTTTATTAGAAATTCTATAATTGGTTTCTGCATAGAGAATGTTGCGCTAACGATATGCTGGTCCCAAATGAAATTTCGGGGGACGATTCCGAACCTAACACATGCCAGATTGTTTCCCCTTCGTCCGGTGCATCCACCTGTGTGAAAAGGAGAAAGGAATTGGACACGAGGATGTCAAGTTCTTCAAGAGGCATCGCTCTTACTACTTTACCTATCCTAAACAAGTTACCCAATTCGCAAGACATTGGTTCAAAATTCCAAGTTTCCACAAAGTTTTCAAATTCAGACAGCAATAATTCCACGTTGCAGCATTTTAGTTTGCCTAGCTTAACTCCAAAGAACTCAATACACTGTTCCCGGGCGAACATGTGTTCTTCTAATGATTATTCAACCAAACCAATGGTTTTCCACTCCAATTTCACGCGGAACACGAGTTCATATGGTACCCGATCATGGCCCCTTGCAGGGGAAAATTGCCCGGGTTTTAAACCTCTCGGATATCGGACACGGCCAACGTTTGGCGAGCGATGCCTCAAATCGGGAGAACAGTGGGCTGCTCCCCGCGAGGAGCCTGGGCCTACTTTGCCAGTTTTGGATTTGTTCACGGACGATCCAATTAAACGTAGGTCTCGCGAGACTGCGAAGAACGATCGGATAACCAAGCCGGTAAAACGAGTTTCCTGGCTTCGAGAAAACAGGTTTCCTGCCCTAATTGACGCATACAATACTCACCAAGGGCTTTATAATATTGATACGAAATCCCATAATTCGATCATTGGTTACAGCATGAGCCAGGAAACAGATTTTCCAGCAATTACATCATGCAAGTTCTATAAGAATAGTGGGATACATGAAATTTTTGAAAAAGACTGTTCAGAATGTAACCCACAGGCTCGCATTAGCGACGCAAGCACTTTGAAGTCGAATTCATCGAAATATCACATTCACCTGCCCACAACAGATTGACACTCACCGCGACGGTGCTTTCACTGATGTGAGTTTTAGTAGAGAGATGGCCACTGCGCGTGTGGTACGTACAGACGTGAACTGCTGGAGACGAGCAGATAGCTGGCAACATATATATTATGATGGAAATTTTAAGTTGAACATGTTTTAAAGTTTTAAGTAATATTGCTATTACTATTGACCATCGATGGGAGTCTGGATGAACTAATATAGCGTCTCGTACTCCACTAATATAAATAAATCTAGATCACGCGTCCCTGGGATACAGTGTGAGATTTAGATACACAGGCTGGGATCAACTTTTCTTGGTCAGATTTTTCTAACCAAATTGTTTTAGAGTACTTGTTCTTAAATACATACTTCATCCAATCTTGTTCTCCTCAGTTTTAAACTTAATCTTTGTTGGAAATTTCGTGAATTGACTGCTGTTATTCATTTATGTTTCGTTATTTTTGTTGTTATATATTTCTCTTTCTTCATTTTTCGTTATTTATTTTATTTATTTTAATCCAGTGACTGCTTTCGTAGAAGTCGTATTTTCTGCTTCTGCACTTTGACAGATTTGTACATGAGTTTCTTTGTTCCTTTGTACTCTGATTTTCCTAAAAGTCGTATTTTTCTTTGCCTTCGCAGTTTTAGCATTGAACTCTCTTTTGTTACTTTATGCAGTGACAGTTTTCCTAGAACTCGTGTTTTTGCCTTCTGAACTTTACCAGTTAACTTCTGCGCTTTGCCAGCTTTAACCTTGAACATTTTTATTGTTTCTTTATGCAGCGATTGTTTTCCAAGGACTCGTTTTTTTGGCTTTTGAGGTTTACCTAATTTGACCTTGTACTTTGGCCACGTTCCTTTCATATCAAATTTTGGATGAGTTTCGTATAATGTCATAAATACAGGCGTCAATAATGACGTCATAAATGCATTATTGTTCGTTACCTTCCAGTCCTTCGACGGACTAGCCTTCACTCTGGCAGAAGGCAGATCGTAGCTGAGTTTTGTACTCAGGCCATTCGCCTCTAAATGTATCCCATAAGACGTTGTCTTGCTTTGAAAATTGTTTTTTGCTGAAATCAATTTGATATGAAGTTCGATAGTTAATATTAGGACTTTCAAAATATCTGTATAAGTTGTCATGCCCTAAAAAGGTTAAAGATAAGAGTTAGAAAGGACCGGACACCACAACAGTTTGAACCAATTACTATGGGCCCTAAACAGCCCTGTAGCCAGCTCGAGAGGGTATATATTCATTTCTACGTGTTCTCAGATCATAAAAACTATCGATTTCAACTGAAATTGATTGTGCTGAACACGTATATATACACCCCTACCATTATCGAGTTGGCCTACAGCGCTGGCCCAAACGTTATATTAGATAGAAAAATAAACTAGATATACAGTATAATTTTTAACCGCAGCGCACACTGTGATCGGCCAGCTCCTCTTCTGAGATTGAGTTAAGTAAACATACAACTGGCATAATATTAATAACTCTATTGGTAAGTAGAGCATATGGCAAGACATGAAAAATAAATGAAAAATAAGTGACTTCCCAAATCCTGCAGGTGGTTTCAAATATGCTGGAGAAACCAATATTCGGCGTCCAAATCCGAGGGCAGACCATTTATGTCCCCTCCACAATAATCAAAAACAGTTGTATTTTTAAGTTGAAGACAAGTGTTTCGTAGTCAGTGAATAACCACTTTTAGATCGATCAAGTTTAGAAAAGTTTTCAACTTGCTTTCGTGTGTTCGTGATGACCAGGTCTAATACATTGCTTCTTATGGTGTTCATATTGCGAGGGTCTTACTTAGAAATCGTCCAATGTTCGTTAAAATTTATCTTGCTTGAAATCACCTCAATGTTTGTTTTAAGATTATCAATTTCTCGTGGTGAATTGAAGGAATTAGATTTAATCGCCAGTATTACTCCGTCTGCAGTGCATGAGACCGATCATTTCTGTAGGTAGCATACTAGCTAGTCGTGAAGATTTCGTGGCTGCATTGCCGTGTAGGCCGACATCAAAACACTGACATTTAAACTATTTTTTTAAAGAATACCTCGACAAAGCACACATTTTAACATGTATCAATATACAAGATGGAAAAATCTTCCCCCCAAAATTTCATTTTTTGATGAAGAGATTACCCAGCTGGTTAGCTCTGTACACGTATTCGCAATCATCCCTTACATACATGTCTTTGTAATCATCCCTTTAAACTTCCAACAAGTCTGATGATAGCAACAAGATTTTACAACTGCTTCCCGCTTGTTCCAAATTAGCAAATTTTTTCACAATGTGGAAAAAGTTGCGCCAACACTGCGTGTCGGATTGTCAACAGCTTGTGGAGCTCTATCGGAATAAAACAAATGTAAACGGGCATGAGAATGTCCTTTGTAAAGATCAGAAGATCCTTTCACCACAAATGTATTAAAATTTATACTTACAATATGTGAACAGCACTTTTATATTGGCAGTATAAACAATTCTCAGATAAGAAACAGCGGTGTATGAGGCGTGTAAAATAGCACACATCTATATAATATTTACTCGAGTTTCACCTGATGAATGTCTTACACAATTATATACTGGATATTATTAGAGTATGAGACCAACAGGTGGCCACATTATCTTTATTTTGATGTTTACTGGTATTTGTATTGCTCTTAAATCTCACTTATTAAAGCCTGCCCATTTTTATAAATAATCTTAAGATTAATAATCTTTGATAATTTCAAGTGAAAATCCCACAAATTTCTAAATCTAAACAACTAAGCTAAGCCTGGCGTTCACTCCGCCTGCGAAAAGAGAAAGATTGAAAATGATTGTTGTCCTTTGAAACTTTAAATAGCTTAAACAACGACATCGGTATTCAGTGACGAGCCAGATCGACAAAATCATTGATGTGCATTAAAAGCGTCTAAAGTTATAATAGAGGAAAAATTATTCTGTATATTAAGAGAGTCAAGACTAGCCTGAAATGAACTTAGCGAGTCTAGCGTGTAACAAATGGCACAAAGTATTTAATTCTATTTGCAGCTATTATACTACTGTAACAGCTTGCCTTCTATTTCGATAAGGCAAAACAATGCACGAGGAGCGGACCGTTACAATATAACTTTATTACATCAAGATCAATGTAGCTCTTTATTGACTTCGATAAGTTCTTTACTCTTTCTTTCGACTATACAATTTATCTCTGACTCATTCTCGACTACTTTTTGCACGAAAGGAACTCGTCTTTCATAATAACGCAAGCCACTTTTCGTGATTCCCGTTACTGCAGGTATGTTTACATTGACTTATCCAATGAGAGTTAAGAGCTCATATCTCAGTCCCAGTCTACTGTTCAACTATTACTTACTCTGTAAATATTAGATAGTTCTTTTTGAAGATAAATATCAATAGTATAGATTAGATTGTAAAATTAGATATAAATATTACATTAAAAAAAATGTCATGCTCTACATCTCTATATAATTTTTACAGTGGAATTTTACCTTAACAAAGAGGAATTCGAGGACGTTGTAATTTGGTCAAGCCTCTGAGTAAACATTGCGAAGGTTTCTTCTTCGGCCAGGGCGATCCCAAGCCAAGGAAGTAGCAATTATCAAATGTGACAGTAGCCTCGTTCCCAGGCGCTTTCTAATTTTTTAATCAGGAAAAGTGTATCAGATTGTATATATAGATTTAATATCGTGAATGCGCGCGGGAAACACGCGAGGAGAAAATAGGGGGGAAGGGAGCGAAAGCGCCTGGCAGAAAATGAATTCAAGATGGCGGAATGCGTGGAGCTGCAACTACCAAGTTTAATAGATCTAGAAACTCCCCTCGACGATATAAGCAAAGAAGAGCAAGAAGAGCACCTTCGAGATTAGATTTCTTAAGGCTTTCGGTAATCTCTTCCATCTATCAAACACATGTACGGCCAACACACGCGACTGGAAAACAAAATTCTCAATAAAATACTATCTTACCACTTTTTCGTTGAATCATACACTTTTTTCTGCATTTTCTGCCAGGCCCGACCGCGCGTTTCCGACTGTGTTTTCCACGCAATACCCACGCAACGGTACGCAACGGTAACGGTTGGGCCTGGGGACGAGGCTGATGTGACAGCAATCAGCGTATGTTAACTCAGCTAGGGACCTGCCTAAATACATAGCAATGGTAATTCATTGTTACAATGCAAACTTCATTATAGCTTATGTCAAAATAGTACACCTCTGTGCATTCTATAATTAAACTGTGATATTAAATTTACGCTTGCCAAGTTCCACAAGCCAAAGGTCAATAAAACCTGCATTCGTGCATTGTGCTATTGTATGATCTAACTTTTGTATTTACTCAAACATTGCTTTTTTTAGCTCATTTCAACGCTACCTAATTATATATATACTAATGGTGATGTAGTACTCGGGTAAATATGATATTATGATATTGTGCTACTCAGAGTGTAAGCCACACTGGGCAGGCTGAAAAGTTTGCCTGGCCACAGCGGGATTCGAAGCAGCGACCTTTGGAATACTAGCCCCAAGTATTGCAAAGGTCGCTGGTTCGAATCCCGCTGTGGCCAAGCGAACTTTTCAGCCTGCCCAGTGTGGCTTACACTCGGAGTAGCATCACAATAACATAACTACCTAATTAGATCATTTTCACAATTCTATTCAAAATAATTCAACTAAGAATACTCTTCACCCCTTTGACTTACACACATACACTCGCGTCTCATATATTTTTATCACAAAATTATTCTTTATTTTACACATGCATGTTCACTTTTATAACACTACTTATAAAAATTAGCTGCCCATGTAGATATATACATACCTTTATCCTCTAGTAGGATGTAAATGTTGGCTAACGGAAGCTACAGTGCTTTAATACACCTCAAACTATGAAAAACATTCAATAAATGATAATGAAAGCTAATCAAATAACGAGCATATATAAGCACCCAGCAAACGAAGAAATTGATGCTTGCATGTGCATTGATTTTTGCTAAAATAGAACAAAGAGCGCCAAAACAACAAAATTTGAAGCCTATTATTCAAGTGATGCTTTTTCATCTATTTTGCATTTTCAAAAGCTTAAATGAAAAGGCTCATTCCCATAACATGAAAAATGTAAAAAAAAGAGGTTGTTGCAAAATTTGAAAATCATTGATGTTATTGAGCTGTGTTTAAACTTTTGGAAAGGCACTATAACTGTCACTGTTAGATTTTTGCAGCAACGACGAATCACAATTACAAGAGCGAGCCGACTTTAGCAAGTCGATACCGGCACTGGCAATGATACTCAAACCTTCGGACAGTTTTACTATGATTCGTTTCGCCACCAAACCCCCTGAATCCTCTTCCCTTCCCCTTCGTGCTTTTCTCTGCTCGAAATCATCGACTTGCTGGCGCACATCACAAAGCTCATAACAAGACAAAGTTATGATAGATAACAAAGCTGACAGGAATACAAAAAAAGTTAAAAAGTAGTAAAAAAAAGCAGTAAAATGTTGCTGGTAGGCTAAGCAGCTAAGGCCACAGGACATAACCTAAGATGCAACTAAAGCAAAGGACGGTTAGTGCAAGCTGATTGCAGGCCTACGGGCATATGCCAACTAACTGATGGTCCGCGAATACATATAGCAACAATGTTGCAAGCAAGCACATAAATGTTAACAGGCTGAGGGCAAAGGCAATCACTGCCACAATTGCTGACCGTACTAAAAGCCTAATGACATATGCAAAGGCATATGTAGCTTCACAGCTGATAGCTCAAACGGCGGGCACCACCCCGTAGCAGACACACGCAGGTAGGTTTCACGACATACAAAGAGCACCCAAAAATGCCGCAGGAAAAGAGGGGGGGGGGGGGTTTGAAGTTTCACCTAGTGGTAGCTGTGCACAAATGGCAACTGTTGACAGTGAACTAAGCCTTATATACCCTGGACACCTCCCCCCCCCCACCTAGAATTGCCCCAGGCCTGGTAGAAAAACTCGCATGAATAACCGTATGTTAATTATCCTTATTGCGTGAACGTCCATTTGAAAGTTTGGAATGTTTATTTAAAAATCGCAAGAGTTTTAGATGTAAGGTTTTGGAGCAGATGCATAATCTGAACACTATTTGATGTAATTTCAGAACCACTGAAGTACACAAACCTTAAAAGTTAATGTTGAAAATAATTTGTAGTGTTACATACTAATTTATCTTTGAAACGTGCAGGATTTGTGACTTTGTAACAGAACTTTCCTCCTTTAAGATGAACTACTTGAGCACAAAAAAAGCTAGCAAAGGTGGAATTTGTTTGAAGTTGAGATGAATTGACGCAGTTGAGTTTGTATGAAGTGCAAAATAGTTGAAGTGGAAGACAATTGCTTAACTTAGATAACAAAGGAAACTGCAACAACAAAGATATGAAATTCAATGCTATTACAATAGAGCACTAATGGTATTTAAACGAAACAAAAATTAACGCTCATGCTATAATTTAGATAGTTAGATGGATTAAAATAATATAAATTAGTTACAGATTTCCATTTGATAATATTTTTATTTTTTCAAATCACAGGATATTTTCTTTAACCTTGAAGATTTTTATTCTGGAAATTGAAATAATATGTTATTTTAATTGTCTATTCCATTTGCTTCAGTTCAAGTTTACTTTTCAAATAGTTTCGTAATAATAATATAAGAAAACATGTTTCACATTGCTTTGAACATGGTATTTTAACAAGTAAAGTAAACATTAGTTTATACTTCAAAGAGATTTGTTTATAACTCGACAAAGATACCTAGTTTCGAAATTGATTAAATTTAATCATTGAGCATTTTTTTCAAAAAGATTCAATCTTGCGTTTTCACTTTTCAATCCAAGGCCAATCTAAGTTATATATCTCGACTTTTTGGTTTAGTTTCTTTAACATTATAAAAGGCAACGAAGTGTTTTTTAGTGTTTTGTTGCATTAAAGGAAATGGCAACCAAAATTTTTATTGCGTCATTTGAAAGAGACTCTAAAAATAATACATAGAAGTCTTTTACATAATTTTTATATCTGTTTTACTTTGGGAGATATTTTCACATGTATAATCGAACTGTCCGCCATCTTGGATTAATTTTTAACCTCATTAACAATGTTTTGGTGACGTCATAACAGGGATAAGCCATTCAAAGCTTCTCCTAAATACTTACCACCAATAAAATATTTGTGAAACCTTTTCAGTCCGTGCTGAAATCCGAAACACTTACCATGTGTGTGGTTAATGGAGAAGATTAATCATTGTGTCGTAAGAAAAAAAGATTGCGTGACCCCAGTTGTGACGTATCATGCATATCTACAAATATCTAAGATGGCGGACCACTAAAGATTTCAAAATATCTCACCAAATAAGGCAGATATAAAAATTCTGTAATAGACTTCTATATATTGTTTTGGAGTCTCTTTCAAATAAGACGATAAAAATTTTTGTTGCCATTTCCCTTTCAAAGTAATATAATTTGGCACACACGTCTTTTGATGGCTGATAACTGCTTACATTTTGAACTTGTGGCAAATGCTGGTCCACTATTGAGTAACTTCAGTAGCCAGACAGCCAAAGCGTTGCTTTTCAGTTTATGAAACAATATAGCATTTTGACCGATAAAGGAAGACAATGAATGTTGTGAATATCAAAGACGATTTTCCAAGTTATTTCAACTAAATTATCATAATTTGTGCAGAAAGCGTCTGTTCTCATGTAGCTACAACAGAAGAAATAAAATGTTTGTAGCTTTCTTTTTTTAATGAATTCCATACACTGCTGTGCAGTGAAATGACCAAGACATTTGTTTCTGAAAGGACGTCGTTCTCTGCACAATATACAAAATTGTTTAGTCGTTGTTCTATGTATTTTTTGAACCCATATTTAATCAATTTCACATTTTCAGGTTAGAAACAATCAGAAAAATATATGGCTCTGAAGATTGAAACTTTACATCCTTGTCAATTTGGTATGTTTTCGTAAAAAGTAATCGTCGAAAAACTCTCAAAATTTTCACTTCATGATTATGATATATCATAACGTACAAACATTTTTCTTGAAAAGACCAAATTTTTTGGGACTTGCATGTTCATTCACTTGTGATCATTCTTTTGTGCTAAGCGCGGTGCATGAGTACACGTTTGTGATAGTTAATCTCTTTATTGTTATTGCAATTGTAATCTTTACAAATTCTTTTCAATAAATTGTTCACAAAATTCACACGTGACTAGAAATTTTAACTAGAAATTCAATTTCCATGGGAATTAAGAAGTTGAATGGAAGAATCCCCCTACCCCAAACAGCTGTCCAAATGCTACTTCCACCTAAGTAGAAGTACTTGTATATGCAGAACAAGTACTACACTGCGACTCACGATACTAGTTGCATAAGATATTTATGCCGTACGTGCTCAAAATGAGCATTACTATTCATTAAAATTTACGAACATCAAAACAAAGTTGTGGGAAGATCTTTACGATGTTGATATTTGATGTTAGTCACATGACTGAAAATATATGGCGCTATTCCATATTTCAGGCGGACCACGCTATTAGTTTTAAAAATATGATAACACGATAAGACGTCGTTTTTAACTTAATTGGAAGTGGAAACGACATTCTTTAACCAAAAACAGCATAGGTAACAACAAGAGAATGTTTTAGTTAGAAAATAAACGCACTTGGTGTCATAGTTAAAGGATTTTTCAAGGAATACGGAAGAAAAGTGGGATTCTGGACTTCTAAAATGGATAAGAATCGGAGGTATTAGGCGTTTGAAAGAGAACTGTTCGTAAATTATCATGATCAACGTCTATCGACATTTTGAGAAAGTTTGCTTTGCCATATATCTTCAAAACTAGCAATGATGGATTCCTGGTAAGCAATAATAATTCTAAAAGTACCTCCATTGGTGTCGTGGAATAAACGTTTGGAACTGGATTGAGACAAAAAAATGCTTGAGAGCACAACGGAAGTTTGTCCTTTTGACGGGCAGACGAAATCAGCATGATAAAGCTTGGAAAATGCATGCATGGGTTAGATTCAATATATTCAATGATAGTATGTGACAGGCGAGGCCAAGGAGTCAACAAAAAAGTGGTAAAGTAAACGAGTTCTGCTGGTAACAGCGGAAATAGGGATCAGAGGTCTCTTTTGCACATTTAAGCACATATGAAGACATGTTGGCTGCTAATAATACGGATCTAAATTATCGTTCTACCACTTGTTTGGCAGGTACCTAAAACCTTTCATCAGAAGCTCCTTTTCCCAGCATTAGGTCATTATCATGTTGATCTCGACTTATCTGTCTTGTCTGTCTCGACTTGTTGTGCTCTCAAGCACTTTTTTGCCTCAATCCAGTTCCAAACGTTTATTCCACGACACCAGTGGAGGTACTTTTAGAATTATTATTGCTTACCAGGAATCCATCATTGCTAGTTTTGAAGATATATGGCAAAGCAAACTTTCTCAAAATGTTGATAGACGTTGATCATGACAGTTTACGAACAGTTCTCCTTCAAATGCCTAATACCTCCGATTCTTATCCATTTTAGAAGTCCAGGATCCCACTTTTCTTCCGCTCCACGTATTCTTTGAAAAATCCTTTAACTATGACACCAAGTCGGTTCGTTTATTTTCTAACTAAAACATTCTCTTGTCGTTACCTATGCTGTTTTTGGTTAAAGAATGTCGTTTCCACTTCCAATTAAGTTAAAAACGATATCTTATCGTGTTATCATATTTTTAAAACTAATAGCGTGGTCTGCCTGAAATGTGGAACAGCGCCATATATTTTCAGTCATGTGACTAACATCAAATATCAACATCGTAAAGATCTTCTCACAACTTTGTTTGGATGTTCGTAAGTTTTGATGAATAGTAATGCTCATTTTGAACACGTACGGCGTAAATATCTTATAGAACTAATATCGTGAGTCGCAGTGTACTTATTTTAGGTGGAAGTAGCATTCGATCAGGGTAGTCGGCGAAGAGGAGACCAACATTGCAAATGCTAAGGCAAATTGCTAAGTTAATCTTCTCCAGAGAGGAGCCGCGCATACCTGACGTTAGCGACTTAGTAATTAGCATGCAAACTTGATTTCTATGGCCAAAATAACAAGTGCCCCGAACTGACCCTTCCTACTGTGCACCTGTGTATGTTTTAAGCTGTCCTCAGTCCTACGCTCCTGCATTCCATTCATTATTTTCACTATCGCACACCCCATTCCAATGATTAAAAAATTAAAATTTCGATAATGTAGGCATATTAAATATAATTTATTTGGTTATTTTAGGCCAAATGTAAACAGAAGAAAGTCGAAAGTAGAAATATCAAACAGGGCTGCAGTATTTTTCAGGGACCCAATGCCTGTCAAAGTATTTTCTGCAAGTAATGGAATGCCTTGCAAAAAAGTGATCGAGGGCCTCCTTACTTGACCTCTAGGATGAACTGTTCAGAACTGATAGAGCTATCTAGCGTAAATAAAATTAGTTTAGTTTAGGTTTATGGCTATAGTAACACTGGGTCAATAGGAGATTATCCTTACTGGACCTCCAGGAAGAACAGTTTAGAACTGATAGAGCTACCATGCAGTATAAATAAAGTTAGTTAAGGTTTCCTCCTGTAGCAACACTGGATCAATGAGAGATGATCCTTACTGGACCTCTAGGAAAAACAGTTTAGAACTGTTAGAGGTATCCACTATAAATGCAGTTAGTATAGTTTCGGTTTCCGCCTGTAGTAATACTGGATCAATAAGAGATCGTCCCCCACATCAGCGTGAGAGGGAGACAATGCGTTATTCACCGGTGAGTAACGAAAAAATTACGTGAGCCATCACGTGAAGACGCAACCTTTGGACAGATTTTATATTGTTGTATGCCAAATCAAATTTAACCTCATTCATTTTAGAAATTAAAATTTTATGTATTTTCGTATGTACTTCGCTTTATTTTGTCACTTCTTGACTCTTGGTACATAATAAAATTCTTATTGACTGCGCCTTCAGGGAACAGTCTGTGTTGTGGACCATTGACCGTCGATACATCAACAATCCGGGTCCACAAAAGATACTATTTCCTTCGGTCCCAGTCAATAAGTGTTGAATATGTCGACTTTTTTATATTTCAGTTAGGACAGAGGACAGCCTCGGTACGGACATCCTGGTCAATCTTACCCAATATTGAACCATCTAACACTGAACCATCATACTCCAGTGAAAACAGATGATCCAGAGGACCAGAGCCCAATGTAAGCTGTAAGCTATTCCTATATTTTGTCTTTTTAAAAACTCGTAGCTCTAACATACGAAAGGTGCATAGCGCTATTCACCGGAAAGTCATTTTTCCAATTCCCGGCAGAAAGGCTTAAAAACAATAAATCAGGGATACTGAACTCGCAAGAGGTAATTAGTGACATTAACCAAAAATGCACACTGTCCGGTGGATAGTACTATTCACTTTTGACACAGCCGAGCCCAGATTGACAATACAGTCGTATCGTGTGGAACTTTAATTAAGACCTGTCTACGCGATACCAGTTGTTGTATACGATTCTCATTCTGTACACTGTGTGATCTAACACTATATTTTCTGTTTTAGCTATAATTTTTGCTTTTAATTCTTTTCCTCTCCCATAGTGGGTGTGTTCCCCAAACTATAGTGGCTATAGTGGGTGTGTTCCCCAAACAACCCCCCTCCCCCCCAAAAAAGTAAACTAAACTAAATTAACTTTATTTATACAGGATAACTCTATCAGTTCTAAACTGTTCTTCCTAGACGTCCAGTAATGATCATCTCTTACTGATCCAGTGTTACTGCAGGAGGAACCTAAATTAAGCTAACTTTATTTACATTGGATAGCTCTATCAGGTCTGAACTATTCTTCCCCGAGGTCCAATAATGGTGTTATCGTATTGATCCAGTGTTTTTATCCTCTTAGAAGAAACTTATTTGGAAAGAGGAAGACGCTTAACTACGTAATAATTATATCATGTTGGAATTCAGAACGACTGAATAAATAACCAATAGTAGGTAGTAGCTTAAATGGAACAGCGGGAGTAAATATGGGTAAAAACCTAATTTATTGAATACTAATTTTATTCAAACTAATCCTGCAATCCTGGGTGTAAACCAGGATTTCAAGATGGCGGATTTGCATCTTAAATTCTTTCAAAATATAACAAATTCCAAAAGCATATACATTTTCTCCAACATAAAAGAAATATTTGTAATTATAAACAATTTTACTTGCCATTTATAAGATTTTGCGACCGAATTTCACGAATATCTATATCGGACGTCATCCTCCGTCAAATTCAATATCTACAAAAACGTCATGTAAGACAATAAAAAAGCACTAAAAACCAAAAACCCTCTGCGGAGAAGAGGGGACAAAATATAAAAAGACCCCCACTTCTGTTTCTGCAGTTTCTTGACGTTTACAATAGTTACTCTGTGTTTTTTTTTCTGTTTTCAGAAGCGATTATCGATTTCTTTGCAAATACTCCAACTTTCTTTTTTAAAATAATACTTTTCATCAAAGGTAGTGTTTTTCGGTTGATTTCATTTGTGAAATGTACGAAATACAATTTTTATCGCGTTTCATCGGTCTCCATTGCAGAAAAATAGAACAAAGTACAGTACAGAATCATAATTTTCTGAACAACTTTATAACATAACACCTTGTAAATAAATAATAACTATAGGTCATATATATTCAAAGTCTCGTGTAATTCAATATTATTTTGTGTCAAGATGTCTTAAGCTAAAGACGAAACGCTGTCGAAACGTTACTAATAAACTTTAAATCTTGCTGTTTTAATGGGGTTTTTAAAGTTATATTTAGGGCTTTCGTAAGTGGTTACGTGTGTGACATGTTATATAGTATTTTTCATTACATTAACTATTATCTTTTCCATACCAAACATTATTATATTAAAGCTAGATTTGAACATTTAAGTAAAATAAACGGTGAATGTTGTGCGTGTTAGCTGCCATGGTGTACTGGTCAAAGAATGGTGTTACTAATCCACGGGGCTAAGTTCTATCCCTCTCCCTGCCTTGAATCCTTTTGCGCCTCGTCAACGCTAGGAATTAATTATAAAGTGCAAGAAAAGGATTAGCTATGATAAAAAAGTTATAGCTTTCACCACTTGAGCTTATGTCCAAGTGGTACCTGCTAGTCTGGCAGGCTGTTCGCCAATGAATCCTCGGGTTCAAGGACAGTGTTGTCAGAATAGGAGGGACAATAGTAGGGGCGATTCTGCCCTGAAACTTCTAGATATGAAAACCTGGGAAGTGCACTAGGGAGGATAAAGAAACAAGGCTGTTTTATCTAAATTTTTTAATGCAATTTTTCCCGAAGGTATTCATGTATTCTCAAAAAATTCCATCAAAAAATTTAGAAAAAAAAGTAAAACAGCCGTGTTTCTTTATTTTCACTAGTGCACTTCCCATGTTTTCATATCCAGAAGTTTCAGGGCAGAATCGCCCCTACTATTGTCCCTCCTATTCTGACAACACTGTCCTTGAACCCGAGGGTTCGTTAGCGAACAGCCTGCCAGAATAGCAGGTACCACTTGGACATAAGCTCAAGTGGTGAAAGCTATGACTTTTTTATCATTGCTAATCCTTTTCTGCCAAGTCTGTAATTAATTCGTAGCCTTGACGAAGTCCAAAAGGATTAATTCTAGGGCAGGGTGGTGTTCGATCTTAGCCTCATGCATTGATAACACCTTGCCTCAACCACTACACTACAGTGGCTAACACAAACAACGTTTACCGTTTATTCTACTTAACCCTTTTTCTTGTCCGGACAAAACTGGAGACTTCCCGCCGTTATTTCCCCGTTCTTCGTAGAGAATTAATGACGAGAAGACTTAAATCTGGTCTAAACCACTGCACAAACCACTGCAGTGTAAACCACTGCAGTGTAAAGCACTGCTTGGCTCTGTTATATATGGCTGACTTCTTCACAAAGCTTGCGGGAAAAGAATGCAAGATGCACGGACAAGCTTAAAACCTTTAAGGTACTTGTTTTCTTTCAGGAATAAGTCAAAGACAAAGTTCGCTAAATCAAAGCTGTGTAGTCATGTTTTAAGTCGTTCAGCTATCTTTAACGCTCTTTTATGATAAGGCCTTTGCAAGTGGGGGGAAGTCGACGTTTGCACAACTAAACACTTTCATCTAGATCGAGCTTTATATGCCATTGCGTTCAGTGTCCTTGCGCTCAGGTAGTTATTCAAGCCAAAGGATGGCATACAAAGTACTGATTTGGTCTGAGATAGGTTGCTGTGCGACGTGTTATTGACAATTATGTAATTTGCATAAATGAGCAAGGCCAAAGTAACACCGCGGTCAAACGTTTCCGCATGCGCGAATTGTCCGCCGAAGAAGTAGAAGAAAATCAACTGAAAATGATGATAGAACATCGCTACCGATGGTCGTTGATTGCAGTGATACTTCACTTGTTGGCATATTATATAATTTTCATTGTGAGCACTGCTGTTTGTTGCATGTGTTACATGTAAATATCTCTAAGGATATTTAGCAGGAGTATCGCTGTCGCCACGTTTTAATATGAAGCTCTAGAAAAAAGGGTAAATAAAATTACGAGGGGGTAGTAAGTAAGTAAGTAAGTAAGTAAAAACTTTATTTGGCTACGCTAACCCCTACAGCAAAAGCTGGTTTCCAAGAGGGGCGTAGGTAATACAAATTATTACAATTAAAATACAAATACATTACAAATTAACATAAAACTAAACTAGTAAACAAATTACATTACAATAGTTATATATTATCAATTAAAAACTACATGAAATTATCTAAGTGGCCAGGTGTCGCACACTTGAATTAAAGTGACTGAGAGATTGTATATTTCTCTGCTCTTCCGAGAGGCCATTCCACAATTTTGCTCCTCTGTAACTAAAACCTTTTTTAAGATATTCAGTCTTAGGTTTAGGAAGATAGAGCATTGTGGTAGAGCCTCTTAAGTTATAATTCTGAGATGAAAGCGTCTTTTGAAAGATATCGATTAATTTTTTAGGTGCTAAACCATGGGTTATCTTGTACATGAGACTTGCAATAAATTGAGTTCTACGTTCTTTTAGAGTTTTGAAATTTAATTCATTTAAAGCAAGTTCAGATTGACCATGTTCATTTTTACGTCCAGTTATTACTCTAGCAGCCCTATTTTGCAATTTCTGGAGACGATCAGAAAAAACTCAGAAAAACTTTCTATTAACATAAGGAACATACTCAAAATTTCGCTACCTTATATTTTCAGCCGTTTTCTTGTATTCTTCGCTTTTCTTAGCTTTTCACTCTTTTGTATTCAATTTGCCTTTGTTTTTTCCGCGCTTTTTGAGGTCTCGCGCATGCGTGTAACGTTTGACCGCGGTGTTGGCTATAGTATATAGCTCAAAAATATTGTAGCAGTTCATTATCTATCAAATACTGAAATTGAGGCATTTTGGTCCTTTTTAATGTCTATAAATGGCATTCGCGTTACATGCGTCATGAAAAATACAGAGATAGGATGGCATACATCATGGCAGGAGACAATTCACGAAAAGGTACGGGAGGCACAATAAGAGGCGGGAAATGTCGACCCTCTATCCCACCGGATTACGGCTCGGGCAGCGTTGCCATGTTGACCCTCACAAGGAAGGTATTACTGTGCACGTAATATGTCTATATATTTACCAGGGCCCGGTTGTTCCAAACGCGTTTACTTTAAACGAGAGATAAGACTGAGTTCACAAATTGTCGCCCCTGAGCGTTCTCATATAACAGCCAAAATGAAAAATACACACCAACTATACACATTCACGTCACATGAGGTTCTTATGGGGTTTTTTTTCAAGAGAAAAATGTTTGTGCCGGTTTTCTTTGAAATATCCAAGAGGTTTGAGGATTCAAAATATTTAAAAATTACTACGACACCTAAGTCTGTAGAAGCAATTGAATATACTGGAATACGAAATGAATATGCATTCGCTGAAGAAATAAGTTATTAAAAATATTTCAACCTGAAAAGAATACGTATATATTTCTAAAAGATTAAATACAGCTCAAGAACGGAAACAATTTTCAAAATTTGTTAAAACCTTCTTGCTTTCATCTTTAGAAAATGCCAAATATACTGGGTCATTCAAAGAATTTTTTGCTATCAGACAATTAAAGTGCTTATAAACCCAAAATGGGTTTTTGGTGATCCAAATAGAGCTAAAAAAGTTAGTTAGTAAGTTATAATTTAGCTTTTTTTGTTGAGCGTTTAGTTGTGGAGATAAATGCAGTCAAACGTGCTGGTTTGGCAACATTTGGAAAAAAAAGTGCGCATCCAAAGTTTACGCTTAGAGGCCTGGGTCCCAGGAACTAATTTTCACAGTCACTAGGCGCGTTCTATTGCGGATGCATGTGTCACCGTAGTTTTTGTGGAAAAATGCCTGAAAGATGCGTTGTTTACGGGTGTTCTAATACTAAAATTTTGAGACTAAAATTATCAAGTCTACATAAACATGTTCCTGGGATCCAGTCTCCCACAGGCGCGCACTTTTTCAACGAGCTGGCTTCTTTGATCCCGGTTATCTCCGTAACTAAAAGCTTAACGAAAAAACTAAATCATAACTTACTAACTTTTTTAGCTCTATCTGAATCACCAATAACCCATTTTGGACTTGTAAGCACTTTAAAATCATTAGGTTTTTAGCTGTATTTAAACTTTTGACAACTAACTACGTCTTTTGTGTTAAAAACTTAAGTTCGCTTATGTATTACATAACACCATGATTTAAATTTCGTTTACCCACCGTTCAAGCTAAAGATCTTCGCGCAACTGGACCCAGTAATTTATCATATGCTGATCGAATGATTAGCAGAGCTCGATTATATAGTTAAAGTTCACATGTATTATTTTTCACGTTTCTATTATCTACTAAGAAGCAAATCAAAATCAAAATTTCGACTTGGGAAATTCATACGTTTTGGCTCCACTTTGCTTTGTGACCGTCACAACCTTTCCCGCCAGTGTGTCATCCTCGATGGTTTCAATTACTGCGTTTGCCACCATATCGATCCTTAATGAACAAAAGTCTGTCAAATTTTGGATGCTAGCTCAAAAAATCACCATTTTACATTCATCAACTACTTTCATAATTTTCTGACACATAAAGCTATCGAAATGGTGTTTCTAATTGTTCAATCCTTACTGCATGATATAGTGGCCGCAATTACTAACAAAATATAATTACACGGGTGGATTCAGACTAGTGCCACTAGTTTCCAGGAAAGTAGTCAAATTTTGCCAAACTTGTTATTCTCTGTCTTTTTTTACAGAAAATTCCATCAGTTTCCACGGAAACCAGTCAAAGTTGCATATCATTGGCTAAGACCAAATGAAAATATTTGTGCACTAGTCAAAACCCGCTGTCATTGGTTGAAGGCCGTTAATTAAATCCACGGAAGCTAATCAATTATTTATCTCGCTCTTAACTTATATACGTTGATAGTTGATTTGGGCTTCGCCCACATTAACTATCACCGCAAAGAAATCTCGAGCTCGTAATCTTATTGTTAATTATCCGTAGAAACACAGAGCAAAATAGTGTACAAAATTTATGGCTTAAGGTGGCTCGATAGTGAAAAGCATGACACATTGTACTTTCATGGAAACTTTTACAATGCACGTGTAAAGCTAAATTCAAATTGGAAAAGTTTTATTCTCATACGGTGTCAAGAGACATTTCTGTAATGGATTGGAGTGGAGTTTATCCACATGCATGAACTTATATAATTATAGGAATTGAGTTCAGAGGGGAAACATGATTTCTATGTTCAGATAATCACTCAAGAAACTCTTTTTGAAATACACAGAAGAGTGCTATAGAGCAGCGCAGTGACCTAAAACGAAGCTCAAGTATTCACTATAAAACATTTTATGGTGGAGAGATAAAATTGCTAATGAATCCTGACTAATAGCGCCACAGGTAGCGAAACATAACTCTATAACGTAAAATTTGGGTAGTGCTACCGAAGCAAAACATCCTGCAAACATTGTGCTTGAAAGAGGACAAGTAAACAATTATTTTCCAATAATTCTGAAGCCATGCAAGATTTGCTGAAACAAATATTCGAAATTCATCAAAATGTTATGCATGCAACGTACTCCGTTGATTTATGCGGACGCAAATAAAATACAAAAATAAAATCGGTAATACATATCGAAAAAAATCTGTGGAAAAGCGTCTTATTATGAAACTCACACTGACAGTTTTGTATAATTTTAATCAGCAAAATATGTACCAAACATGCCAACTTCTGGATAAATGTATAAAAACTGTTAAAAATCAAGATTTACTTACGTAACTAAACCAACTTTTTCAGTTATACTTTGGAATATTGGCGAGGCAGAAATCGACTCGTTAAGCATGTCTGTACCTTCTACGAAAACGGGACAGATACAATTCACGCGCACTCCTTCGTTTTGGGCGGCCGCCTGTAACAAAAAAGAAAACCATTCAAATTTCTCATTACTTCTATTTTCAACGGTCAATTTTTTCATATTGAGAATATCAACTTGCATCTTCGTGCATTTGATTACCTTACTTGTATTAGTACATTTTCCAGTCGAGACTTTTTTATGTACCGCGGGTTATATCCAGGTTATTGAATAAATGATTAGACATGAAACTTGTGGGAAAATCTCGGAGAATATCGACTTAGATTGTTTAATATCGAAAGACTCCACCAGTGGACCTACTCAAAAATAAATTTAGTAGGTTAAAAACCTCAAAATCCCTCGGACCCTGCGCGTCCTCGAGATCTTTACACGACATAAATCCCTCCTTCTTGGTATTTAACGTATACATAAAGAATCAAGCAATACCCGAATTTGCGCAGCGCTGGGCGCGCTAATTTTATTACTGCGCTAAATATAGTCTACGCGAAATATAATCCGCGCGAAAAGCTTTGTGGTGTAAAATGAGGCACTTATTGTTAGTATTGCAAATCAGTTGATTTGTTATTGCCTATACACTTTGACATGTGTTTTAAGTTGCGCTGATAACATTTAAAATGAAAAAATAACGCCTTTATCGTCATCCTGGATAATTTCGGTCTGGATATTCTAGTGTTCTGCGTAGTATTCCCTAACGTATTAATTTATTGTTAACCTGAATTTTGCTCACAAAATAATATATCAAGTAACTAAGGTATTTCTGCTTAATTTCCGCCTCACAGGGACTGGTCATTGCAGGAAAATTCCGGTGATAAAAGGATTCAACGAGAATCATAATATGGGAACATATAAAATGTATAAAATATCGAATCCTACACTGCATGTACATTGTTTGGTAGGGACCTGAAAACTGAAGGAGTAGCTTAACTTGACAAATATTGCAGATGTTTTGGTAAACCAAACAATATGATGGTTTTCTGAAGAGTTAATGGTTTTCATTCTTAATACGTGTGTTGTGTCCCGATATCGTTCTGTTTCATTGCGCATGTCTTAGAGCTGGAATATTTTCACGGGAACTAACACTTAGCATGCTGAGTTCAAATCCGAAGAGTTCTCACACCGTACACTAGACCCGCAGTTTTCTCACAGACTGCAATTTTATCTTCACTAAGTCGACGACAATTTTTCTAATTGTTCAACCACACGGACACACATTAGAAATTAACCAGAAGGTTCATTCTCATCGAAACCTGTTACCTTTTTGTTATAGTAACATAAAGTGTTGCTGGTAGCTAAGCACCGCTGTACACTGTTTTAGTGTTTTTCAGTTGTTCAATAAATACACTTATACATGAACACGTATTCGTTTCTTCGATGAGAATTTGACACTTTTCATATCAAGCGAAACAAGTGTAGTGCAGTTTGCTACTTTTTCCCATCATTTAAAAGGAGGTAATACTATTTTACAACAAGAAAGATCCTTTGAAATAGATTCTAAACTCTCTCAGACTAATCGTAATTCTAACCATAGAAATAAAAAACGACTACCTGCACAAATTCTTCAAATTAAAAATTATGAAAATGATACATCGTCAGTGGGGTGGATGGAAAATAACAATACACTTGTTTGGGCACTGGAGCGAGCGCGCCAAAGTGTGTAAAGTATGACTAGTAATTTATACAGAGTGAACCTTCGATCTGGTTAATTTTCTATTCTGTGACACGGATGGATGAAGACACACGGTGACATAACTCAAAATGACTAATTCCTGTGAACCAGTCCCAACATTTGACAAAAGACCTTTTTACTTGAATCATTTTGAGTTATGTAATTTTAAGCGCGTTGGCAATTTTGAGTTGGTACAATGCTTGGTTCTAGAAATATTGCCATATAATCACAAGGACGTTAATGCTAAATATTTTGGCTATGTCTCTGATCAAGGTATTCAAAGCCAATGTAACGCGAAGCCAGCGTGACGGCAAAGGCAACAGTAAAATAAAATAATGTCTCTCGGTTGCTGGCAGAGGACTTACGACAGAGTCAATTTCAAATAACGTTAAACTAGAAGAGTAAATGTTCATATGAAAGAAAGAGATCAGTGCCAAAGCATAAAATCTTCTCTGCAAACTTACGACGAAGTCCAGAAATGTGTGCATGAGGTGTTTATACTTGGTGATTTCAGCGTATCTAAAAGGCCTGTCTTTAATAATATTCGCTTATCGCAAAGAACTACAACAATAAAGATACATAGCTGAAATAAAACAATAAGTTACCTCTTGAATTACGTTTCCAAAACTGTGTTGGAAATTTAGATGCTGACCCATTACATAAGATTGGGATTTTGCCTCGTTGCATAATACCGTTTAATTGCATGTAAGGAATTATTTCCCATAGAGACATACATAGGCCAAAGACTTGGCATGAACATCCTTATGATTTTAGAAAACAATATCAGTACGTTGCCAAAGATTCAGACAAGATATGCTGTTTGCAAAACGGTGTTTTGTCAAATGTGGGGATTGGTTCACACCGCGTGGTTGAATAACGAAAAAAATTGTCGTGAAGATAAAATGCCAGTTTGAACGAAAACTGAGGGTCTGCGGTGTGAGAACTCTTCCGATTTGAACTCAGCGCTTTAACACTCTAACAAGTGTTAGTTCTCGTGAAGATACGTTCTGGTGTTACGGCATTGGTTGAGCGTTGCGGATGGGATGGCGGCATGTGCACTTCACCGGAATGCATAAGGGTATCACAAATTTGATTGAAATATGCCGTGAAAACACCTAGGACATAACAAACTAAATAACCTCGTCTCTTACGCTTGCTCTTCATTAACGACTGCAACGCATCCTGGTAGGTGCATTTCCTCCATTTTTTTGGTCATTCATTGAGTCATTTTTGATATTTCTGACTGTGAGTTTAAAAACTTATTGTAATTTCATTGGTATGAAGATTTAACCTGAGATAAGACACTTGCAGTGTGCTTGCATGTATTTCCATATAATGTAATTTATTTGTTTATGTTATTCTGAATTTGTAAATGTTATTATTATTCATTGTAAATGTTATTGCTTTTGGGAGAGTGCGTTTCAAGGGTCTTGGAGTCCCGTTCGTACTCTCGCCATTTGGCCAAGTCCAATAAAGTTGTTAAAATAAGATATTTCAGTTCTAAGACATCACAGTGAAAAACTTTTGTAGACACTTTTCGAGGTCACAACATACGGCCAAATACGGCCTAAATCCAGCTGCAATAACAAAAAGAACACATATTCTAACCTTTAAACATCTTGTGAAAGCTATGACTCCTGCTTTGGTAGCTGTATATACTGGTCCAAGTGAGAGTGGGACAATTCCTTTATAACAGAAGCAAATCAATTGTTTTATTTTTTGCCATGATTATCGCAATGTAATCTACTTCTGGAAAACATGACGATAGCGGATTATTTGAACGTTTGAATACATGACCATGAGGAAAGGGAATGAATTTAGGACCATGGGATGAATTTGGAAAAGCCTTAAAAGCATGATCGCTATTAAAACCATGAATGATGTGACCTGAATGATGAAATCATCAAGCCAATGAACAATAATATTGAAGAATCTTTTTTGCAAGTATGATTTGTATACGTGTAAAATAGTCGGAACTTCCCAATAGTGATGTATCTTATTTAAATAAATAGAGTTCGTTAAAAAACCAGCCAAACTTTTGCACTGTCGTTACAGATTTTTGCACTCCAGTTTAGGGCAAACTGCACTGAAATTGACCAATCACAGTCGAGATACCTTTTGTGTATATTATTAACGCACATAGAGTAACAACTATATAATAATGAACCAATTACTCAAATGCAATTAATGATATATATCATGAAAGCTTATGACATGATCCAGCGTCTGACAATATTTAATTTGATGAAAAGATGCCTCTCTGACAAAATCACTTGTGAATGACCAGCTTAATCACAGAAAGTACAGACTGCAGACTACTAGGTGGCATTGATTGGCAGGGGAGTATTTTTAACATTGAACAGACTAGCTTGTACATAAAAATTTAATTTATTTGACTTTCCTGGTTACAACCAAACTATTGACTAAAACTATAACATTAAAAAATCTAATCTTGTACAGGGCAGGATAACCGCGACAGCGTGTGCCAATCACAGCGGATCCTTATAAGAACAAACTGATAGTAAGTGAATGTATTAAATACAGCAGCTGGGAAATTTGTCTGAGCATGCGCCAGATAAGCCTGCGTGAACGCGTGGAAATTGCGTGATTTACGCGTGATATTTAAAAATCATATAACAAACATGGATCACAAGCATTTTCAGTGGACTAAAGAACCTATTAGCGTAATTTTTAAGAGCACGCTAACAAATCAGGTGAGTAGATATAAACATGAAGGCCAAGTTCCAGCTAAAATCATGTTGGAGCAAAAGGCTGATTTTTTAAAATTCGACTCAAACTAGTCAACGCTCGTACTCGAACAACAATACAAATATGTCACTGAAATCGATCGACCAAACGCATTAGTCAATTGAAAAATATTTTTACCATTTGTACGAAAACATTTATACAGCATTAAAGACATCATTGCACTGACGGCCCACGTGATTGTGGATGTTTTATCACTTTCACGACCATTTCAACAGCAACCGTAATTTAAAGTACTTTTCCGGTAGCGAGTTTCACAACAAACTATTGGCCATGAGCGGAATTTATAAAACAAAAAAATTGGTTCCGAAAGGAACATAAACATATTGGAAGTAACAGGAAACAAATATCTTTTTGGAGCAAAAGCTAAATTTTTCAGTATTAAGTCAAACGTAAATTCAACATCGCGCTTAATTCTTGGCAACCCACTCACATGTCAAAGTTTGGAAATTTGCTTCAACAGACGATGTCATCACTTTAAAATATGATTAACTGACAGCTATATCAGTCCTTTACTGAAATCAGTGAAAAATTGTGCACAAAATTATAACTGGCTCGTCAAAGAAACTAAATTCCGAGCACCTCTGAAACCAATCTGTATTTCGCAAATAATATGCTAATTACATTTTGTGTTCAACCGCCAACAATATTTTTGCACAGCGGTGGCAAATTTCCCAGCTGCTATTAAATACATAAACTAGAAAATTAGTCAATAATAAAGTAGTAACCTAAATGTATTAGTTGCGAGCGTTCAAAACATGTGAAAGGGTCGTAATTTATAAGGCCATCTATAATGTTTATCATTTCTCTTAAAAGCATTTTTAACGTCTAACCAAGAACAGCAGAGGAAAAATTCTAATTCTCCAGACCCAATGACATAACACGCCCGCGCATGAACATTGCCGTGGGTACGAGGTTGCGTTAGAACTGGAATTAAAGTTAACATAAACATGATTTACTGGAAAAGGTAACACTCACCAGACATGGATGAGATGTTGATAATTGCGCCTCCGTTGTTCCCTGAATTCTTGTCCATCATCTCAATCCCAAGCATCGTTCCTCTTATGACAGATTTCTAAACACACATTTGGAAATTGGGGCAAATTAATTGCAATATACGCAACAAACTTTGTACGTTATATACAGACGCTTCGGAATTCATGCGACAAATGCACAATACCATGCACAGCGCATTTCACAACCGAAACCATTAAAATAGAACTTTGACGTTCTTAGCAGGGGCCCTTCGTCGAGGCTCGAGGGTCGTATTCCTGGCAATGTTTTCGGGGGGAGGGATAGGCTTAGGCAAATCTGACAGTCCGCAAAAACGTTTAACAAATCCGAAAATATTCGGGATAAAATCCACATCCATGAAGATCTTAAAATACCCACGATTTATCAAGCAATTCAAAGAAATCCTAATCTTCCCCTATCGAAACGAAATCCAAAGTCCGTAAGAAAAAACAAAGTAAATCCATAATCAGATACGATACAGCTGCTAAATCCGTTGTATTTTCAGGATTCGAATATCGGGAAAAAACCGCGATTGATCCGAAGTCCCAACAAGTACGTTATTGGCTTACATCCGGGTCGTAGTTTATAGGATCAGAAGCAGTACCTATAGACTATACAGGACATTGCTGCAGTTTGCCATGTGGTTCTTCTAAACTTCAACTGAAGTGTATAACTATTACAAAAAATCAACACACAAGCTTATGACGGGAATGCCGTAACAGAAGCGAGCTGGTTGCTGTGAACAATAGACCCTTACAGCTTGTAAACAAATTAACCCACTTCAGATCATGTGATCTGAAATGATTTTCTTTTATTGGCCATTCAGCAATCATGTGGTCTGAAATGGGTTAATTTGCATGCAAGCTGAAAGGGTCTATTGGACCGATTGCATTGGGGACAAAATTTTGAAAAAAGTTGAAATAGGAAAATTTATTACCACAGCATTGAAGAGCAACCTAAAATCAGTAAAATTGCAAAGTTTGGTAGCGAAACGTTGTAAAATGTGCAACATGTAAGCCTGTGAAGATTGCAAATTTTGTATATTTTTGTATTACGTACGGAAAATTGATAGTTTTCCGTGCGTAATACAAAAGTGTACAAAATTCGCAAACTTTGCAGGGCTATATTTTCCTCATTTTACAACATTTTGCGACCAAACTTTGCAATTTTACTAATTTTAGGATGCTCTTCAATGCTGTGGTAATGAATTTTCCGACTTCAACTTTTTTCAAAATTCTGTCCATAATGCAATCGGTCCCTTACTTCATAGCTTCAATTAGTAAAAAATAGCCATATTAATACGTTATAATTGATTCTTTATTTAAATGTTTACCTGTTTTTACGAGCAAACGGCATCAGCATGTTTACAACATGACATGCAGTATTCGATGTTGATTTGTTGTAATATCAAAGCCGATTTGTGCAAATAAATTGGGCGCATTTTGTCTTTGTTTATGGATTTTGTGGGCACTACTGTATCGAGAAACCTTGAGCATTCAAATTTCATGCGCAAGCCATTTTACAGTAAATGCGTTCGAAAATAGCCCCCCCCCTGGGTTTTTAAACATTTGCATTTCATAAGTACCCAAGCAAGCAATGTCAGTTAAAACCTCATACTTCAAGCCGTTTCGTGACGTTGAGAGCGATTTCAAAGTTGTTCACAGTTTTTTTACACACCTTGCACATGTATATTTATCTAAAATCAAAGTTTACCTACCATATAAATTTTGGAACAAAACCCAGCAAAAGTACAATATTTTAGATCTATAAGTTGGAGTTAAATAACGAGGAGCGATTTATGTCATATAAAGACCCCGAAGACGCGCGGGGTCCTGGGTCCGAGGGCTTTGTATGACTTATTTCCGGATTTTCGAGGTTTTTTACCTACTTAATTTATTTTTAAGAAGTTTTCCAAGTATAATCGTTGATTTTAAACAATTTAAGTCGAGATTTTCCTGCAAGTTTCATTAATTATTTATTCAAGGTAAATAGTCTGGATACAATTCGAGGTGCATTAAAGTAAACCGACTCAAAAATAAATTAAGTGCACATGAAAAACTTCCAGATCTAATTGAGCTGACCGCTCATGTAAATGTAAACACGTTTTTAAATATTGATTTCAAATAGTACGCAAGTGCTAGAAGGGCTATGCAGTCTTCCCCGCACAGCTCATGCAAACAGCTGCTCATTTATGTACTTACCAAGTTTACATCGACACCCACGTCGCAATCAGAATTAGCAGTGCCGGCGTTGTTAACAACGATATGAAGACCATTAAATCTTCTTTTAACATTTTGGAACCCATCTGTAATATATAAAATTACATACAAACAATTAACTTTATTCCAATATTTCAGTGGTACTAGATGCAATAAAATGGTTACATCGGATCTCATTCATTGTATTATTTGAGGAGAATGTTTGGTACAATCTAATGCAATTTCCGTTAAAATCTGCAGTTCAGCCTGATTTCCACACTCTCCGGTAATTTCGGAGAGTCATTTTGACTACAAACGTTGAGTAAAATTAAAAATGCACAGACTGAACGACTCCTTTTTTAAATACGTTTTTCTACTCAAATTTTGGAGCAATTAAATTTACAACAGTGTTAAATATTGCCTGTACTAATGTACACAGGGTATATAAAAAAGGGAATGGAAATTTGCCCAATTCGAAAAACGGAAGAGTGCTCTATATCGCGTTTGTTATTTAATATTCAGAAATCATTCTTTCGCATTCGGAAGGACCTGGCTTTTGATGCTCACCATTTTTGTCGGAAATTTGAAGAAAAATTGTGAAACTGTGGAAGAATTATTTTTGTATGTTAAACATTGAGCGCCCGAGTGCAATTCAAAGTACGATTACCCTTTTTAACCCACCCACCCCCCCCCCCCTTTATATAAAACATATAAAATCAATATATAATATATAAAATCAAGACGCAACAAATGCATATTCTATAGTAAATAGTACTTCAGGTGCAGTTGCAAAAATTAAAATTTTAATTTAAATTTTAACAGCTAAACAATATTCACATAACTCAAACCGGCAATTATGTTATACTATATAAGACGATAAGACAAAAAATGAAGGCAAGAAAGAGTGGGAAGCTAGACATTGAGATGAAAGAAAGAATGAAGTGTTTGGATGGAAGCTGCGTGAAAAAAATTTTGCATCAAAATAGTGGAAATAAAAAACTTTTACATTTCCTATCATTTAGTTCCCAGAGGGTTGGTCTAGGAGGCAACCTAAGACACCACTATAGACTATCATTTTTATTTTTTAACACACTACCACAACTCTAGAAAATAATCAGCATTCAAGCATTGATCCACTATTATAAGCAGAATAATTATCCTACCTGCAAATATTCACTAGATTGATAAATGTCAATTTATTTACCTGCAAGTTGACGTTTATCAGAGACATCACAGTGGATATAACATGCCCTATCACTTCCAAACTCATCTTTTAAAGTGTTTTCTAATTCCCTGCCAGCCACGTCATTGATGTCCAGTACGGCGACCTGTAGATAGTACGTCAGGTAACTCATTGTTAATATCTTTACAATTATCCCTTGTCCCAAACTGGTACCCTCCCGTTTACAATGACATATTTTGTGAAACTCGATAATTCATGAAAAAACGTTTAAGAAATAATGAGCGTGAAGCGGTCTGTATTTGTGGCACGGATTTCTTTTGATGTGCATCAATTTAACTTTTCTCGTGTTATATAAGATATATTTTCAAAAACGCTTTGCCAATACATGTATAGATCTATAAAATTGGATCGAGATCAAAAGAGACATTTACAACTGAACGTGCGTAAACTACGATTAATTGCATGATCACTGTTTTTTTGTGCGGAACATGTCGTCATGTTACAACTTGATGATCACTTTTGAAAAGATGTTATGCATTGTGATGTCATAAGTTGTGTATCCATCTATCTATCAATTTGCATATGGAATAAAGTTGAATTTTTGGAGAAAAAAGATAGTTATAGAGAAATTCTACCAAGAATTATATATTTTAAGCGATCCTTGTAATGCAATCGATAATTAGTTGGGCAAAATTTCATGTCACAGGCACTTTAAGAAAACATACAAATAGTTGTGTTAAGTTGATAAATACGTAGACATTTTTACTAGTAGGGTAGAGATAAGTAGAATCAATTTTGACGAATAAAGCTATATAGCACCTCCACATATAGTTTAAAGTGCTTATGACATGACTTTTTTCCCAACTATTTATTGATTGCATTTACAAAGCTTGCTTAAAATGACAAAATAACTTTCCCTAACTCACTTCCTTCTCGAGATAGTCATGCAAATTTATTCGATATGCTACTATACTAAACTAAATCACTAATACTAAATTTACTCGAACTACACAACTTACGACATGACAGTCATAACTTTGCAAAACTGATCATTAATTTCAGTGTATCATGATTGACATAAGAATGCTGGAGGCCATGCAAGCTACTAATCGTAGTTTCGTAGTTAAGTTTTTTTTATTGTCGTATGTCATAAGTTGTGTAATTCGCATATCAAATAATGTTGGTCATCCCGAGAAGAGAAGAGTCAGAAAAATTCTAAAATTTCATGACATATGCACTTTAACCATAACATTGAGATTTATACTATATGGCTTAAAAAATCAAGAATGCAAGGACTAACAGCCATGATAAGTAATGTTTTTGTGTGATGCAAGAATACGAAAGAGGCATACGAATACCATAAATGCTTTGGACAGGCGTTCATTATGCAAGATACAATTGAAAACTAAATAACAAATTGAATAGTGTTTTCAAGACATCACGAGTCGCGTTTTACGGGCAGAATATTTTTCTACGAATGCAACTTAGAAATACACACGTGCGAACGGTTTGAAACATGCATGGTAAATTACAACTGCAATGATGCTTGCGTTGGAGTAGCAGAACATTTCAAGCTGCTGTAACATGTTTAAAGTGCCCATGACACGAAAATATTTATTGTATAATGAGAAAGAGTATTTGAAACTGTAATACAAGTTCTTTTGTATTTTTGCGCTGCAATGTTTTGTTGATGAGATATTTCAGTTTGAATTTTTTGTTTTGTCGGCTAATTTACGTCCCACTTTGCATAATGAGCTGCTGTTGAATACCAGTTATCTATGTCTTCAATGAGCAAAATTCTCGTAATATTGAAAGGATATCTAGATTAGGGACAAACATAAGTATCCATTAATGTTGCGCGTCGTCTCTTTATCGGAAAACAACTTTATAATCTACTTTCTGATGCCTCATTATGCAAAGGGTGACGTACTGTAATTAGCCGACGGAACAAAATTGATTCAAACTGAAATATCTCATCAACAAAACGTTGCAGCGCAAAAATGCAAAAGAACTTGTATTACAGTTTTAAATACTCTTTCTCATTATACAATAAAAATTTTCGTGTCATGGGCACTTTAATGGAGCGAGCTGTTAGCAACTTGCAACGACTTAAAGGAGCTATCACACCCGTCACAAGGTTGTTCTGATAAGACCATGCAATTCAGCCATGGTGTACCAGATCGTTACTGGCTTGTGTTTTCACCTTGCTACAACAGGTCTGTGCCAGCATTCATAGTCTGTGTAACCATGTAACAAGTATTTTCATTAAGCGTACTTGGGACAGCTGAGTGCAAACAGAATTTGTTGACAAACTTAACTCCTGTATTAAAGTTGAGACACACTGTAGACAATAAACAGTGGGGCCACTTAGCAGTACAACACATCCAACTATTTTTATGCAATTGACTGGCTAGAGTAATGGTGGTCAGCCATTCGCATTACTATTGGCCAGAAATGCAATTGACTGGCCAGAACCTGCACAATGAACATGCATAATGCAGCATGCGTGGGAACACAAACTTAGGTTTCCAACTCAAGTGACCCTTCTGCAGACCTGCCAAGTTTCCCGCATTTTGCGTGAGAGTTACGCATTCTGCTTTTGTTCCCGCTGTCCCACACGCATCATTAAAATGATGCAAAAGTTACGCATTTTTATCATTTTACGACGTCCCACTTTTCATGCCATGTAACCTGAAATAATAGTACTAACAATAACTCATTGACACTGTGTGCAAAAGGTAATATGACGCCGATGTGCCAATATTTACAGGTAACCATAGCAGACATGTCAAGTGTCACGCATTTGGCGTGATTGTCACGCACTTTTTTCCACAATATTCTTTCACGCACACAAAATAAATTTTTAAAATCTTGTTAAAGTAGATTTAAAGGGGATTTTGAAGTTCATAGGGGGGAGTGTCACGCATTTTAATTTTGCAACCTTGACAGGTCTGCTTCTGGTTGAGGTCTGCTACAATTATATGATCATTCTTAATTTACATGACTGTGGGGTCTACCACTGCATTGTCTGGAGTATTATTTTATCCACAAGTTGAGAAGGAAAAGAAGTAGAACTTATATTGATTTATAGACTATATTAATAGATGGTGGATTAACAGAGCCCTCCGGTGGTAAAGGGGAGTGGGTAAGAGTGGATCACATTTGGGAAAAAGGTATTTTCATAATTCATGTGTCTTAATCAAATTCCCAGATCTTATTTCTTGCAATATGTACAATCCCCAAACTATTTTAGTCTTATTTGAACAATCGAGTCACAGTTGACAAACTTGACAACTATTGTTCCCATTTCATGCAGCAATTTAGTCAAGAGTAATGATTATGGCTCATGTACAGGTGTAGAGCAAATCACACTTCACGACACCAAAATCAAGCATTTCACCAATTTTAGCCAATCATAACTCAAAAAAATACTACCTCCTCAACCAAATCTTATATTACCCAATCCACACATGGCAATCCAATTACCCAATAAGCATTTATACATACATACATATATTTATTATATAGTTGACAGTAAGATACTGAAAATACACCGTAAGATATTTTCCATATCTTCACTAGTGAAGATATCGATCACGTGATCATTTCCTGCCAATAATTTTGTATTTTCAAAATGGCGATATTTGTAAGAGCAGCGAACATATTTTCACTTTGTTTAAAGAAAAAACTACATGTTTGTTTCGAAAAAAATGGAAATAATACAAGAAAACATTAAAATGATGGACAGGTATTGTTTTAGTTTAAATAATATTGAAATAAAGCCATGTTTTTAGCATTATTGATCGAAAATTAATAGTACTGACTTGGGTCTTAAATTGTTTACAACTATATAATAAACAGAACATTACACCGCGGTTTGAAGATATGAATTTTATCTTCTCGTGGTGAAAACAATATTTTACTCGCTCGCTGCGCTCGTTCGTAAAATATTGTTTTAACCACTCGAAGATAAAATTCATATCTTCGCACCGCCGTGTAATATCCTCTATATATATATATATACATACATATATATATATATATATATATATATATATATATATATATATATATATATATATATATATATATATATATATATATATATATATATATATATATATATATATATATATATATATATATATATATATATATATATATATATGGCACAGACAAGATAACATACAAAGGTGGAAATGGCACATATTTTTGTACCCTCCTTTTTTCGGCGCATGCTCAGCAAGTGCCCAGAGGCATGCACCCCCCCCCAAACTTCACATTTTAAGATGGCAGCTGATATTTATCAGAAGTTTAACTTTTATCAATTATTATGATGGGGGGGGGAAGGGTGAATGCCTCAAGACACTTGACAAGCATGCCCAGTTGGTCATTTTTGAAAGTTTGTTGGGAAAAAGGTGGGTACATAAATATCAAAGCTTCTGACTGGTTCCATCTCTGCATATTTCCTCTGATGCAGGGTCAGGGTAATTTTGTATGCATGAAAATACAGCTGCAATTCCAGAGCAAGTTACTGGAATTACTTAACATTGCCACCAATATCGTATTTGGTTACAACGAGCGTATGAGCTGTCCAGCGATCATATGGCGCGGAGGTTCTAATAACAAATTGAAAAACCACTGTGAAGGTAGCCGCGGATTGGGCCTCGGATTCGGCCTCGGATTGGGCCTCGGATTCGGCCTCGGATTGGGCCGCAGATTGGGCCTCGGATTCAACTCGTTTCAATCGTTTAAAAGTAGATTTTAGAAAAGACTATTTCCAGTTGTTTTTAAGGTATTTTTCGTTACAAATCAGCGTTATCATGAGTAATACAACGTACCTATTCACTGCTGAGGGAAAACTAAGGAAACATGCTCGTTTGTGAGAGAAATAACGCCTCAAAGACACTACATATTATGTCTCAACTTCACTCATATTAATACACAAATTTGGAGATAAACCAGTCTTTGAAGTGCATGCACAAGGTACAAAAACAATACTGTGCGGTATTTTTAGTGCTCTTTCCATTGATGTGGGTTATTTCGTGGCACAAACTTTAAAAGTGCAGCATTAAGCAGCAATTAAGAGTTAATTTGCTGTAAAGCATGCAGCATTACAACGCGCAGCTAACCTAAATTTTTGCGCAAGAAAATATTTCGTTTGCTATTAAAGACAACACTATTGTGTAATAATTTTCATGCTCGTTTCATTGATGTACGCGATATTTATGGCACAAGCTATTAACCTGTATACTTTAATGCGCACACGAGTCAAAGTTCAAATGCCGTAAAGGCTCAATGCATATAGGATGACACATATCTCCTATATTCACGCAGCGTTTGTTTAAAAAAAATACGAGCTGGCATTCAAGACATCAATATTGTGTAGTATCTTGTTTGCTCTTTTCATTTCTGACCGTTATATTGCGGCACAAGCTCCACATATAAAGAATTTTTTGAGCAATTAATACGAATGCACAGCTCAATTCTCATGCAGCGTTTGCGGAAGAAAAAAATCCCAATTGCTATTAAAAACAACAATGTTGTGCAGTATTTCTAGTGGGCTTTAAAGTTAAATATATCAATAATAAGCACGTAGTTAATAGTCTAAAAATATGAAATTTTTACCGTGACATAAATTCGTGTTTACATTCCACCAGACGTGAAATGTGTTCACAAAATCCGCGAATATTCGTGGCCCAATCTACTTGAATCAGGTATCAATAGAAAGTCCATACACATTCGACAGATTAGGAATATACCAAATATAAAGCGGCACAAGTTCACCGCTGCGTTATATTGAGCATAAAATGATTTTGTGAAGCTATAGCTGCTAGCACCGGATTCGAGGCCGCCTGCTGCGCTAACATCTGACGAGTGATTAGCACTTGACATAAACATCATTCCTTTGGCTTTTTGTTACTGTCGCAAGGGAGTGCTGCCTTTCAAAAGAGCTTTGCATTGAATACCACACGCTTTGAATTCTCTCTTAAACGATGCGCGCGATATTGTGGCACAAAAACACCATGAATGATCTATGTTCACCACTATGTCTATGGTCCTAGTTTAAGCAAATTTTACGAATATTAGAAATCTGATTTGTTTGTCGCTACAACACTATTGTGTTGCATTTTTTATGCTCTTTTCGGTGATGTTATGTATGCCATATAGTGGCACAAGCTCGTTAAATACAGATTTCGATAAGCAATTAAGAATTTAAGACCAATGATATGACGATAGAGCTCTCTGATTAAAAAGTCTTTAGGACCACACTTTAGTTTATTTTGCGCCAGAACAAAATATGGCTTGCTTTCAAAGAGAACACTGTTCTGTAGTATTTTCAAAGCTCTTTTCACTGATGTATGTCATAAGGTGGAAGAAGCTCATTAGGTACGGATTTCGATGTGCAATTAAGACGAAACATGACGGAAGGGCTATAATATTACATAGTCTACAAAGCGGAAGGACCTCAATTTAGGGAAATTTTGCGCAAGAACAAAATATGGCTTGCTTTCCAAGAGAACACCGTTCTGTAGTATTTTTTATGCTCTTTTCACTGATGTATGTCATAAGGTGGCACAAGCTCATTAAGGTACTGATTTCGATGGGCAATTAAGACGAAACATGAAGGAAGGGCTATAATATTACATAGTCTACAAAGCGCAACGACCTCAATTTAGGGACATTTTGCGCAAGAACAAAATATGGCTTGCTTTCAAACAGAACACTTTTCCGTAGTATTTTTAAAGCTCTTTTCACTGATGTATGTCATAAGGTGGCACAAGCTCATTAGCCACGGATTTCGAGGGGCAATTAAGACGAAACATGACAGAAGAGCTATAATATTTATAGTCTACAAAGCGCAAGGACCTCAATTTAGGGACATTTTGCGCAAGAACAAAATATAGCTTGCTTTCCAAGAGAACACTGTTCTGTAGTATTTTTTATGCTCTTTTCACTGATGTATATCATAAGGTGGCCAAAGCTCATTAAAAACTGATTTCGAGGGGCAATTAAGACGAAACATGAAGGAAGGGCTATAATATTACATAGTCTACAAAGCGCAGGACCTCAATTTAGGGAAATTTTGCGCAAGAACAAAATATGGCTTGCTTTCCAACAGAACACTTTTCCGTAGTATTTTTAAAGCTCTTTTCACTGATGTATGTCATAAGGTGGCACAAGCTCATTAGCCACGGATTTCGAGGGGCAATTAAGACGAAACATGACAGAAGAGCTATAATATTTATAGTCTACAAAGCGCAAGGACCTCAATTTAGGGACATTTTGCGCAAGAACAAAATATAGCTTGCTTTCCAAGAGAACACTGTTCTGTAGTATTTTTTATGCTCTTTTCACTGATGTATATCATAAGGTGGCCAAAGCTCATTAAAAACTGATTTCGATGGGCAATTAAGACGAAACATGAAGGAAGGGCTATAATATTACATAGTCTACAAAGCGCAGGACCTCAATTTAGGGAAATTTTGCGCAAGAACAAAATATGGCTTGCTTTCCAACAGAACACTTTTCCGCAGTATTTTTTAAGCTCTTTTCACTGATGTATGTCATAAGGTGGTACAAGCTCATTAGAAACTGATTTAAATGGGCAATTAAGACGAAACATGAAGGAAGGGCTATAATATTACATAGTCTACAAAGCGCAGGACCTCAATTTAGGGACATTTTCCGCAAGAACAAAATATAGCTTGCTTTCCAACAGAACACTGTTATGTAGTATTTTTTATGCTCTTTTTCACTGATGTATGTCATAATGGTGGCCCAAGCTCATTAAAAACTAATTTCGATGGGCAATTAAGACGAAACATGAAAAAAGGGCTATATAATATTACATAGTCTACAAAGCGGAAGGACCTCAATTTAGGGAAATTTTGCGCAAGAACAAAATATGGCTTGCTTTCCAACAGAACACTGTTCTGTAGTATTTTTTATGCTCTTTTTCACTGATGTATGTCATAATGGTGGCCCAAGCTCATTAAAAACCAATTTCGATGAGCAATTAAGACGAAACATGAAGGAAGGGCTATATAATATTACATAGTCTACAAAGCGGAAGGACCTCAATTTAGGGACATTTTGCGCAAGAACAAAATATAGCTTGCTTTCCAAGAGAACACTGTTCTGTAGTATTTTTTATGCTCTTTTCACTGATTTATGTCATAAGGTGGTACAAGCTCATTAGGTACTTATTTCGATGGACAATTAAGACGAAACATGAAGGAAGGGCTATAATATTACATAGTCTACAAAGCGCAGGACCTCAATTTAGGGAAATTTTGCGCAAGAACAAAATATAGCTTCCTTTCCAAGAGTACACTGTTCTGTAGTATTTTTTATGCTCTTTTCACTGATGTATGTCATAAGGTGGCACAAGCTCATTAGCCACGGATTTCGAGGGGCAAAACAAAATATACCTTGCTTTCCAAGAGGACACTGCTCTGTAGCATTTTTTATGCTCTTTTCACAGATGTATATCAAAAGGTGGCACAAGCTCATTAGGTACTTATTTCGATGGACAATTAAGACGAAACATGAAGGAAGGGCTATAATATTACATAATCTACAAAGCGCAAGGACCTCAATTTAGGGACATTTTGCGCAAGAACCAAATATACCTTGCTTCCCAAGAGAACATTGCTCTGTAGTATTTTTTATGCTCTTTTCATTGATGTATATCAAAAGGTGGCACAAGCTCATTAGCTACTGATTTCGATGGGCAATTAAAACGAAACATGAAGGAAGGGCTATAATATTACATAGTCTACAAAGCGCAGGACCTATATTTAGGGAAATTTTGCGCAAGAACAAAATATGGCTTGCTTTCCAACAGAACACTTTTCCGTAGTATTTTTAAAGCTCTTTTCACTGATGTATGTCATAAGGTGGCACAAGCTCATTAGCCACGGATTTCGAGGGGCAATTAAGACGAAACATGACGGAAGCACTATAATATTACATAGTCTACAAAGCGCAAGGACCTCAATTTAGGGACATTTTGCGCAAGAACCAAATATACCTTGCTTCCCAACAGAACACTGCTCTGTAGTATTTTTTATGCTCTTTTCATTGATGTATATCAAAAGGTGGCACAAGCTCATTAGCTTCTGATTTCGATGGGCAATTAAGACGAAACATGACGGAAGCGCTATAATATTACATAGTCTACAAAGCGCAGGACCTCAATTTAGGAAAATTTTGCGCAAGAAAAAAAATATGGCTTGCTTTCCAACAAAACACTTTTCCGTAGTATTTTTAAAGCTTTTTTCACTGATATATGTCATAAGGTGGCACAAGCTCATTAGGAACTGACTTCGATGGGCAATTAAGACGAAACATGAAGGAAGGGCTATAATATTACATAGTTTACAAAGCGGAAGGACCTCAATTTAGGGACATTTTGCGCAACAACAAAATATAGCTTCCTTTCCAAGAGAAAACTGTTCTGTAGTATTTTTTAAGCTCTTTTCACTGATGTATGTCATAAGGTGGCACAAGCTCACTAGCCACGGATTTCGAGGGGCAATTAAGACGAAACATGACGGAAGGACTATAATATTACATAGTCTACAAAGCGCAAGGACCTCAATTTAGGGAAATTTTGCGCAAGAACAAAATATGGCTTGCTTTCCAACAGAACACTTTTCAGTAGTATTTTTAAAGCTCTTTTCACTGATGTATGTCATAAGGTAGCGCAAGCTCATTAAAAACTGATTTCGATGGGCAATTAAGACGAAACATGAAGGAAGGGCTATAATATTACATAGTTTACAAAGCGGAAGGACCTCAATTTAGGGACATTTTGCGCCAGAACGAAATATGGCTTGCTTTCCAACAGAACACTTTTGCGTAGTATTTTTAAAACTCTTTTCACTGATGTATGTCATAAGGTGGCACAAGCTCATTAAAAACTGATTTCGATGGGCAATTAAGACGAAACATGAAGGAAGGGCTATAATATTACATAGTCTACAAAGCGCAGGACCTCAATTTAGGGAAATTTTGCGCAAGAACAAAATATGGCTTGCTTTCAAACAGAACACTTTTCCGTAGTATTTTTAAAGCTCTTTTCACTGATGTATGTCATAAGGTGGCACAAGCTCATTAGGAACTGATTTCGACGGGCAATTAAGACGAAACATGAAGGAAGGGCTATAATATTACATAGTTTACAAAGCGGAAGGACCTCAATTTAGAGAAATTTTGCGCAAGAACAAAATATAGCTTCCTTTCCAAGAGAACACTGTTCTGTAGTATTTTTTAAGCTCTTTTCACTGATGTATGTCATAAGGTGGCACAAGCTCATTAGCCACGGATTTCGAGAGGCAATTAAGACGAAACATGACGGAAGGACTATAATATTACATAGTCTACAAAGCGCAAGGACCTCAATTTAGGGACATTTTGCGCAAGAACCAAATATACCTTGCTTCCCAAGAGAACATTGCTCTGTAGTATTTTTTATGCTCTTTTCATTGATGTATATCAAAAAGTGGCACAAGCTCATTAGCTACTGATTTCGATGGGCAATTAAAACGAAACATGAAGGAAGGGCTATAATATAACATAGTCTACAAAGCGAAGGACCTATATTTAGGGAAATTTTTCGCAAGAACAAAATATGGCTTGCTTTCCAACAGAACACTTTTCCGTAGTATTTTTAAAGCTCTTTTCACTGATGTATGTCATAAGGTGGCGCAAGGTCATTAAAAACTGATTTCGATGGGCAATTAAGACGAAACATGAAGGAAGGGCTATAATATTACATAGTCTACAAAGCGGAAGGACCTCAATTTAGGGACAATATGGCTTGCTTTCCAACAGAACACTTTTCCGTAGTATTTTTAAAGCTCTTTTCACTGATGTATGTCATAAGGTGGCACAAGCTCATTAAAAACTGATTTCGATGGGCAATTAAGACGAAACATGAAGGAAGGGCTATAATATTACATAGTCTACAAAGCGCAAGGACCTCAATTTAGGGACATTTTGCGCAAGAACCAAATATACCTTGCTTCCCAAGAGAACACTGCTCTGTAGTATTTTTTATGCTCTTTTCAATGATGTATATCAAAAGGTGGCACAAGCTCATTAGCTACTGATTTCGATGGGCAATTAAAACGAAACATGAAGGAAGGGCTATAATATTACATAGTCTACAAAGCGCAGGACCTATATTTAGAGAAATTTTGCGCAAGAACAAAATATGGCTTGCTTTCCAACAGAACACTTTTCCGTAGTATTTTTAAAGCTCTTTTCACTGATGTATGTCATAAGGTGGCACAAGCTCATTAAAAACTAATTTCGATGGGCAATTAAGACGAAACATGAAGGAAGGGCTATAATATTACATAGTCTACAAAGCGGAAGGACCTCAATTTAGGGACATTTTGCGCAAGAACAAAATATGGCTTGCTTTCCAACAGAACACTTTTCCGTAGTATTTTTAAAGCTCTTTTCACTGATGTATGTCATAAGGTGGCACAAGCTCATTAAAAACTGATTTCGATGGGCAATTAAGACGAAACATGAAGGAAGGGCTATAATATTACATAGTCTACAAAGCGCAGGACCTCAATTTAGGGAAATTTTGCGCAAGAACAAAATATGGCTTGCTTTCCAACAGAACACTTTTCCGTAGTACTTTTAAAGCTCTTTTCACTGATGTATGTCATAAGGTGGCACAAGCTCATTAAGGTACTGATTTCGATGGGCAATTAAGACGAAACATGAAGGAAGGGCTATAATATTACATAGTTTACAAAGCGGAAGGACCTCAATTTAGGGAAATTTTGCGCAAGAACAAAATATAGCTTCCTTTCCAAGAGAACACTGTTCTGTAGTATTTTCTATGCTCTTTTCACTGATGTATGTCATAAGGTGGCACAAGCTCATTAGCCACGGATTTCGAGGGGCAATTAAGACGAAACATGAAGGAAGAGCTATAATATTACATGGTCTACAAAGCGGAAGGACCTCAATTTACGGACATCTTTCGAAAAAAAAAATGGCTTGCTTTCCAAGAGTACACTTTTCCGTAGTAATTTTTTTGCGTTTTTCACTGATTGATGCTACAAGGTGGCACTGGCCAAAGCTCACTAAAAACAGATTTTGATGAGTAGTTAAGACCATGCATGACCTAAGGGCTATGTGATTACAAAGTCCAGAAAGCGCAAAGACCTCACTTTAAGCACATTTTGCGCGAGAATAAAATCTTAGTATGCTTCTAGAGAGGCAAATACAGAATAGTGTCATCTTGGGAAGCAAACTAAATTTTGTTCTCAAATAAAATTTCCCTAAATTAAGGTCCCTGCGCTTTGTAGACTATGTAATATTATAGCTCTTCCTTCATGTTTCGTCTTAATTGCACATCGAAATCAGTACCTAATGAGCTTGTGCCACCTTTTGATATACATCAATGAAAAGACCATAAAAAATACTACGGAAAAGTGTTCTCTTGGAAAGCAAGCCACATTTTGTTCTTTTGCAAAATTTCCCTAAATTGAGGTCCTGCGCTTTGTAGACTATGTAATATTATAGCCCTTCCTTCATGTTTCGTCTTAATTGTCCATCGAAATAAGTACCTAATGAGCTTGTGCCACCTTTTGATATACATCTGTGAAAAGAGCATAAAAAATGTTACAGAGCAGTGTTCTCTTGGAAAGCAAGCTATATTTTGTTCTTGCGCAAAATGTCCCGAAATTGAGGTCCTTGCGCTTTGTGGACTATAAATATTATAGCTCTTCTGTCATGTTTCGTCTTAATTGCCCCTCGAAATCCGTGGCTAATGAGCTTGTGCCACCTTATGACATACATCAGTGAAAAGAGCATAAAAAATACTACAGAACAGTGTTCTCTTGGAAAGGAAGCTATATTTTGTTCTTGCGCAAAATTTCCCTAAATTGAGGTCCTTCGCTTTGTAGACTATGTAATATTATATAGCCCATCCTTCATGTTTCGTCTTAATTGTCCATCGAAATAAGTACCTAATGAGCTTGTACCACCTTATGACATACATCAGTGAAAAGAGCTTTAAAAATACTACGGAAAAGTGTTCTGTTGGAAAGCAAGCCATATTTTGTTCTTGCGCAAAATGTCCCTAAATTGAGGTCGTTGCGCTTTGTAGACTATGTAATATTATAGCCCTTTCTTCATGTTTCGTCTTAATTGCCCATCGAAATCAGTACCTTAATGAGCTTGTGCCACCTTATGACATACATCAGTGAAAAGAGCATAAAAAATACTACAGAACAGTGTTCTCTTGGAAAGCAAGCTATATTTTGTTCTTGCGCAAAATGTCCCTAAATTGAGGTCCTTCCGCTTTGTAGACTATGTAATATTATAGCGCTTCCGTCATGTTTCGTCTTAATTCCCCCTCGAAATCAGTAGCTAATGAACTTGTGCCACCTTTTGATATACATCAATGAAAAGAGCATAAAAAATACTACGGAAAAGTGTTCTCTTGGGAAGCAAGCCACATTTTGTTCTTTCGCAAAATTTCCCTAAATTGAGGTCCTTCGCTTTGTAGACTATGTAATATTATAGCCCTTCCTTCATGTTTCGTCTTAATTGCCCATCGAAATCAGTTTTTAATGAGCTTGTGCCACCTTATGACATACATCAGTGAAAAGAGCATAAAAAATACTACAGAACAGTGTTCTGTTGGAAAGCAAGCTATATTTTGTTCTTGCGCAAAATGTCCCTAAATTGAGGTCCTTCCGCTTTGTAGACTATGTAATATTATAGCGCTTCCGTCATGTTTCGTCTTAATTCCCCCTCGAAATCAGTAGCTAATGAACTTGTGCCACCTTTTGATATACATCAATGAAAAGAGCATAAAAAATACTACGGAAAAGTGTTCTCTTGGGAAGCAAGCCACATTTTGTTCTTTCGCAAAATTTCCCTAAATTGAGGTCCTTCGCTTTGTAGACTATGTAATATTATAGCCCTTCCTTCATGTTTCGTCTTAATTGCCCATCGAAATCAGTACCTTAATGAGCTTGTGCCACCTTATGACATACATCAGTGAAAAGAGCTTTAAAAGTACTACGGAAAAGTGTTCTGTTGGAAAGCAAGCCATATTTTGTTCTTGCGCAAAATTTCCCTAAATTGAGGTCCTTCCGCTTTCTAGACTATGTAATATTATAGCCCTTCCTTCATGTTTCGTCTTAATTGCCCATCGAAATCAGTTTTTAATGAGCTTTGGCCACCTTATGATATACATCAGTGAAAAGAGCATAAAAAATACTACAGAACAGTGTTCTCTTGGAAAGCAAGCTATATTTTGTTCTTGCGCAAAATGTCCCTAAATTGAGGTCCTTCCGCTTTGTAGACTATGTAATATTATAGCGCTTCCGTCATGTTTCGTCTTAATTCCCCCTCGAAATCAGTAGCTAATGAACTTGTGCCACCTTTTGATATACATCAATGAAAAGAGCATAAAAAATACTACGGAAAAGTGTTCTCTTGGGAAGCAAGCCACATTTTGTTCTTTCGCAAAATTTCCCTAAATTGAGGTCCTTCGCTTTGTAGACTATGTAATATTATAGCCCTTCCTTCATGTTTCGTCTTAATTGTCCATCGAAATAAGTACCTAATGAGCTTGTGCTACCTTTTGATATGCATCTGTGAAAAGAGCATAAAAAATGTTACAGAGCAGTGTTCTCTTGGAAAGCAAGCTATATTTTGTTCTTGCGCAAAACGTCCCGAAATTGAGGTCCTTGCGCTTTGTAGACTATAAATATTATAGCTCTTCTGTCATGTTTCGTCTTAATTGCCCCTCGAAATCCGTGGCTAATGAGCTTGTGCCACCTTATGACATACATCAGTGAAAAGAGCATAAAAAATACTACAGAACAGTGTTCTGTTGGAAAGCAAGCTATATTTTGTTCTTGCGCAAAATGTCCCTAAATTGAGGTCCTTCCGCTTTGTAGACTATGTAATATTATAGCGCTTCCGTCATGTTTCGTCTTAATTCCCCCTCGAAATCAGTAGCTAATGAACTTGTGCCACCTTTTGATATACATCAATGAAAAGAGCATAAAAAATACTACGGAAAAGTGTTCTCTTGGGAAGCAAGCCACATTTTGTTCTTTCGCAAAATTTCCCTAAATTGAGGTCCTTCGCTTTGTAGACTATGTAATATTATAGCCCTTCCTTCATGTTTCGTCTTAATTGCCCATCGAAATCAGTACCTTAATGAGCTTGTGCCACCTTATGACATACATCAGTGAAAAGAGCTTTAAAAGTACTACGGAAAAGTGTTCTGTTGGAAAGCAAGCCATATTTTGTTCTTGCGCAAAATTTCCCTAAATTGAGGTCCTTCCGCTTTCTAGACTATGTAATATTATAGCCCTTCCTTCATGTTTCGTCTTAATTGCCCATCGAAATCAGTTTTTAATGAGCTTTGGCCACCTTATGATATACATCAGTGAAAAGAGCATAAAAAATACTACAGAACAGTGTTCTCTTGGAAAGCAAGCTATATTTTGTTCTTGCGCAAAATGTCCCTAAATTGAGGTCCTTCCGCTTTGTAGACTATGTAATATTATAGCGCTTCCGTCATGTTTCGTCTTAATTCCCCCTCGAAATCAGTAGCTAATGAACTTGTGCCACCTTTTGATATACATCAATGAAAAGAGCATAAAAAATACTACGGAAAAGTGTTCTCTTGGGAAGCAAGCCACATTTTGTTCTTTCGCAAAATTTCCCTAAATTGAGGTCCTTCGCTTTGTAGACTATGTAATATTATAGCCCTTCCTTCATGTTTCGTCTTAATTGCCCATCGAAATCAGTACCTTAATGAGCTTGTGCCACCTTATGACATACATCAGTGAAAAGAGCTTTAAAAGTACTACGGAAAAGTGTTCTGTTGGAAAGCAAGCCATATTTTGTTCTTGCGCAAAATTTCCCTAAATTGAGGTCCTTCCGCTTTCTAGACTATGTAATATTATAGCCCTTCCTTTATGTTTCGTCTTAATTGCCCATCGAAATCAGTTTTTAATGAGCTTTGGCCACCTTATGATATACATCAGTGAAAAGAGCATAAAAAATACTACAGAACAGTGTTCTCTTGGAAAGCAAGCTATATTTTGTTCTTGCGCAAAATGTCCCTAAATTGAGGTCCTGCGCTTTGTAGACTATGTAATATTATAGCCCTTCCTTCATGTTTCGTCTTAATTGTCCATCGAAATAAGTACCTAATGAGCTTGTGCCACCTTTTGATATACATCTGTGAAAAGAGCATAAAAAATGTTACAGAGCAGTGTTCTCTTGGAAAGCAAGCTATATTTTGTTCTTGCGCAAAATGTCCCGAAATTGAGGTCCTTGCGCTTTGTGGACTATAAATATTATAGCTCTTCTGTCATGTTTCGTCTTAATTGCCCCTCGAAATCCGTGGCTAATGAGCTTGTGCCACCTTATGACATACATCAGTGAAAAGAGCATAAAAAATACTACAGAACAGTGTTCTCTTGGAAAGGAAGCTATATTTTGTTCTTGCGCAAAATTTCCCTAAATTGAGGTCCTTCGCTTTGTAGACTATGTAATATTATATAGCCCTTCCTTCATGTTTCGTCTTAATTGTCCATCGAAATAAGTACCTAATGAGCTTGTACCACCTTATGACATACATCAGTGAAAAGAGCTTTAAAAATACTACGGAAAAGTGTTCTGTTGGAAAGCAAGCCATATTTTGTTCTTGCGCAAAATGTCCCTAAATTGAGGTCGTTGCGCTTTGTAGACTATGTAATATTATAGCCCTTTCTTCATGTTTCGTCTTAATTGCCCATCGAAATCAGTACCTTAATGAGCTTGTGCCACCTTATGACATACATCAGTGAAAAGAGCATAAAAAATACTACAGAACAGTGTTCTCTTGGAAAGCAAGCTATATTTTGTTCTTGCGCAAAATGTCCCTAAATTGAGGTCTTTCCGCTTTGTAGATTATGTAATATTATAGCGCTTCCGTCATGTTTCGTCTTAATTCCCCCTCGAAATCAGTAGCTAATGAACTTGTGCCACCTTTTGATATACATCAATGAAAAGAGCATAAAAAATACTACGGAAAAGTGTTCTCTTGGGAAGCAAGCTACATTTTGTTCTTTCGCAAAATTTCCCTAAATTGAGGTCCTTCGCTTTGTAGACTATGTAATATTATAGCCCTTCCTTCATGTTTCGTCTTAATTGCCCATCGAAATCAGTTTTTAATGAGCTTGTGCCACCTTATGACATACATCAGTGAAAAGAGCATAAAAAATACTACAGAACAGTGTTCTGTTGGAAAGCAAGCTATATTTTGTTCTTGCGCAAAATGTCCCTAAATTGAGGTCCTTCCGCTTTGTAGACTATGTAATATTATAGCGCTTCCGTCATGTTTCGTCTTAATTCCCCCTCGAAATCAGTAGCTAATGAACTTGTGCCACCTTTTGATATACATCAATGAAAAGAGCATAAAAAATACTACGGAAAAGTGTTCTCTTGGGAAGCAAGCCACATTTTGTTCTTTCGCAAAATTTCCCTAAATTGAGGTCCTTCGCTTTGTAGACTATGTAATATTATAGCCCTTCCTTCATGTTTCGTCTTAATTGCCCATCGAAATCAGTACCTTAATGAGCTTGTGCCACCTTATGACATACATCAGTGAAAAGAGCTTTAAAAGTACTACGGAAAAGTGTTCTGTTGGAAAGCAAGCCATATTTTGTTCTTGCGCAAAATTTCCCTAAATTGAGGTCCTTCGCTTTGTAGACTATGTAATATTATAGCCCTTCCTTCATGTTTCGTCTTAATTGTCCATCGAAATAAGTACCTAATGAGCTTGTGCCACCTTTTGATATGCATCTGTGAAAAGAGCATAAAAAATGTTACAGAGCAGTGTTCTCTTGGAAAGCAAGCTATATTTTGTTCTTGCGCAAAACGTCCCGAAATTGAGGTCCTTGCGCTTTGTAGACTATAAATATTATAGCTCTTCTGTCATGTTTCGTCTTAATTGCCCCTCGAAATCCGTGGCTAATAAGCTTGTGCCACCTTATGACATACATCAGTGAAAAGAGCATAAAAAATACTACAGAACAGTGTTCTCTTGGAAAGCAAGCTATATTTTGTTCTTGCGCAAAATGTCCCTAAATTGAGGTCGTTCCGCTTTGTAGACTATGTAATATTATAGCGCTTCCGTCATGTTTCGTCTTAATTCCCCCTCGAAATCAGTAGCTAATGAACGTGTGCCACCTTTTGATATACATCAATGAAAAGAGCATAAAAAACACTACGGAAAAGTGTTCTCTTGGGAAGCAAGCCACATTTTGTTCTTTCGCAAATTTCCCTAAATTGAGGTCCTTCCGCTTTGTAGACTATGTAATATTATAGCCCTTCCTTCATGTTTCGTCTTAATTGTCCATCGAAATAAGTACCTAATGAGCTTGTGCCACCTTTTGATATACATCTGTGAAAAGAGCATAAAAAATGCTACAGAGCAGTGTTCTCTTGGAAAGCAAGGTATATTTTGTTCTTGCGCAAAATGTCCCGAAATTGAGGTCCTTGCGCTTTGTAGACTATAAATATTATAGCTCTTCTGTCATGTTTCGTCTTAATTGCCCTTCGAAATCCGTGGCTAATGAGCTTGTGCCACCTTATGACATACATCAGTGAAAAGAGCATAAAAAATACTACAGAACAGTGTTCTCTTGGAAAGCAAGCTATATTTTGTTCTTGCGCAAAATTTCCCGAAATTGAGGTCCTTCCGCTTTCTAGACTATGTAATATTATAGCCCTTCCTTCATGTTTTGTCTTAATTGCCCATCGAAATCAGTTTTTAATGAGCTTGTGCCACCTTATGACATACATCAGTGAAAAGAGCTTTAAAAGTACTACGGAAAAGTGTTCTGTTGGAAAGCAAGCCATATTTTGTTCTTGCGCAAAATTTCCCTAAATTGAGGTCCTTCCGCTTTCTAGACTATGTAATATTATAGCCCTTCCTTTATGTTTCGTCTTAATTGCCCATCGAAATCAGTTTTTAATGAGCTTTGGCCACCTTATGATATACATCAGTGAAAAGAGCATAAAAAATACTACAGAACAGTGTTCTCTTGGAAAGCAAGCTATATTTTGTTCTTGCGCAAAATGTCTCTAAATTGAGGTCCTGCGCTTTGTAGACTATGTAATATTATAGCGCTTCCGTCATGTTTCGTCTTAATTCCCCCTCGAAATCAGTAGCTAATGAACTTGTGCCACCTTTTGATATACATCAATGAAAAGAGCATAAAAAATACTACGGAAAAGTGTTCTCTTGGGAAGCAAGCCACATTTTGTTCTTTCGCAAAATTTCCCTAAATTGAGGTCCTTCGCTTTGTAGACTATGTAATATTATAGCCCTTCCTTCATGTTTCGTCTTAATTGTCCATCGAAATAAGTACCTAATGAGCTTGTGCCACCTTTTGATATGCATCTGTGAAAAGAGCATAAAAAATGTTACAGAGCAGTGTTCTCTTGGAAAGCAAGCTATATTTTGTTCTTGCGCAAAACGTCCCGAAATTGAGGTCCTTGCGCTTTGTAGACTATAAATATTATAGCTCTTCTGTCATGTTTCGTCTTAATTGCCCCTCGAAATCCGTGGCTAATAAGCTTGTGCCACCTTATGACATACATCAGTGAAAAGAGCATAAAAAATACTACAGAACAGTGTTCTCTTGGAAAGCAAGCTATATTTTGTTCTTGCGCAAAATGTCCCTAAATTGAGGTCGTTCCGCTTTGTAGACTATGTAATATTATAGCGCTTCCGTCATGTTTCGTCTTAATTCCCCCTTGAAATCAGTAGCTAATGAACTTGTGCCACCTTTTGATATACATCAATGAAAAGAGCATAAAAAATACTACGGAAAAGTGTTCTCTTGGGAAGCAAGCCACATTTTGTTCTTTCGCAAAATTTCCCTAAATTGAGGTCCTTCCGCTTTGTAGACTATGTAATATTATAGCCCTTCCTTCATGTTTCGTCTTAATTGTCCATCGAAATAAGTACCTAATGAGCTTGTGCCACCTTTTGATATACATCTGTGAAAAGAGCATAAAAAATGCTACAGAGCAGTGTTCTCTTGGAAAGCAAGGTATATTTTGTTCTTGCGCAAAATGTCCCGAAATTGAGGTCCTTGCGCTTTGTAGACTATAAATATTATAGCTCTTCTGTCATGTTTCGTCTTAATTGCCCTTCGAAATCCGTGGCTAATGAGCTTGTGCCACCTTATGACATACATCAGTGAAAAGAGCATAAAAAATACTACAGAACAGTGTTCTCTTGGAAAGCAAGCTATATTTTGTTCTTGCGCAAAATTTCCCTAAATTGAGGTCCTTCCGCTTTCTAGACTATGTAATATTATAGCCCTTCCTTCATGTTTCGTCTTAATTGCCCATCGAAATCAGTTTTTAATGAGCTTGTGCCACCTTATGACATACATCAGTGAAAAGAGCATAAAAAATACTACAGAACAGTGTTCTGTTGGAAAGCAAGCCATATTTTGTTCTTGCGCAAAATTTCCCTAAATTGAGGTCCTTCCGCTTTGTAGACTATGTAATATTATATAGCCCTTTTTTCATGTTTCGTTTTAATTGCCCATCGAAATCAGTAGCTAATGAGCTTGTGCCACCTTTTGATATACATCAATGAAAAGAGCATAAAAAATACTACAGAGCAGTGTTCTCTAGGGAAGCAAGGTATATTTGGTTCTTGCGCAAAATGTCCCTAAATTGAGGTCCTTGCGCTTTGTAGACTATGTAATATTATAGTCCTTCCGTCATGTTTCGTCTTAATTGCCCCTCGAAATCCGTGGCTAATGAGCTTGTGCCACCTTATGACATACATCAGTGAAAAGAGCATAGAAAATACTACAGAACAGTGTTCTCTTGGAAAGGAAGCTATATTTTGTTCTTGCGCAAAATTTCCCTAAATTGAGGTCCTTCCGCTTTGTAAACTATGTAATATTATAGCCATTCCTTCATGTTTCGTCTTAATTGTCCATCGAAATCAGTTCCTAATGAGCTTGCGCCACCTTATGACATACATCAGTGAAAAGAGCTTTAAAAATACTACGGAAAAGTGTTCTGTTTGAAAGCAAGCCATATTTTGTTCTTGCGCAAAATGTCCCTAAATTGAGGTCTTGCGCTTTGTAGACTATGTAATATTATAGCCCTTCCTTCATGTTTCGTCTTAATTGCCCATCGAAATCAGTTTTTAATGAGCTTGTGCCACCTTATGACATACATCAGTCAAAAGAGTTTTAAAAATACTACGCAAAAGTGTTCTGTTGGAAAGCAAGCCATATTTTGTTCTTGCGCAAAATTTCCCTAAATTGAGGTCCTGCGCTTTGTAGACTATGTAATATTATAGCGCTTCCGTCATGTTTCGTCTTAATTGCCCATCGAAATCAGTTTTTAATGAGCTTTGGCCACCTTATGATATACATCAGTGAAAAGAGCATAAAAAATACTACAGAACAGTGTTCTCTTGGAAAGCAAGCTATATTTTGTTCTTGCGCAAAATGTCCCTAAATTGAGGTCCTTGCGCTTTGTAGACTATAAATATTATAGCTCTTCTGTCATGTTTCGTCTTAATTGCCCCTCGAAATCCGTGGCTAATGAGCTTGTGCCGCCTTATGACATACATCAGTGAAAAGGGCTTTAAAAATACTACGGAAAAGTGTTCTGTTGGAAAGCAAGCCATATTTTGTTCTTGCGCAAAATGTCCCTAAATTGAGGTCGTTGCGCTTTGTAGACTATGTAATATTATATAGCCCTTCCTTCATGTTTCGTCTTAATTGCCAATCGAAATCAGTACCTTAATGAGCTTGTGCCACCTTATGACATACATCAGTGAAAAGAGCATAAAAAATACTACAGAACAAAGTTCTCTTGGAAAGCAAGCTATATTTTGTTCTTGCGCAAAATTTCCCTAAATTGAGGTCCTGCGCTTTGTAGACTATGTAATATTATAGCCCTTCCTTCATGTTTCGTCTTAATTGCCCATCGAAATCAGTACCTTAATGAGCTTGTGCCACCTTATGACATACATCAGTGAAAAGAGCTTTAAAAGTACTACGGAAAAGTGTTCTGTTGGAAAGCAAGCCATATTTTGTTCTTTCGCAAAATTTCTCTAAATTGAGGTCCTTCCGCTTTCTAGACTATGTAATATTATAGCCCTTCCTTCATGTTTCGTCTTAATTGCCCATCGAAATCAGTTTTTAATGAGCTTGTGCCACTTTATGACATACATCAGTGAAAAGAGCTTTAAAAATACTACGGAAAAGTGTTCTGTTGGAAAGCAAGCCATATTTTGTTCTTGCGCAAAATTTCTCTAAATATAGGTCCTGCGCTTTGTAGACTATGTAATATTATAGCCCTTCCTTCATGTTTCGTTTTAATTGCCCATCGAAATCAGTAGCTAATGAGCTTGTGCCACTTTTTGATATACATCAATGAAAAGAGCATAAAAAATACTACAGAGCAGTGTTCTCTTGGGAAGCAAGGTATATTTGGTTCTTGCGCAAAATGTCCCTAAATTGAGGTCCTTTCGCTTTGTAGACTATGTAATATTATAGCCCTTCTTTCATGTTTCGTCTTAATTGCCCATCGAAATCAGTTTTTAATGAGCTTGTGCCACCTTATGACATACATCAGTGAAAAGAGCTTTAAAAATACTACGGAAAAGTGTTCTGTTTGAAAGCAAGCCATATTTTGTTCTTGCGCAAAATTTCCCTAAATTGAGGTCCTTCCGCTTTGTAGACTATGTAATATTACAGCCCTTCCTTCATGTTTCGTCTAAATTGCCCATCGAAATCAGTTTTTAATGAGCTTTGGCCACCTTATGATATACATCAGTGAAAAGAGCATAAAAAATACTACAGAACAGTGTTCTCTTGGAAAGCAAGCTATATTTTGTTCTTGCGCAAAATGTCCCTAAATTGAGGTCCTTCCGCTTTGTAGACTATGTAATATTATATAGCCCTTCCTTCATGTTTCGTCTTAATTGCCCATCGAGATTAGTTTTTAATGAGCTTGGGCCACCATTATGACATACATCAGTGAAAAAGAGCATAAAAAATACTACAGAACAGTGTTCTGTTGGAAAGCAAGCCATATTTTGTTCTTGCGCAAAATTTCCCTAAATTGAGGTCCTTCCGCTTTGTAGACTATGTAATATTATATAGCCCTTTTTTCATGTTTCGTCTTAATTGCCCATCGAAATTAGTTTTTAATGAGCTTGGGCCACCATTATGACATACATCAGTGAAAAAGAGCATAAAAATACTACATAACAGTGTTCTGTTGGAAAGCAAGCTATATTTTGTTCTTGCGCAAAATGTCCCTAAATTGAGGTCCTGCGCTTTGTAGACTATGTAATATTATAGCCCTTCCTTCATGTTTCGTCGTAATTGCCCATCGAAATCAGTTTCTAATGAGCTTGTACCACCTTATGACATACATCAGTGAAAAGAGCTTAAAAAATACTGCGGAAAAGCTTTCTGTTGGAAAGCAAGCCATATTTTGTTCTTGCGCAAAATTTCCCTAAACTGAGGTCCTGCGCTTTGTAGACTATGTAATATTATAGCCCTTCCTTCATGTTTCGTCTTAATTGCCCATCGAAATCAGTTTTTAATGAGCTTTGGCCACCTTATGATATACATCAGTGAAAAGAGCATAAAAAATACTACAGAATTTGTTTTACAGAAGATGTTTCCTTAGTTTTTCCTCAGCAGTGAATAGGTACGTTGTATTACTCATGATAACGCTGATTTGTAACGAAAAATACCTTAAAAACAACTGGAAATAGTCTTTTCTAAAATCTACTTTTAAACGATTGAAACGAGTTGAATCCGAGGCCCAATCTGCGGCCCAATCCGAGGCCGAATCCGAGGCCCAATCCGCGGCTACCTTCACAGTGGTAATTGAAAATCAGCATATTCTGTCTGTTAATAAACATATTTAAATTTGTTCCTACAGCGTAGCCAGCTCGACAATTGAGACATAAAAACAATTGATCGAATCAATCAACAGCAATCGAATCAGAAGATGTTAATTGTGCAGAACACCGAATACGGGCTCTCTCAACGATAATTATATATATCGTAATATCGAGCTGTCTGCCTGCATTTAATGCTCATTTCAACATTAACAAACCTTTGCATTCTTTCGAAGTAAAGCATAGAGTATTCCTTTACCTATCCCCTGACAACCTCCTGTAACAATCGCAGCACAGCCACTTATTTTCATTTTTTATTTAAATACCCAAGATGAGAAAAATGAATCATAAACAGTACCACCATTCGACCGTCCGCATTTCACAATTTGTTTTGCTAAAGCCAGTCTCCCGAAATGCACACAATTTTTATACGCTGAGTGGGAAACGCGGAGGTACGGACAGCGAACTGCGGACACCCAAACATGGTTCTATTATATTTCATTGAAGGGTTTGAATCCAGGTTGAAACATTTTACTATTTATTTGTTCTTCCAGATTAACAAAAAGTTTAAATACTTTTGTCTAACGTTTCGGTCTTCTCTACGGAAACCATCATCAAAGACTATAGAAATAGAAATATAATGAAAGAAATAGAAATATAATGAAAGAAATAGAAATATAATGAAAGAAATAGAAATTTACTGAAAAACCTGATAGAAATATAAATCACTACAGTGGAACAACATCTCCTTGTGCATACCTCTAGCAATCGGAAAAAAGATACATAAACAGTGTGCTGTCATATGGAAAATTTTTCATATTGAAGCTAGCCTAAAGTTGGCAAGAATTTACAATCAAGCTGGTATTTTGGTCACTCTCAAGCCGAAAACATTTAGCTCAAGTGAAAATCAGTTTTAATTTTTGACATATTTAAATTTATGAACATCTTGCGACAAACAAATGCAATTGCTTATATAGTTTGACAAGTAATGGTTTTTTAATGGTAGCTGTTTCTTTAACATTGTTGCTTTGCTTAATTGAATCACTTGCTATTGAACACAGCGACATTAGCTGCTACAAAAATTCAAAAAGGGCACTTTCCATCACGAAACATGGCACATTTAGTCCTTTGGTCCCACACAAGGGGGGGACGTGCCCACTAAATCATATTTATACTGTACGTGACTAAACAACAAACAATCGACATACAAAGAGCTTCACTTTAACATCTTACACCTCACATGACTGGTAAAAGATTTTATTGAAATTCTACATTATTGGTGATGCATTACAAGAAATGGCATGCATATATTTATCATGTACACCAAGCACAATAAATAAAATAAATAGCTCTACAATTGTTCTAGCAACAAAGTCGTATGGAACATAGCCCACGTTTTTTTACCTTTTACCTCATTGGACTTTTAAAATAGCAAATAAAATAGCTAAATAGCACAATTACGGTGCGTTGGACAATTGTCAATTTTTACACAGACACGTCTCTCCTAGATTTTCCTGTTGAGAACCAGAACATTATAAGCCCCTTCTCCGCTCCTGTTAAAAACACTATATATAGTTATTAAAAGTCGGCCCATCAGATATTCACAGAGTGTACCAAAAAAAGGTAACAGTGCTCTGGACTGCTCTATGGCGCTCAATATTTAACATACGGAAATTCGCTTTTGTATGCCACGGTTATTGTACGATTTTTTCACTGTTGGAAATTTTTTGAAAATCAGTTGAAATCCTTGTTAATCCCATTTGCGAATTAAAATTGACAAATTTTACCTCAAGTTGTAAAATTAATACACCTCATCAGTAGATCACGTTGATTGTTCTTTTCTTACTCGCTGACCTAACAATGCTCAGGAGTTAAAATACGCGATTTCGATCGATTATTTTCATTTGCTCGATTTTTCTTCAAATTTCACGAAAATGGTGACATCTGAAAGCGACAAGTCTGGTCTTTCCGATTGTGTGTAAATTAAATAATGAACGCGTCAAAGCACTCCAAAGTTCAATTACCTTTTTTTCGCATATAAAGTTTTCCAATTTAAATGTTCACCGTAAAAGTATCGCCACCTAAATTTGGATATTTTTAAAAGCTTGGTGAAAAGTAATGGTCTTTAAACTATATGGAAAACAGGAACTATGTCTACGAAACAATGGATTTTTGAGCACGGGGTTTGGGGAGGTATAATCGTCCCTCCTTCCACCTTGACCTTGTCATTCCAACTTCCAGTTTACATCCCTAATTGAAATATTGAATTGAGAATAAAAGCCTTTCCGTTTTAAATCATTTAAACCTAAATACTAAAATCTTAATTTTAAAGTTAAATTCAAACGGGATTTTATGTCTAATTATGAGGCGTGAATAAAAGTTGTATACCTACAATACATGCTACACAAAGTACATCAATCTAACTATTTTCTACCGCTGGCCACACAGAATCAGCCATTCACGCGCTTGATTAATATTAACTACGCTGGCTAGCGGTACTCGCTAACAATTTCCTAAGCTTAAGTTATAACTATGTTTAAATCAAGTATCGATGCAAGGCCAGGGTTAAGTGCATCAATATAGTTCAGCTTCCACAAAAAGAAGCCGAAATTTGACGTCAGCCCTGATCACCGTGATCGAGAGAGCAAGGCGGCGTTTTCACGAAGCCTGGGATGAGCGGTGAAAATGTACACATAACCAGTGCCCAGACTTCTTTTGCCAAACACGCGTCTCCTCGGACTGAGCCGTAAACGGCTGACCCGCACTGAAACAATAGAATAACGATTTATGGATTAGTATTACACAAATACAATTGTGTAAATTCGCAAATATGAACCACATCAAGTAAGTTCTCGCAATTACAGTAAATAGCCTTTCAAACTGCAATTTATACGAATGTTGAAATGCGCTTGTTGGTGGATCTCCTTTTCGTGCCATGGAAGGAGCGAAGGGAGGTGGGATAAGAATTAATATTTTACTGAAACTTCCTACTGATTCTCGGACAAAACTATTACAACTTACCTGTCCAGATATTGTGTTAGTCTTACATAACATATCGCCGCTGATTCTTCGCTCAAAACATGAACGTACGGAGTTAGTAATGTGGTATTTATTGGGGTGGTCCTCTTAGAATGCACTGAAATAGACACAAAAAAGTCATGATTAGCGCATGTAAATATCGGAAACCCAGCTAAATTAAAACCTACGTGTGGTCACAGACTTAACAACCAGAACCACTCTGAGTTTTACCGGGTTATCGCATGCTCAGTATGTGGCTTTTTTCTTTCTTTTGTGCGTTGAAAAATACTTCAACAATCCATGGGTCTTTTAGCTGGGTGACTTAAAAAATACCTCCTCCCTCTTTGACGTGCTGTAATTAAAGAGCTAAAGAAGTTGCCTTGTTCAGATAAAGTTGATTGAACGCATTAATGTGTAACTTAAATTTTGATATATATCTTTAACATCTCTATAAAATAATAGCGAAGATACTCGAGGTAGAAGCAAAAAGAAAATGGAAAAAATAGCGATTCATCGATTTTATCTAGGAGAAATTGCATGAGCGGTATTGACAAGACATAGCCAAATAAAGCCGGGCTTTTTTTCATCATATTTAGTCTTCAAATGTTTAAAGAGTGGAAACAATGACGTATCAAGGTATTTTAAAGATCACAATAAGACAAACGTGTGTTCCCCCATTTTAACATAGTACAAATGACTGGAACATTTTGAACCAAAAATGCTACCTTGAGTTTAAACCTTTGTATCTCGGGTAATATTTTACAGAAATGTTTAAAGTTCGTATCGAAATTTAAGTTAGAAATTACTGCAGGCAAGAAGCGTTTTTGAAATAAGACGGCTTCTTTCGTTTTTTAACACAACAACACAAGGGAGGAGGGGCATTTTTTGGCGCCATCCGCGGTAGTTAGCACTAAATTTGTCACTCACCATTTTCCATGTAAAACTTATGAAACTCCAGGCCTTGTACAAGGTTTCCTTTTGTTTCTTCTTCGAAGCAAGTCATTGAGAAGTCGCATAATTTACTATAAAAAACATAAGACGAATTGCTTTTAACTTGTTTTTACACGAGGTTTATCGCATGTTACTCTTCACCAAAGTAAATGACAAAATCTTGCTCCACTTAATGTTTTTTTATCACTTTCTTCTGACAATATCTGTCCATTACCACCCACCTTCTATTAACTTTTCTAAACGTTTACAACACAACTGAGCGAAGCAGCGTCACGTGAATAGCGTCACTTCTGTTTTTTGCGCACACTCGGTGCCAACAAAAATTGATTTTCGGTTAAAACAAATTAGCGATTAGCTAAAAGTGATGCATTCTTTAAAAGGGGGGGGGGGGTCTTTTTGTTGTGCTGTTTCTGTGGAAGATACAGGCATTTACCTGTAAGCTTCAAAATCACCAGTAGTGATACTTGTTAGCATTTTTTGAGTAAGTTTAATAATTTCTTGTTCTACATCTCGCTTCGAAGAATCGCCGTCCTCCAACACAGTCGCTTCTTCATCTGAACTCTATACATTGAAAAAAGACAGGTTGGAATGAAATATTGCACTCCACTCCAAGCGAGACCAATTTAAACTATACGAACTATTGAACATCCAATTACTCGGGTCAAATTCCCCTCCCCGATTCTAGCCCATGGGCTGCGCGGTTTCTAGGAGAGGGGAAAAAGAATTTGGGATTGTCAAAATATTTCATGTTGTTCTGCCATTCGAGCGAGTTATGTTCTTTCGATTTTCAGTGGATTTCTAAACGTAGTTCCAGTCAAGAGCATTCAATGCAACAACTGATCCAAATGCACCAAGTTATACAATACACCAAGTCTCTGCACAGGAGTGTTCAGAAAAGTGCTCAAATTCTTAACTTAAGTAAAAGTAACACTTTAAGTCTTACTTAATTATTGTTTGACAATTTTACTTCAACAAAGAAAAATATTGCTTGAAACTTAAGCAAAAGAAAAGTATTAGGAAAATACACTTAAATGAAAGTACTACTGAAATAGAATTTAATAGAACATTTACTTGGGCGGCAGTAAACCGGAGGTAACAGCCCTGAGCCATAGCCTGGCTGAGCCAAGCACATTCTGCTCGCTTTGAGATTGCTCACTAGTCTGCTCACTATTTGCTTTGAGAATAACTTTGAATAACTTTGAGAAAAACTTTTTTACTTCGCCAAAGTATTACAAAAGTGACAAAGTAAAAAAGTAAAAACTAAGCAAGAATCGTACTTCGTTACAAGTAAAAAGTAATTCAAAAGAAGTTACTTCGTTTACAAGTAAGTACTGATTTTTTTACTGCCTAACAAGGAGTACACGGCACCGGAGTACTTGCAATACCTTTTTCTTTGAAGACGATGATTGTGCACGCACTATATAAACAAGAAATACAATAGTTCAGTTAAGCTTAAAGCACGTGACCCCATTATACGGCCCCCTTCCCAAAAAGCGGAACACATATAAATGAATTATGCATTTATTAATTATAATGATGTACGTTGATGCTCTTGATACATTTGAGAATTCAATTTGAAAACCAGCCTATTTATAAAGACAATTCAAATGACATGTTAGTAGTTAAGGGCAATGAATACATAATTATGCAATTTATGTTCATGGGTTCCGCTTCCTTAGGACACCGTGTACAAAACACTTCCGGCTTGCTCCCACCGCCCATGGAGTGTGAAGTATGAAAGATGTTTTAGCTAATGAATTAGTACGAATTTACAGTTGACACGACCTCAACAGGACTCTGCCAACACTGTTAGTAATTTGCAGTTTACTTAGATTTAATAATCGACTATTTTATAATGATCAATTCAATTCAGTTGTTTAGAAACAGATTTTTGAAATCACAATTAAGAATTCGTGATAAATAAGAATGGTTATTAACATAGATTACATTAATTTGTCAGATAACATAATAAATTATCTGAATTAATCATTTTTTCTATGTAAATGAGGTTTTCGGATCGCATTACATAATTATCAAATAACCTAAATATATCATACAACCTTAGCATAGATTATCCAGTTAGAGGCTTATGAACAATCAATTGAGCACAAATTATACTGAATATTTAATTAAATTTATTATAATTTACTTAGCATGCATTTGAAGGTTTATTTTAAATAGGATTAGTCACCTGAGTTAGACGAGAACCTACGAGCCACTATTGTTGTTAGTATAGCTCCCTAAAAGGGACAAGAATGGAAGAATGAATGCGTTGCATGGATCGGACGGCTGCTCTGATGACGTCATTGATGGTCAAGTCATTCTCTGAGACCCACTGATGTCGAAAGTGCGGACAACGCGCTGGGCGTTGCTTGGCCGAGTTTTAAATTTTAAAGACGACATAAAGGCTCGATGCAAGCGCATGCGCGAATGCTGTGTGATCCAAGTGTTGATCACGAAATTACCAGGGGTGTTATATGATCACGAGTTGATCATCGTGAATCAAGACAAACGCTGGATATTGCGCGCTAGTCAGTGGCGTCAGCTATCCGACATGACATGAGGTCACGTGGTGTTCACGAGTTCAACCGATGCTAATCGCGTGCAGAGCATAACGATGATGTCATCAGAACGCCAATCCTTGGTGTTGTAAGAATCGATACCTGCATGAAAATTAGTCTTTGCAATCATTGTAGTTAAAATTGCCCCCTAGACAACCACAAAAAATATTTAAAATCACAAAACTAAAGTCGGAATGAGCGTAGTCATACTCATAGACATTCCGACCGCGCATTTCGACAGGACTATCCTCAATCCTAGGGCCATGCAGCCACGCGAGAGTGTGTGAGAAAGGCTCTACGGTAGGGTTGGGCGTTTTAAAAAAATCACCTCACGATTATTCTCAAGAAAAATATCGCGATACTCGATGATCGCGATAAATGTAATGTTTTAAGTGCAATTAATATCAAAGCGAGGCAAGCTTGTATATAACCTTATTCAAAACAAGTTAACAACAAATT